>WOXC01003955.1:0-168374 GCA_011680675.1 Gymnobelideus leadbeateri | reverse complement strand
TCCCCTGTTGAAATGAATCTCTGTAAAAGAAATTACCAAGACCAAAAGAGAAAAATCAAGTGGCTTATATTCCTCTGAACTGAATTTTCAGTCATCTCCCCTTGATACCGGTAATAAATCATAAGATCATGGGATTTAAATCTAGAAGGAACCTTAGAGATCATCTATCGCCACCCTCTCATTTTAAAGAGGAAAAATCTTAGAAGTCAAGTAACTTGTCCAAGATCCCAGAAGTACCCTATTATTCCATATTAGATGAGCTTGTTTCAATAATAACAGCATGACTCTAGTAGGAGAAACATTTAATAATTCATTTTACACATGACCTTTTCCTTATCTTGGCATTCCCCCAAAATGGGTGGGATAAGTTTAGGTGGCAGTAAAATGTAGTAAGGGCTGGAGGGGGGCACGCAAGGAGAAAATCAGGTCGCAGATTACTAGTCTAATAGCCTTCTAAACTCCACCTCTGAGAACGAAGCAATGGCTGTCTACAATGAAAGGTCTGCCAGGAAGAAGGGAATCTGATCCCCATCAAGTAAGATGAGATCCATCTATTATCAGGTTCCACAGTACTGAATCAAAATGATCCTGCTACTTCCTCAACACCATGGACCGTGGGGATCTTGGCAGGAGTGAGGTAGGGGAGGGATAGGTAATTTTAATATCCCCTTCCCATTTAAATAGCCAGAAGGTATCAGCTAGCAGCAAGGACATCACCAAGAGTAGGTGAAACTGAGGACACCACTATAAGGTATCAGTTATTCAACATGACCATTATCGAGGAAAATGAGACATTCGGGAATGTCTTTAAAACTCCTCATATTGGGCTGTTTATAGTGTAAATCAGAGGAATCAAACATACAGTCAACTGACCATAGGAGACCCACAATGCTCCTGAGTGCTGCAGTAAACAGATTAAATATAACTGAGAAACATTTAACAGAATAAATAAAATCTAATAAAACATAGTTAATATTAAATATATGGTTTTCTAACTCAATATGTGCCTGCGGGGATACTTACACATGATTTAGGGACCCATCTCCCTGTTTTTATTTGAGTTTGGCACCATTGGTATAAATCATCATTTCTACAACATTATGCATATCAGCAACTAAGGACACTCCCTAATACTAAAACCTTACACAGTGCTTTTGACATACCAACTACTTAATTAAAGTATGTCATACTGGATTGAATTATATATATTAGGGGGGGAAAATTCCCAATCTTATTAAAGAGGATCATAGGTAATCTAAATATTGGACATGCCAGTTAACATGGAAGACCAAGACATGATAATGAGGGGAATTCTTTTTCTATTATATTAATAACCAGTTATTAAATTAGGATCCAGACTTTATATCCTCATTCAGGGACCAGTCCATGTTGGTCATTCAGTCAGTCTCTGAAGGACAAGGCTGATAGATGAGATTGACCTACTCCTTGGGGTACATGATCAGCCCTCTTGGGCAGGACCCCACCAAACTAGGAGGCCTTACGTCTGTTTAGAGTATAAATAGAATCTAATTTAGATGAATTTCCATCCCAAAGCATCAAATCTATGCCCTGGCATCCCTCTGTTGGAGTTCAGGGTAACCCAGCTCATAAAGGACAAACCAATCAGAGTGGCCTGGGTAGAGATGGATTCATTTGTCCAGATTGCTAGAGGCGGCTGAGTCTCATGACCAAGCCATGTTTTCAGGGGGAAGAGCTGAAGGCTTTCAACCCACCTCCTCATTTAAAAGTTCACCCCCTCATTAATTATTCACTAAGCAGGGTTAATTTCTCCTGCCAGGGGCATTCCCTTTCCAAATACGTACATACATACATACATATATGTGTGTGTGTGTGTGTGTGTGTGTGTGTGTGTGTGTGTGTGTTTAAGGCATTCAGTGTCTCCATTAGGTGTCTCTGGTTACCAAGAGAAACAACTGACCATCAATTTAGTGATTATCAGCTAGCTTAATTAATAAACTGATTACTAATTACACAGAAACTCTGTCTCAGATTTTTCATTCATCTCATTAAGCATTCCCTCTACATGTAATAGGCCACTATCAAAGAAAATAAACTGAAATAACTAAGTGAATCTCAACATTTGATAGCTAACTATAGTACAAGGAGCAAGGAAAAACTTTCTTCTCCAACTTCTCCAATACAAAATCTAGGAAGTCTTTTAGCTGTGCATCTTTATCCAAAAATCTCACACAGTATATTTCCCCCTTCTTGGATCTCAAAACCCATCATTCTTGTTTACCATTAACTTTCCACATCATTTAACATAGCTGAACTCTCTTGGGCATTTTCCTAGGTAGCAAAAAAGTTGACTTGAACATTTGGGTGGAAACTGAGGAATTCGCTCTAAATATTTTCATTCTTTGGATGTGCTGTGTCACTCAGATAAAACATCACAGAATCATAGGATTGGGGGCTGAAAGAGAGCTTAGAGCTTCTCTAGTTTAACATCCTCATCTTGCCAAACTTTTTGGATTATAGATAGATGCTGGTGTCAGTTAAACACAACCTAAAGCATATAACCCTGCCTTCAAAGAGATTTTAGCTCTAAAAAGAGAGTGGGCACAAAGATGCTCATAGACAAATATACTAAAAGATAGTTTTATGGTCACTCCACCTGGACTGCTACAAAAAGAAGGAAATCACAGTTATACTTATTCTTTCTTTCCTTCCAACTCTCTTTGCCCCCAATACATATACATACATTAAATAGAGCATCTCTGTGTGTTAGATTCAACAAACTCAGTCAAACCAGGGAGAAGGTAGAATGGAGAATCTGGAAGGCTAGAAAAAATAACTTCTGCGTGGTTATAATGGCTCCTGAGTTGGCCTCACATATTAACATTAGGTACAATCCAGAGTGAGATTTGGGTCAAAGGTCTAAGAGAGAATTTCCTAGTGGTTAATACAAAGATCTTTGATCCTAAGCCTATAACCTAGAAGCTAAGACTTAGAGAGTCACTTAAGGCTCAGAGAGGGCCAGTGACTTAGAAGGGACCCCAGAGGACATCTAGTCTAATTCCTTAATTTTACAGATAAAGAAACTAAGGCCCAGGGTGATTAAATGATGTGGCCAGGGGTACACTGGTTGTGAGTCTCAGATTTGTTCTGTTTGACCTCAAAGGAAAGAATGGAAAACTTCTTCCCTAGGTTTATACATATTTCCTGTGTCTTTGTTCTACTTGCTACTATATGGGCACCCTGGCATGGAGACCGCAGAGACAAATTTAGTCTTGATTTAAAGGAAAACTTCTTAACAGTTAAGAGCCACCCTGAAGAGCAAAGTACTGCCACAGACGGAAATGGGTTTTCTTTCACAAGAAGTCTTCAAGTCAAGGTCAGATAAAAACACTGAGTATACTATAGAGAAGACTCATATTCAGATTTGGGTTAAATCTGATGGCCTTGGAGCTTTTTTTCTTATCTCTCAGATTCCATAAAATGTCTCCTGTGGAATGATATGGCAAGAAACCATTCTAAACCAAAGATCAAGTGCTTTAGAGTTGATCACGTAGACAGAACAGGGATAATGTTCTGATTGCCATGATTCTGTGCTGGGCTTCATGATCTCTCTGGGCTTCAGTTTCCTTATCTATAGAATGCCAAGGTTTGGACTAGAAGTGTTCTTAATCTCCTTTGTGCCATAAACCCTTTGTCAGTCTGGTGAAGTCTTTGGACACCTTTCCAGAATGATATTTTTAAATGGATAAAATAAAATAAATAGGAAGTCAATTATATTAAAATATAATTATCAAAAAATTTAATTTCACAGACCTCCAAACTCTGAACCCTTATAGTTTAGGAAAACAAAAGAAAGAGTGGGAAAGCAAGCTGATCAGGAGAAAGGAGGGAGGTATCATTTACATTCAGTCAGTATCCAGGTCTTTTCTGCTATGAAACTTGCTAGTTTTTTTTTGTTGTTGTTGTTTTTTTGTTTTGTTTTTTTTTAACCAGAGATGAGTCAAATAGCCAACATTATGATGATTTTGAGTGTGCTAATCACACTAGAAGGAACAAAAGATCACTATTCTGAAATTTTATGGCATATAGACTCAAGTTATGTTACAAGGTTATATGGTAGAAAAGAATTATATTTATTTACACACACACACACACACACACACTCACAGTCATCATATCTTCAGAATGAGCTGTAGTATCCAGGAACTTGAGCTAACAATGTTCAAAAATCATACATTTTATACATATTTTACATACATAAAATTTTATATTTTATATTATTATATATTTTGTATTTATATATAAATATATCATATATTTTACATATATAAAATCATACAATTTTATATATATTTTGATGTGTATACATATGTTTGTATATGTGTATATATGTATATATATGTTTGTGTGTGTGTGTGTGTGTGTATATATATATATATATATATATATATATATATATATATACACACACATATGCTTCTAATGGTAACAGGGGAAAAACCCAGACCCACCTAGAATTTGACTTCTTAGGTCAAGCAATATTAAAAGTTACTTCAAGATAATTCACTATTTGCTTCTCTAAGACACTTTAAGTAATTCTAAAATGAGATTTTTTTTCCTGGTGGAAATTTCTCTTTTTCTCTTCCCATTTTAAAAGAAGCCACACCCCTCTCTTGCTAAGAAGTCTAAGAAAGAAACCTGCTAAGAAATCTAAGAAAGAAGTACTTGAAAGATACTTTCTATTTACTAATTTCTTTTGACTCATTTCCCCAACTTAGTTCTTTTTCTCTGTAGTAATTTTCATCAATCCCTTTCAGAGCTATTTTTATTTCTTCCTACTTCCTAGGATGCAACATCAGCAAATAATTATTAAATTGTTAATAAAAAAATTATAATCAAGACAAGAAGGGAGGTACTAAGCAAGTACCTAGCTGACCTTATCAAGTTCATATCAGCAGGCACAGAGGAACAAAAGCCTCAGATACTAAAAGAATCAGCAGATATGATTACTAAGTCACTATTAGCGGTCTTTGAAAAACCATAAAGAATGAAAAAAAAAAAGATATCACAAGTAAGAGAAAAGCAAATATTCTCCTGATGTATTCCATACTGCCCATACCACATCCTGGTCATTGTGTGTATTTATGAGTGCCATAGTTTAGTGGGAGGGTATAGAGGGGAGGAAGATCACACAAATCTCTAAGATATAATTCTGTCCTTAAGGAGCTTATTTCAATTTGTAGGCATGGCCTATATACAAATGATTACAAGACAAAGAATGGTACATGCAGAGGACCCAGGTCAAACTCTGATCTTAAAACAGAGTTGTCTGATTTGCATGTATCTGTGTGGTGTGTTTCTGAACTTATCAGTTACTTTAACATTGTGAAGATACAACCCTAGAACAAGCCACGAAGAAGACACATGGCTAACTGAGTTAAGTATTATTAAGCTGTAGGTTGCGTTTTGGCCATTTTTGTTCAGACTTTCACCAGATAATTGTGCTTTTGTCACTTTTACTTTCATTATACAGGCGCAGCAACTGGGTTACATACCATGAAATTGTACTAGAATGTCCTTTGTGTCAGGGATAAGGTACATTATTCATTGGTTGGTAAAATTTCTAAGAAACTACAAATTTTAAAAAGATAATGTTTTTAATTAATTAAAAATTATTAATTTTAAAAACAATTAATTGATTAAAAAATAAAATTTAATTTTTAAACGATAATGTTATTTAGAAAAATAGAGAGGAAAAAAATGCCACAGGTAACAAATAATACTAATTGGCAGGTAGCACTGGTTCAATTCATCAGATAATTGTGCTTTTGTCACTTTTACTTTCACTATACAGTATATATTCATCTCCCAGTATGACTGGCTACCTATGCCTTAGAGTCCTCATCTCAAAATTCCCAGGCTAATGCTTGTTTTTCTTATGATTATTTTCAATCTGATTTTACCTTCCCTCCTAGTGCCCCTCCCATCTCCTCCCCTTCTATTTTCCTGTTAAATTTGCTCTCTGGGTGTAGATGAATCATATGTATTTTAAATTATTTTCCAGAAGTACATTTATAATTTTACATTGTTTTAAACCGTTGCCTTATCAGCAAGTGTTATTCTATGGCTTGTGGTGACCTCTTTTCATTTCTTTAATAGATTCTGATGACATCTGCAAGATAATTTATTCTCCTTGCTACTCTCTTTTCCCTTCAATTCTTTTTTTTTCCCTGATGTTTGATGAATACATTATTTCATCAATGTGGACATTCCCTCCACCAATGCAAATCATAACCCTTTATTATTTCTGTGATTCTTGTCCATTTTTATGCATAAAATTTCAGCAGAGGACCCATCCATTGAGCTAGAGGCACCCTTCTCTTAATATCTAGGGTATACAGATAAAGGAAGCATTGTATAGTGAGATACACACTGTACTGGAAGTCAGAATTTGAATCACATTTTTTGCCACTTACTGCCAAAGTGACCTTAAGTAAATGACTTCACCTTTATGACTGTTTTCTCCTCTATAAAATGAAAGGGTTGAACTAGGTGACCTTGGATATCCCTTCTAGTTCTGAATCTCTGAGCCTATAATTCAATGTACTACCCAGATTTTCCAATGCATATCATTCTGACTACATGACTGGATCACCTCCTTTTTAGGGCTTATATGTCTCTAATATTATCTTTCACACCTAACATAAATCAGTAGCATCTGCAGCCTGCTTCTACCGTGAGTTTTTCCATTGTCCTATATTTTTTAATTCTCTGAGATCACAGTTTTCTTGACCCACAGCCAAGTGCCATTCCCAGAAAAATTCTGGGGCTACATATTGGCTTTTGTAGCAGCAAGCAATTTGGCATCATGAAGAGCATAACACCATCTACCAAACATCATCCAGGCCCATCTTCTGAGTGTCTCTGATTCTCCTACTCCTTAATTCTGACCCAGACTCACTGTCCATCTCCAAACACATCATCATATATGCATGTGACTATGTAAAATTCATATATTGCTGGAGTGGAAGTGTATAAATGGATTATTAACTGTCTAATAAAGTCATTCTTTCTGTTATAATCAGAGGGCTTCCTGGAATTCTGTATACTTGGTTTGATATTGTAACATCTCATTCAGTAGCCCCAATCAGAATGCCACTTCCTCCCCACCCCCTGATTAAATGGAGTTTCAATTTCAACTACCAAACTCCCTCAGGAAAAGGTTTATAACTTCTTGTCCATAACATAAACCTACCAGAATTCAAGTCAAACAAAATTCATAGACAGCTAGGATTTTAGCACACCTCTTTTGCCCCTTCGATCAATGCAAAAGGTTTTCCTAGATACTCTTCATAAAGCCTTTTTATTAGCTAGATTTTTCAGAGCTACTACATCTCTCCTCTTCCCCCCTAAAAGCATGCAGAATAGATGTAGAGAAAATAGAGGTCCACCTAGGAGAATATTAAAACATGGAAGTTTAATTAGCACTTAATTAACACTTCATCAATTTGCCAAGTTTCCTTGTGTGTTTGGGGAAAATGGGAACTTCTCCTCATAGATAGCCTGACTCTGTGTAAGGAAATAGGAAACCTTCTCACTCCATTGCTACATCTCCCCACCCCATAGATGTGCCCCTGTAGTATCTCCTATGGGTACTACTTTTACATCTGAGGTCTCAAAACCCAGCCCTGTGATGATGGGGTAGAGTCTCAGTGCAAGAACCTTATCAGAAATCAGAAATCAATTCAAAGATGTTTCTGAAAGGCCTTCTCTTTACAGCCTCAATCCTTACTAGAAATTGACCCTTTGTCACATAAGGATGGCACTAATCATAGACACAATACCAGACACTAGCAAAGGGCCACATAGACACACACTATATCCCACCGTCATTTCCCAACCACTTAGGATGCTATGAAAGTCTCAGAAATAAAACCAATTCAAGGATATTTCTTTTTAAGAAACAGAGTAAATAGAGCAGTGCCCTTCCCTTATCTTGGAGACTTGCTAACTTATTCTTTTTTTTAAAGTAATACAAATTACCTCAAGGAACAAAGCCTTTCTTCTTTAAATGTCCTTCTACAAACCATTCCTGTATGCCCTGATGGCCCCACAACATAGCTCACTGGCATTGTCCTTTGTATATCAAATCATAATGCCTGTAACACAATATTACCACCTACCATATTTACACATTTTGAGTCTTCTTACACTTTACATCCCCCCTAGACTCTGCCACATACTCTGATCCAGTAACACTGGCCTCCTTTGACAAGACATCTCTCATGTCTGGTTATTTTCTCTGGCTATTTCTTATGTCTCATGGGAGACTTTCCCTCCTCATTTCCACCTCCTGGCTTCCCTGGCTTCCTTCAAGTCCCAGTTAAAACCTCGCCCTCTACAGGAAGCCTTTCCCAATCTCTCCTAATTCTATTGTCTTTTCTCTGTTAATTATTTCCTATCTATCCTGTAATGTAGTTTGCTTGTACATATTTGTTTTCATTTTTTTCTCCCCCATTAAATTGTGAACTCCTTAAGAGAAAGGGCTGACTTTTCTATTTCTTTGTATTCTTGGCACATACAGAATGGGCACCTAATTGACTGACCCAATACCCCTACTAGTGATAGTTTGACAGACTTAGTAAATATCTAAAGCAAATGCCCCTCCAGTCTCACATATTGCAAGAGGTCACTGGTGACCAGGGAGTTCCCTAATTAAGGGATTGTAGTATAACTAAACTTTGCCAGGTCAATGAGTATTTACATTTTCCCTGGTGCATGACTTTGCCTTTGTTCTTCTCAATCATCTGTCTCTAATCTTCCAGTGCCTTATACAGTGTTTCAGTAATAAACACTGAAGCTAGCACAGTACTTTACACATGGTAGACTTTCAATAAATATATGTTGATGTGTTGGCAGGAAGGAACGGGAAGCACTATTGATATCTGCTTTAGGATAAAATAATTGGGTTTACAAATATTCAGTTCTCTGGCATAGAGTACCCACTAATTGCTGTTGGTTTTGGTACTGGTAGACTATTAAGGGGAAATGGTTGATCTTAACACTGTTGTGTAAATGATTTGTCTTTATTATTTTGAGTTGAACACAAAATCCATAGCAACATTTCTTAACACACCATTTAAGCAAAACTTGTCCCTCCAACTTAACTTGGTTTTGTAACCCTGTCACTTTTTATTTAAATGTATTTCTAGAACTCAAAATTATAGTCTATTTATTTCTTAAACAATTCATTCCACATAGTAAACCCTCAACAAATATTTGTTTCTGGATGGGAAGCATTATTGAAGGCTACTTTGGGATACAGCCATTGGATTACAAATGAGTGGAAGGCAGATCAGCCAATAAAAATCCACATTTTACTTTTCCTGTTCTCTTTTATTTCTTCTCTCCCCTTACCACCAACATAACGTCTCTTTATATTTGTTATACTGTGGTCTCTTTGAAATACATAAACTAGCTGTAATTAGAAATCGACTCAGATTTTACCCAGTACTAAAACTGAACTCAAAAAAGTATCTTTGACGTGGGGCCAAGAACATTACTTACTTCAACAATTCTTTTAGCATACACATATTTCCTAGTTACCAACAGAAGTGATAGCAGAAGTCTTAAAATGTATCTAAGTAAAGGCTGCTCCCCAATGGCTATATCCCATATACCCAAAGGAAGATCCATCATCATAGCAGTTGTGCCTGATTGGAGAACTTACCACAATATCTCAAGTACATTTGGTGAGACTCAAATGTTCCTGGTAGGATCCAAATTAACCATTTCACTTTCACCATTTCTAGGACAAGAAACAAAAGTCTTTTATTGGGAAACTAAATCCTAGATCCAGATTCTGTTAATAGCTACATGGCTCCAGTTTTAAAAAAATTAGTTTAATGATCTCACTCTTGAGCCAAATCAGAATTGAAGAAGCAGCTCAGTGCACTGACTACTTAGCATTATTATGTAGTGCTGAAAGATTAAACCAGAAGCTGGTTTGTTTTTAAAAGGTGTGTAAAATCTCAGCCCCTTAGACATTCCTGCAGCTATACTAATCATTGGAAGTAATTCCTCACAATAGTCTTTTGCAGAGGTTTTTTTTTTTAATCTAAGTGCCTGTCATTTATTTCACACCCATTTTGTTGAGAAAATGCAAACACAACTTAAGCCAGAAAGCCTCATTATGGAGGGAGATGCCAGGTGAAGCTCTAACCCTTTTAGCTACATAATACTTAGAGGATTAGTAAATCCATTGCTTGAACTCCCAACTACAGAATCTCTTCCTAAGAGTAAATTTAACTGAGCCCACTTTAAAATATTCATTTGGGTAAAACAGTCGCTGGTTTCAAGATAATTTTACCAAAGGAAATCATGGAGTTAGATAATTTATTAAGGAAGGCAGTGTGGTATAATAGAAAGAGCCATGAATTCCAAGTCAGGAGACCTTGGTTCCAAAGCAGAGGCTTACCCCTCTCTCCCTCTCTCCTTCTCCTTCTCTCTCTCTCTCTCTCTCTCTCTCTCTCCCTCTCTCTCTCATACACACACACACACACACACACACACACACACTCACACACACACACACACAGGGTTAGGTCTAGAAGACCTCCAAAAATACATAAACCAGCTGTAGGCAAGAATTAACCTTTGATTTAAATTGCTTGTTTGATAATAAGAACCAGGTTACAACAATCCCACACCTATTCCAATGGCTATGCAGTCTACCCAATGGCAGAGGATACTCTGAGAACATATCATATTCCTTATCTCATTAGTCTAGGGATAAATAGTATTGTAGATTTATCCAATTAGACTCTTTATAGTTCATGTCTCTCCCCTCAGAAAGATTCTGTCCTCTTTCCTTTCACTGCTGAGTTTCATTGGAACTAATCACATGAGTATGGAATAATGGAATTGACCTTCCAAGCATGATTTAACTAGATAGGTAGACAGATAGATGATAGATTGATAGATGATAGATAGATAGATAAATAAATAGACAGACAATGCAAGATAGATAGATAGACAATGCATACACACACACACACACACACACACACACACACACACAGAGTTCTTTACTCATCATCATGGACTCAAAAGGAAAAAAAATCAAATATACTGAAGCCAAGCTATAAGTCCACCTAAAGCCCTAAAATTCCAACGATAGGCTTCAAATGCTTATAGTTAGACTTCCTGGTTAAAAGCTCCCCCAAGAGTTATCAGGCATCTCCCAAAATGTCCAGCTTACAGTCAAATCTCCAAGAGAATCAATGTTAAATGCAATTTTCAGGACCCAGGAAATCTCCCCATTACTTTTCTTTACTCACTGCTCCATTGCTACCAGTACCTCAGTGGTTAATGCCCCAGTATTATTTAGCCTACTGATATCACCTTAACATCACCAATAAAGCAATTAACATCAATTAAATTTTATAAAAGGATATTTTCTGAAAATATATAGAAGGAATAAAAGTACAAAAACATCCCGCCCCCCAAAAATATCACCTATCACCTCAGTCCCTAGGAAGAGTGAGCTCAAATTTAAAGTAGTTGTTGAACATTCACTCCACCAAGTTTATTTTTATGTATGGCGTTGCCAGTGGATAAGTTACTTCCTCACCTGAAGGATATAATGTCTCAATGTTCAGGCAGAGTCACTGCTGGTCTAGATCAAGAAGGTGACTCTTTAGTGTTTCAAAGGCTCCTCACCCAACTTGGGTACAGCAGCCAGGATCATCACTGCCATGAACTCCTGTTCCTGAACCTCTGGAGGATTCCTGATTTTTTAAAGGTCGTAAGGTCACAGCCTGGTCTACGTCTTGGTGTTTATTTACATCAGATCAAGAAAGACCAAATGCAAAGGGAGATGCCACATGGTCACAGTCATTTTGGTCCAGTGGCAAGAATACAACAACCAAAACCTCTCCCCAGACCCAGAGGCTTACAGCAATTCTTCTTCCTCACTGGCCACCAGAGAAGAGATCTGAACTTTTGTATGAATTCTCCATTCCAGCTCAGTTGCCAATTAAAAGGCTTTTTTCCCCACAGAGTAAACAGACAGGAAACACTAACACAATACTTGTGCATGTGCATGCTCTGAATGGAGGGCAGAACTCCTTAGATTACATAGCATCATGTACTTCCAGAACGAGGATTGCCAAGCCACCCACATGGGTTCACAGCATCCAAAGTCCTTTCAACCTACTCCATGGTCTCACTAATGTCTGCTATCCAAAATACATTTGTGTCAATTCCCTCTATATTTTGGTGATTCTCCTTCTGGAGTCATTCATAAATAAATAAATGGTCAAAGGTTATGAGCAGTTTTCAAATGAAGGAATACTAGTTTGCAACAACCATAAATTATCCCAAACACTAATAAGAGAAATACAGAGTAAAACAGCTCTGAAGTTCTTACCACCATCAAATTATCAAAGATGGCCAAAAAAAAAAAAAAGGAAAGGAAAGATGATTGATGGAGGGTCTACAAAAACACAAGCACACTAATTCACTTTCAGTGGAGCTATGAATTGATCCAGTCATTCCAGAAAGCAATTTAGAACTAGAACTAGAACTAAAAAGTCATAAAATTGTGACCCTTTGACCCAAGAATGACACTACCAGGTATGTATCCCAAAAAGAAAAGAAAAGGGAAAGAATCCTTATGTGCAGAAATATTCACAACAGCACTTTTTATTATATCAAAGAACTAGAAATAAAAATGGGTGGCTATAAATTGGGAAATTGCCAAACTAATTATGGTATATGAGCATAATAGATAATTGTTACGCCATGAGAAGTGATGACGAGGGTAGATTCAGAGAAATCTTGGAAGAAGTTTATGAATTGATATAGAGTGAAGATATTATTGGAGATTGTGGACCACCCTGAGCAGAACCAAAGGAAGAATTTATAAAAATGAATACAACATTTAGAGAAAACCAACTTCGAATGATTTAAGATCTCTGATCAATGCAGAACCAACTATATTCCAGAGCATCAATGATGAATCATGTTACTCACCTGAAAGAAAGATAATACATGAGAGGTGCAGAATGAAACATTTATTTTGTACATGGTCAATGTATGGATTTTTTTTGCTTGACTATGCTTATTTACCATTAGGGAGTGTTCTCCACCACCACCACCCCAAGGTGGGATGGGGAGGGAAGGAAGGAATAAGCATTTATTAAGTATCTACTATGTGTCAGGTACTATGCTAAGTGCCTTACAAATATTGTATCATCAATCTCACATCAACCCAGGGAGTTAGGTGCTTTTATCATTCTCATTTTACAGTTTAGGAAATAGAGACAGGCAGAGGTTAAGTGACTTACCCAAGATCACACAGCTAGTAAAATGTCTAAGACCATATTTTAATGCAGGTCTTCCTGAGTCCAGGCTCAGAGCTTTACCCACTCCATCTAGCTACACAATATAATTGGAAAAAAGAGGAAAGTTGGTGATAGAGGTGCACAAAAGGCAAGAAAAGTGTCACTGAAGCATTTTTTAAATGCACAGAAGAGAAAAGAAAGAAATCCAGAAATAGATGCAATCAGGAAAGCTTTGAAACAGTGCTGAATTTATTACAAACTTTTTAAAAAACAAGCTGTACTAAAGATTCTTGGTTTCATATGCAAGCCTCTTTTCCATTTCTAGTATATGGAAATGTCTATGTTCATCAAATTCAGAATTACAAAAGAATAAGATATTAAAAATAAAATAAAATTATAGAGTTAGACTGCTAGATAGTCCCTGTAAAGCATAAATCTGATGATCCTAAAATAGTAAATAAATGCTAAATGCTAATTTCACGTTGGCCAAGGTCACAATGTTTTCTATTTGCCTACTAAGAACAAGGGGTTGTTTTAACTATATTGGAATAAAGAAAGGGCTAAAGAAGGGATGATAACTTTGCTTGGTGTAGATGGGATAATGATAGAGCAGCAAGGCACCCTGAGGGACAAATAAAAGGCAGCATGTGCCAAGCAAGTCAAACTGCTGCCACCACCTTGACCTCCATTTCCATTCCAACTTGAATAGAGACAATCTGGTACCCGGACCCTAAGAGCCTTGGGAATAGCTATGCTTCCAGCCTCGTGTTCCACAGCCATCACCCCATGGAGATGTAGCCTGGCACCTGCTCCTGCAGATACTATAACTACATCTCTTGAAGACCCAGGAAAGAAAGTTCTTGCTACCAGAGTTCTTGGCACTGCCAAATGACTCCACTTCAGAAACTGGTATAACTGTGGAAGTGAAATTTTAAAAGAGTCATTAGCATTTATTTTACTGATGCATCCTAATGTATGGGATTTTTTCTGACTTGCACAAAAAACCTTCCATATGGTCATTTCCATTAGAATGTGAACTCCTTGAGATCAGGAACTGTCTTGCTTTTCTATTTCTATCACCAGCACTTAGACAATGTTTCCTACGTAGTGAGAGTTTACTCATTATTTATTTATTCACTTATTCATAGTAAATATCAACAAAAAGAAGCATGAACTGCTCAGTTCCTTTTTTTTTTAATTTTCTCTGCCACAGAGAATTGTCTTCACACTGGAAATTACAAGAGAAAAATGATGATCACAGAACCGATACTCAATATTCAAAACGATACTCAAGTTATTTGGGGTAAGTAAACAGATAGCAAGAGAGCCCTTCGAGGCTCTTGATGATTTCAAATCACCTGGTCCAGATGAACTATATCTTCAGGTACTTAAGGACCTGGCAGGAGTCAGAGCTGAGTCACGCAGAGATACATGAAGTTTTGGAATATAGAAAAGGTACCAAAAAATTGGAGAATGGCGAATGTTCTGATTTTAATAGAAGGAAACAGAACAGCCTGAAAGCTATAGGCCAGTGAATTTGATTTTTGATTCCAGGAAAAATTCCAGAATAGATCATCAAAGGGATAGTAGGCAAACATTCAGAAAGGGAAAAGAACAGGTCATGCCACACTAACTTCTCCCCTTTTTTGGCATGATTATTAAACTTAGGAGAAAGGAATATTATAGATTCAGTTTCCTGGATTTCAGCAAAATTTTTATGAAGTATTTCATATCATTCTTGTGAAGGAAATAGAGATATATGGACCAAATGATAATAAAAATAATATATTTATATATGTGATGATATGGTACATAATATATATGATAATAATGAATAAATAATTAATTATACACCAGACTCAAAGAGAAGTTGTTAATGGTTCAATGTCAGTGTGGATACAGATGTGGATGCAGAGTTCTGCAGTGGGATACCCTAAGGTTCTTTAATGTTGCTGTCAATTATTTTAATCTATATACAGTAGAAGAACTAGGGAAGAGACATGATTCTAATGTCTCTATGCCAGGAATTCTTTTTTTTTTTGCTTTTTTTTTTGGAGGGGGGAAGGTAAGGCAATCGGAGTTAAGTGACTTGCTCTAGGTCACACGGCTAGTTTTGTGTTAAGTGTCTGAGGTTGGATTTGAACTCAGGTCCTCCTGACTCCAGGGCTGGTGCTCTATTCACTGTGCCACCTAGCCGCCCCATATACCAGGAATTCTTGATCTCTAAAATAGTAATTAGTATGAAAGGTTAAGAGACAGCATAGTATAATGGCAAGAGTACTAGATTTGAAGTTAACAGACTTGGGTTTGAATGCCATTTCATACATTTATAAGCTTTGGTGAGCCCAAGTGAGTCGATTCTCCTTAGTTTCGTTTTCTGTAAAATGGGGGTGACAATATTTGGACTACTTAACTCTCAGAATTTATGCGAAGAATGTGTTTTGCAAATCTTCAAGTGTCACATAAATGGAGGTTATTATTTTTGTTAATTATTACATGGTTGTGAAGGCAGGCACAAATGGGTATCAATGTGCTTTACCTATTTCTACATGAAGGAAGTTCTCACTGAAGCACATCTTCAAAGTAATTGCTTTAGAAATGGCAGAAGGACATCAGTCATATCACCTTAGAATTGAAGAACTTTGAATTAAAAACTTTTAGAACTTAAAGGAAATAGAGATATTAGTATAGATGTGAATGGTATAGATATGTATAGATATGTATACATATACATATTTGTATATGTAATATAAATATATAATATAATATAAATATATAATATAAATATATCTTGTTTATATACATAAGTATAAAGTGTGGGTATATGTATGTATATGGATAGAGATGGATGGATGGATTGGTTGATGGATAGAAGTTTGGATAGACAGACAGACAGATAGATAGATCAACAGATAGATAGATAGACAGATAGACAGAAGACCAGCAGATTGCTCTGTGAGTACAGGGTTTTTCTGTATAGGTGAGGAAGTAGCATTCATCCTTTGGAATTTGGGGTGTTTGTCCTAAGGCATGGCCATTCTTCCCAGACCACACTTTCTGCCTCCCATCAGGTGAACCCAGGAAGTATGACATGCCCTTAGCACATGCTTATACTCTACCCTTCCCTCTAGAGACTGGAGCTTCCTGAGAAGCTTGCCAGAAGCTTGCCACCTGACTCTGGCTTATCAATGATTCCATAGCCTAGAGGTAACGGTCCTGAATTTTTGTTGCATCTGTCTCTGCTATTTCAGAGTTTAAAGGAGTTACTAATAAAATTAAAAGAGTAAGTTTCTCTCTCAATTGACTCAGATCCCAGTTGTCTTTTTTCCTTTTGCTCAGGAAAGGGGAGAAAGGATTAGGAGGACAACCACCCCCATAAGAGTTTGTTCCTAATGAGGAAAGGCTTGGGAGTCCACTGTGAACTAACTAGCAATGCCCGGATTCTAGTCTCCAAAATCCCATTACAAGGCATCTGAAGGGCTTCTGTCTCCCTACTGTTGAGTTCAAAATGCTGTCATTGCCATTCTCCAAATCCAAACTCCAATTGGACTTCCCATTCAACCCTGAAAGCCTTGTTCCAGACATAAACTTCCTCCAAACTTTGCAGTATCTCCTATGTCTGCCAAACAAACTGCTCCTCCGACTCCTACAATGCTCAGTTCAAATTCTCCTGATACCACAGAAGTAAGCCCCACTTACTTACAGTCATGACTGCTTCAGAGTTTTCCATGGTAGAAAGAAAACGATTGTCTGTTCATGACTATGATGTCCAGAATTCATACAGGTAAGTTTCAGAGCCTTTCTAGGACCACAGAGAAATCAGTCTGAACACCTGGTTATACACAGAAAGTTATGTCCTTTGAGGACTCTTCCTGCTCTTAAATTCAATAAGATATAGATTCCTCAATTCCAAGTAATAAGCCCATTATGCTTTTGATGCTTGTGATTATTTGCTTCAATTTTCGTTTGATTGGTTCTTTCAATACCTACCTAGGCTTAACTGAAAAATGAATGGACTTTTCCTTTAAATCCACACAGCTCAGATCTCCAAGTTCCCACATGGAAGTCATTGAATTATTTCCAAACCAGTAAGCCATTTGTGATCAGGTAAGTCATGGCAGTGGATCAATGGCTACATGAAAGGCCACATTTCACAAACCTAGGGTACTCAAATCCAGTTCTTTTCCTGACTGCCTTTCTGCGTTTTTCATCACATTTTTGCCTTAGCATTTATCTGTACAGCCCCAGCACACCAGAGTTTATTGGGAAAATCTAGAGTTCTAAAAGAACCAAGCCCTAGACATCTGTGCAGAGTCTTCTGACCTAAACATCTTCATAATTTAGGGAGTCTAATGATTTGAGTAAGACTAGAGAAGCCGATAGACACCCAAATATAACCTCAGGTGACCCATGACCAACCCATTTTCACCCCCATTTAACTTCCAGTAATTCCTGGGAGTCATTTGTCATTTCTCTGCACCTCTTTCTGTCAGTCCATCTGGAGAACTGAGAGGTGAAAAGAAATTTGACCTCAGGGATAACCAGATGGGGCATCTGAGAGGGGTGTTCCTAAAAACATGTCAGAATAGGTTATACATAAGCAGCTGAAAAAAGAGGGATTTTCTTTTTAAGTGTGTTAAGAAAACAAACATTTGTATAGCTGATTGGATTTTGATTTTCTCCTAGTATTAAAGCTAAAGTTCTCATGGTCCCATTTATGTTAAAAAAAAAGTCCATATTTATGGACTTCTCCAATTCATTTCAATCTGGAAATTGGAGTAGAATTCTAGCACTGTATCTTTCGAGATTATTCCCTGTATTGCTGCTCTTTGCAAGGCCAAAGTCCTGATTCAGGGGATGTTAGTTTAGTAAAAATAGATATTTTTTTGAATGCTACTTCTCAGAATAGAGTTTTACCTGAACAAGAGTTAGTGGTAGGGGTTGCTAGGTGGCACAGTGAATGGAGCACCAGCCCTGGAGTCAGGAGGACCTGAGTTCAAATTTCACCTTAGACACAACACAAATACTAGCCGTTTGACCTTGGGCAAGTTACTTAATCCCAATTGCCCTCCAAAAAAGGGGGGGCGGGGGGAAGAGTGATAGTGAATGATAGCAGAGAGAAAGTATGGCATAGTGGAATTGAATGGGATTCAATAAAATGAAAATGTATTTATTAAGTGTTTACTATAAGCAGACAGCAAATGATACAGATAGGAAAGTGAGATAGTCCCTACTCTTAGAGAGATCACACTTCTGGAGAAGACAGCATATAAAAGAGAGTTCAGTTAAATGGAAAGGCCTGGTGATACTTAGGTTCTGACAGAGAAGGCAAAAGGGCAGATGGCAAAGCCCCGAAGACCTTGAAAAGAGATGGAAGGGTGGATAGTCCTCCATCAAGAAGAGAATGGGTCTAAGGGACAGAGGGAAGTGGAGCTCTAAGATGCCTTAGCAGAGATGGAGATGGAGTACAGTGTATAAAATACAAGTCTTGGCATCAGGAAAACCTGGGTTCTGTTTCTGTCTCTGACAGTATATGACCCTGAATAAGTAAGTGACTTAACCTCTCAGGGCCCCAGCTCTCCCTAATACTTGTAAGTCACAAAGCATCATGCTCTATGTTAATAGAGGACTTTCCTGTGTCAGTGAAATCCCTAGTCCAGTTCAAGGCGGGGGGAAGAATTGTAATGTACAGAGTCATAACTGTAGTAGGGTAACTGGAAATTTTCCCTAGGGTACCAAAATGTATAAGGTGCTGACTGCTCTTAGGTTTCTTTAGCAAACAGAAAGTACTAGGTTTAGCAACTATTTAGCAAGAAAAATTCTTCCCAGTTTTATATAGCACTGATCCCTCATCCAGTACCAAGTTCCCCACAGCGTTTCCCCTAAGGTCTCCATTTCCCTACCACAGGGCAGTACATAGAGGCTTCTCCCCTGATAGACCTTCAGTCCCAAGGTCTAAGGTTTCTTATGGTTACTTAGCATCCTGGTATATTACTCAATGAATGTATAAGCTAAGGGTTGATAGGACACTGTAAAGCCAATTAATTATACCAAATGATGAAAGACATTACAGCTACACTAGACACTAAAGGCTATGAAAGCCCCAGAGACCACTTCTGTGATACAGATACAGGCAAGTCAAGGGACATGCTGTGGTTCACAACCACTGTAAAAAATTTACATTTGGCAGGGTGGCTAGGTGGTGCAGTGAATAGAGCGCTGGCTCTGGAGTCAGAAGGACCTGAGTTCGGATCCGGCTTTAGACACTTACACACAAACAAAAACCTAGCTGTGTGACCTTGGGCAAGTTACTTAACCCCAATTGCCCTCCAAAAAAGAAAAAAAATTTACATTTGGTCTCTACAACTCTGTAGATTCATAATGTACCAAGGAGACTAGTTGAATCTAGAGATACTAGGAGTGCACAGGAGAAGATTGCAAAACCCAGAAGAAATCACTCAAACCCTATATCTTTCTTGAAGTTTCATAGGATTGGGAGGCAGGTTAAGCCATGAGCAGAATATGTCCACCACCCCTCCACAGCTAAAGTCCCTGCCAGGCTTGAAAGAGGACCTTGAAAAATGGGGGCACCAGGAGCATTATAACCTTACCTCAAGAGGTTCTCAATGGCTACCACCTTTGCTAAAGCCTACATGGAACTTTAGAAATCTGCAAACCAATAAATAGATAAACTCTAGATCATTCAGTAATTGGTTCACAATATTTAATATAAAAATATTTCTCAGCAATTGATTTATGTTTCTTCATGCCCATAATGCTAACAGGGATTTGAAGATCTTCCCTGTCCCTTAAAAGGCCAAATGTAATCACATGGAGCCTGTGGTGGGAGGAGTTTGATGAAGGGGTGGAGCAGGAAGGGGTGGAATAAGAAATTAGTTAGAGCACTTAGTATGGAGGAATGCAGGCAAGTAGACAGCTAGGGCTGTGAGCATCTGTTTGTGGGAAGGCCCAAGAAGGGGAAAGGCTTTTGGATAGTGTTGCTTCCTACAATGATAAGATGTATTAATTTCTTTGTTGCTACGATAGATTTGGTTTTCTGGTGTTGGGATTTGGCTTTCTGGTGTCTGAATAAATGCTTTCTTTCAGTCTTCTATATGGAGAGTCTGTTATATTTTGTGATTCAGAACTATGCTGGCATATTCATAGTCACCATTGGTGCTGTGAATATTACATTGGCAATTCAGTGCCTCTGTGAGTTGTATTTGAAAGCATT
Organism: Gymnobelideus leadbeateri; assembly: GCA_011680675.1. NCBI lineage: Eukaryota > Metazoa > Chordata > Mammalia > Diprotodontia > Petauridae > Gymnobelideus > Gymnobelideus leadbeateri. The sequence continues at coordinate 147,815 of WOXC01003955.1, read as the reverse complement.
AAGCATACTGTCATCTTTCCTTTATGAAAAATAAAGCAAAGAGTATATGGAAGTTGATGTGAAATATAGGTTTATCTGATTTCTCCCAGATATATCATGAAGGCCAAATTAAATAAGACTCAATCCAATTGGCTGTATAAGAAAAATCCAAGAATACTAGTCCTATTGCTCACAAATCAAGATTCAAGTCACATCAGTTTGGACAAACTATTTTCCAGTCTAAACCAAACTTACTTGTGCCTTAATAGTCACAGCTAGTGGGCAACTAAGCACAGAAATAGAGCACCAGGCCTGAAGTCAGGAAGACCTGATGTTAAACTGACCTCTGATATCAGCTGTGTGACCCTGGACAAATCATTTAATTCTGTTTGCCTCAGTTTCCTCACCTATAAAATGCACTGGAGATAGAAATGGGAAATCATTCCAATATCTTTGTCCAGAAAACTCCAAATGGGTTCACAAAAAGTCTGACCCAACTGAACAACACCACTAGTCGCAACCTATGTCTTGTAGTACATCACACAGTACATTGGAAAAGATTCTAGATTTGGAATCAAGAGATACTAGATTTAAATCTTGTCTCTGACACTTATTACTTAAGTAACATTGGGTAAGGCATTTAAACTCTGTGGACCTTAGTTTGCTCATATATAAAATAAAGGGGTTGAATTATATGACCTCTAAGGTTTTTTCCAGTTCTAAATCTAGGGTTCTACAATCTTCTTTTTTAGTGGAGGAGGGGCGAAGGTAGGGCAATTGGGGTTAAGTGACTTGCCCAAGGTCACACGGCTAGTTTTGTGTTAAGTGTCTGAGGCCAGATTGAACTCAGGTCCTCCTGACTCCAGGGCCAGTGCTCTATTCACTGTGCCACCCAGCCTCCCCTGCAATCTTCTTTATTAAAGATAATCTTGAGCGATAACCAACTAGTCTTCTTAGGGGCGAAGAAAGAAAGGGAGTAGGGACACATCCAGGGGGAACAGGGGAAGAAACAAAATGTATATGGTCAATAAAAAGGAGACTGTAGGATAAATAGATTACCTAATAACATGAAAAATATCCATCAATCATAAAGCATTTATTAAATGCTTGCTATATATCAGACACTTAAGTTACCCTACTATTCTCCTAATTTGACAGAGCATTTCACTACTACAATTAACATATTTCCCAGATTAATAGAAAATCTTCCATCTAAATTTATGCCTTGTCATGTAGAATTATTGAATGCAACCTTCAATGCTGAATTTAAGGTACCCTCCCCAAAACGTACCTTTCTCAAGAGTTATGACATGATTTTTAAAAGAAACCACTACAGTACTTCCAACTGAAAAAGCTTTATTGCATTAATTTTATAAATCTTCAGAATTCACTGCAACAATAGTTTGGGGGAAGGGAATATGAGGGTGGTGCAAGGGAGTAGAGGAAGAAGAGGTTATCCCTCTCTTCAAAAGGAAAAGAATTAGGGCCAATATTTAAACCAGTATTTGTGTGACCAAAGGCTAGTCAGTGGCTTAGCAACTGCCAGAAAACCAAGCACCCCTCATTAATATTTAATTATATTAATGGAAACAATAAATAGAATCTCATTCACTGGTTATTAGGATTTCATGGGTATTTGAAGCAAAAACTGTAGGCTCCACTCCCTCACATAATTGGCATGCCTTTCATTCCAATTTTCAAAGCTCAAGGTGGGAATGAGGCAAAGGTAGGAGACATTTCCAGACATGAGCACTCAAAACTCCATTGCCAAGAGGAAGGAGCAGCAGCTGTCTAGTAGCATTCAGCAGCAGCAGAATGGGCAGATACACAAAGCTCAGCCCCAAAAATGGTGTGTATAGTTTGTCCTTTTACCAGGAGTTGCTTCCCCTTTAATCCAAGCCCATGGAGAATTCAACTCAATTCAACACTGTGTAAGGGGGAGTTCCTTGAGTGATTCTGGCAGAACATAGGTATGTGATTCAGCTCTATGAGAGCTTAATGCTTTACTAGAATTATACATCATAAGCATGCCTTACATTCTGTGGACTGAAAGATAGCAAATCCTCATGCCACAAATATAAACCCCAAAGTATCCTAGGGAATTCAACCAATAAATTGTACTGGAACCAAGCCATTATCACAACATATACTGAACCATTGCCCACAATCACCTGAACATAACATGATTCATAAAAAACTAAGAATGGTTTTAAAAATTGATGTTGCCATACCAAATGACATAAAATTTCTGACCTACATGGGACAAAAAAACTATCAAAATACAGACCTAACAGAGAGTATCAAAGTCATGTGAGAACAGGATGAAGTGCACATGCTATAGTCCTATATGCTATTAGGCTGATATGCCTTTGGTGAGTATATAGTGGACAAGCTTACATCCCCAAACTTGTATTCAATTATAAAATGCAGATATTATATTCTTTTGTGCAAAAGAGCATAGACCATTTCATATGAAAGAATAGTATCAGAACAACAATTTAACTAAGAATTGTTTCTATCTGAATCTCATCAAAAATTATGAGAAAAAAGGTGATGATAATGATGACTAATTACTAATTATGATCTCCAAGGTACATGGAACAAAAAGCTTTTCAGGTACGTAAATACAGCAAAAGAAATATAAATCATTCCATCTGTTACCAGAGTTGTACAAAAGATACGTTCAATAAAGCTGCAGAAGATGAACTTACATCTTAATAATATTCTCCTATAAAACACTTATTTTATCCTATTGTGCTATAATCACTCAGTCAATAAATTTATTACGCACCTCCTATGTCCCAGATATACACCAATAGTGCATAGAACATTTAGTATAAAAGAATACTAGAAAAATTGCTATTTGTCCCAGAATTAATCCCATCTAAACTCTATTGAAAAATATTAGAAAGATTATTCTATAATAGCAATAATAACCAGTTTCTTCTCTGATGAAATCTAATCCAGTATTTTTTTATTTTTGCATTAAAATGTATTTTTTCTATCAATGAAAATCTACCTTCTCTTACTCCCACCTCCCCTACTTCCATGGGAAAAAATAGAAAGCCAGAACCCACATTAAAACATGTATAGACAAACAAACCAAATTCCCTCATTGGCCATGTCCAAAATACTTATGTTTCAATCTATATCCTGTGTCCATCAACTCTCTGTCAGGAGGTGGTTAGCTTGTGTCATCATTAGTTCTCTGGAAGTGTGATTGATCATTGCATTGAACTTACCTTTAAGCATAGGAATCTCATTTATTGCCCCCCCAAAAAAGGATAATGCCAAGGACACAGAAACCAGTTATATGTTTGTGTATTTTACATGGGGAATTTATAAGTCGTATTGCACAAAAAAATAATAAACATTATTAGAATACAATATGTTAGCTGAGAAGCAAAAAGGGTTTGCCCAAAAGTCCCAGGCATGTAAAAAGCAATTCATTATAGAATCAGCGACTAGTGAATGAGCCATCCAAAAGCACCAAAATATTTCCACCATTTTTATGAATCATCATAAAACCTTTAACTTAGTTCCTCATTCATGGCTTAGTTGTGTGCTGCCGATATATAAAACAGAGCTAAGCCTAGTGACAATACTAGAGAATTTAATATCCACGTGATAAAAATATTCTCTTTTTAAGATCTACCTGCACCATAACAGTCTAGAAGAATTAACATCTTGCAGCAAAATAGTTTAAACTTGCTATGTTTGCTAGTCTTAAATCCATTATCCTTCCAGAATAGATCTGAATACAACTTTTAAGACAGAGAGGGAGTCATTCCAAGATAGCATATTAATCGACTGATGCACATGGATGCCATCAAGTTATAGTCTTCCTGTGAAAAGCAAAATACCTTGATCTTTTCCCAGAAATCCAAATTGCTTAATGGGAAGAACACATTTAGGACAAATGACACCTATGTAACATACACATTTTGGGACTTTAAAATGGATGATTGATTTAGAAAGTATCAACATAAAAACCCACTTAGTGTTATTGAAGTACAACATCCCAAGACAGTTACAGAAAAAAGGAGTAAGAAGGCAAATATATGCTCTCAGAGCACAAGAAAAGGAGGTTTAAAAAATCTAGAACTGTTTCTTTATCAAATGGACCTCGTTTTGCAAACCAATAGCAAAGAGCGATCATGTGTACATGAGCTTTGTCAAATGTAATTAAAACTGGGCTTATAGATTAATGCAGATTATACAGAGAAACAGTAGAAACAGTACAATATATTACAGGAAGCTGTAATAATTTACACTGCCAAATACCCAACAAGACACAACCTGGTGGTCAGAATTATACATCAAATACTTGCTATTTTCCATAAATTAAGAGTTAATAAAGTCCTGGGGTATCTGAGTGGCAGAGTGGATACAGTGCTGGGCTTGGAGAAAGGAAGACCTGAGTTCAAATCTGGTTTCAGACACATACTAACTGTGTAGATGAGTCAACTAAATTCAGTTGTTGTTGTGTTTTTCCCTCAATTTCCTCAATTGCAAAATGTAGATGGGCAGGTGGGTGGTACAGTGGACAAACTGCTGAGCATTAAGTCAGGAAGACTCATCTTTGTGAATTCAAATCTGACTTTGGACACTTACTAGCTGCGAATTCAAATCTGACTTTGGACACTTACTAGCTGCGTTACCCTGGGCAAAGCAGTTAACCCCATTTGCCTCAGTGTCCTCATCTGTAGAATAAGCTGAAGAAGTAAATGGCAAACTACTCTAGCATCTTTGCCCAATAGGGTTTTCTAGCCCTTTTAACTAAACAAACCAAAGATGTCTAAAAGAATTAGAGGTTTGTCAGTAAAACAAAGCAGCAGGTCATAAATGAGGTAGACAAGTGGTATCCAAGACCCAGAAACAAAGACGTGGAAGAGACCAGAAAATGAGCGTCAGAAGACTTAAGAGTGGAAAGCCAGGAAAGAAGTGGAATGGGAGGGAGACTTCCCAAGGGCAGTGTATATCATTGTTGTTGTTCAGTCATTTTACAATTGTGTCCAACTCTTCGTGATCTCAATTGGGGTTTTCTTGGCAAAGATGCTGGAGTGGTTTACCATTTCCTTCTCCAGCTCACTTTACAGATGAGGAACTGAGAAAAACAGTGACTTGCCCAAGATCACACAGCTAGTAATTATCTGAGGCTGGATTTGAACTGAGAAATATGAGTTTTTCTGACTCCAGGTCCAACACTCTATCCACCGTGCCACTGAGCTGCCCTAAGATAATACCAAGACAAATAATCATTGATTGATTAAAGACCACCAGTGAGTAGGAACCCACCACCTGCTAAGGAAGCTCACTCCATTTTGGGACATCTCTTATCTGTAGAGATTTTTACAGACCATACCTAAATGGGCCTCTTTGCAAATTCTACCTTCCACTCCTACTTCTGACCTGTAAAGCCAAGCTGAACAAGCCAAATCCTTATTCTGTGTGATAACCTTCAAATATTTGCACAGAACTATCACATTCCCCCTGAGCCTTTTCTTCTCTGAGCTAGACATCCCCCATTCCTTCAACCAGTCTCATATGCCATGAACTCTTTACCATACCAGTTACCCTTCTCTGGATACTGTACAGTTTATCAGTGTCCTTCCTAAATAATTGCAAACAAACTAAACAATTGTTTGGATATAGAGACTAATACAGAATGTAGAGGGACTATCACCTCCTTATTCCTAGCTCCTGGTACTCTGTTCAAGTTGAGACCACTGTCCAACTTGACCTTGAACCACCAATGACTACCCTTTGGGTCCCATCATTCATAGAGAGCTTCAGAAGAGAAAGGCAGATATGGGAAAATGAAGAACAATGGATCAGGATATTTTTTAACTAAGGCTTAACATACCAGCATCTTTTCCAGGGATGGAGTGACTCTCACATGGTATTATGTATCGGTTCAGAGGGACGGTATTATCATATAGACCATGGAAGGCTAATGTGAATTATTTGATAAATGCCTTTGTTTCTAATCCTGTGAATTATTGTGTGCCTTGCCCTACCATTTTTATCTCTAGGTTTGCTTATACAATACAAGTGTAATTGTTTAATCTTTCCGATGTAAACAATGGGGATGAACAGGAAATTTATTGGCCAGCTAAGATTTTTAAGATTCCCACAGAAGAAAAGGGCAGGTACCTGAGGATGAACCTAAAAGAGTGACACCAGCACATAAGAATGTCAGGAAAGCTAAAGTCTACACCAAGCTAAGGCTTGAAATACAGGCTAATGACAACAAAAGGGGCTTTTATAGTTATGCTGAAGCAAAGAGCAGATCAAAGAAAAGATAGAGCTGCTTCTTTGGCTGGGTGGGACAAGAGAAGGTAGAACTGTGCAACTTAAGCTTGGCTTTTGTTTTCTCTGTCAAAATGAATGATCTTCAACCTGTTGAGAATACAATAAAATAAAATGATTAATACTAACTGGTGACATTTATGTATCTCCTTAAGGGATCTAGAACATTTTCTATAAATTATCTCATTTGTTCCTTATAACAACCTTATAAGGTAAATGTTATTACCATCCAATTTTATATGTAAGAAAAGTGAGGCTCAGAAGGGATGTGGCTGTCTGGGTCACAGTCCTAATATTTGTGTGAGGTAGGATTGAAATCTAAGTGTTTCTGCCTTTAAGTCCAGTATTCTATTAATGAATGAATCAATCAATCAATCAATGGGTGAAAAAAGCCCTTATTAACTGCTTCCTATGGACAAAGCACAGTGCTAAACCCAAAGTAAGACAGCACCTACTCTCAAGCAGCTCACCTTCTAATGAGGGAGACAACACATTGCAAGTCAGATGGAAAGGTCCCTTGGTCCTGAGAGAACAACAGCAAAGCAGAAGGTTCGTGCTCTTTTTTTAATGTCATTTCCATTGATAAAATCAGTTTTATTCAACAGTGCCAAGGACTTTGGTGACAAGAACTTCTTTTCTGAGTTTTCAATAGATGTGACCATAGCACCCATATATAGGAACTACAGAAACTGATGCCAGACGGCATCTCTACAGGGTCAGGGTTGCTGTGAACACTGAGCTAGAAGCAATGGTATTCCCAAGGCTCCTGAGTTCACGGTCCCGGACTCTTTCCATCAGAATGTGAGGGGTGGATGTTTTTCACTGTGGTAGGGATGCTTTGATTTGCCTGGCTCATGATACCTCCTGTATCTCCTTCAGTGTCTTGCTGCTTCAGCAAGGCTGACTTGCCTGTCCTCTGGGTGGCAGTTGGTGGGGATAGCTGGCCCCTTTTCCCATAGAAGTTGCTTCCACAGATGATGGCTGCTGAGGCTGGTCTGGAATCAGTTCTGGTTGTTTAAAGGACATTGCTATTCCTGAGGTTCCTGGTTCAGGGTCCAAGGGGAGACAGTAACCAAGGTGGTGGTAGTTTGACTTGACTGGTACATGGTGCCCCTCTTTCTTTCTTCAGGGTATCTAAGCAGAAAGAATAAGACCCTAGGAATACAGATAGACAAATATCCCATATCTCAAGGTTCATCCTTCAAACTAAAGGTGCATGATATTGGTGTTTTCTAGAGCACATTATTAAAATGAAGCCTTAGGAACAGCAATCTCCAAAGTGAAGGCTACTCCTCAAAGGGTCACAGGCATGGGAGTATGCAAACATCCAATAGTAGGGTGTCATATTCCAGTTTTTTGGGTTTGGGTTTTTTTTTTTTTTGGCTTTTTGGAGGGGGAAGGCAGGGCAATTGAGGTTAAGTGACTTGCCCAAAGTCACACGGCTAGAAAGTGTTAAATGTCTGAGGCCGCATTTGAACTCATGTCCCCCTGACTCCAGGGCTAGTGCTCTATTCACTGCACCACCTAGCCATCCCCATCCAGTTTTCTTGCATTAATCAATCATGGGGTTTTTCTCCAGTAAGGTCTACCATTTCCTTCACTTATTGTCACCCAACATTTCCCTTCTCTTCCCCCCACACTGATCTCCCACCATTCTGCAACTCCCAAAATGCCTCCAACTCAGTTCAGTTATAACCTAGATATGATCTGGGCATGCACAGCAGCTACTTATGAAATCCCAAGTAAGTCCCCTACCCTCCCAAACATACCCACACACAGTCACTGGATCATGTTGTGGCTGCACCACCCACCCCTTCTCATTAAAGGCATTGCCATCTTTCTAGTTATCCAGGTTTACATCTGCATTTCTTGTTATTTCTGTCTCACTTCTGTTCTCTTCTCAAACAGCCACAATTCCCATCACCTCACCTGCACCCTTGCCTCAAGTCTCTCTGCCTCTTAGAATCCCTCGTTTCTTTCAAGAATCAGCTCCAATGTCACTATCTTTATGAAGGCTTTCATGAGCCATCTCTCGTCTTCAGCTCCTAGTGCTCTCTTTAACTAATAGTTACCTTGTATTTATTCTGTATACATTCTGTATATATAGAGAGAGATAGGTGTGTTTATATGTTTACTCCCTGATTAAATGCAAGCTTTCCAGGGGCAGATACTCTTTTTTTTTCTTTTTTCCCTCAGTGGATGGTATAATACCTAACCTATAATAGGAGTTTAAGAAATGTGTGTTGATTATTGAAGAGAAATTCCAAATTGATGAAATTACAGATTAATTTGAATATGAGAAATTCATCTACTTGGTTTCAACATCTATAAACTTAGTTGAATTTTCAAATTTATGAAATAAGCCTCAGGAAGAATAAGATATATATCTAAAAAAAATTTATAGGAGAAAAGATATGCAACACATTGCAAAAAATAATAATAATAATTACAGTGTTCTGTACTCAGGTATTGGGGAAATAAAAAGTGTTTACTATAAAATATTTTTTGACATATGCAAGCAAAACAAAAAGCATCCACTCCCTCTGCCCAAGACCACATATACCAACATCTTAGCAAAAAGGTTTGATAGTTATCTCCTAACAAAATATTTAAGATAGCTATTGAAATTAAAATTATTGTGCATTTTTCCTTTCCAAAGAGACAAATGTGGGGCAGCTAGGTGGCACAGTGAATAGAGCACCACCCTTGCAGTCAGAAGGACCTGAGTTCAAATTTGGCCTCAGACACTTAACACAAAAACTAACCATGTGACCTTGGGCAAGTCACTTAACCACAATTGCCCTGCCCTCTCCCCTCCAAAAAAACCAAAGAGACAAATGTCCCAAATTTGCTAACTTTTCTGTGATCACAAATGGTTTGCATTATTATGCCGTCTATCAGCTATTTCTGGGGGAAAAAATGAATACATAGTCTTCCCCATTAGTGGTAAAAGTGACTTTTTAAAAATTATTCATATCTGTTGTTTCACATTGCTTTTTCAACATACATTTTCCATCTCCTCTCTATGCAAAAGTCATCCCTTTTAACAAAAGGAAAAAATAAAGAAAAGTTTAGTGATAGTAAATAATATAACAAAGTCTGATGTGAAATTCCATGATCCATACTCACAGTCTCTCTCCTACACCAGTTAAAAAAAAACAAAAACTTTCTAGATTTCCTTTTGGATTTTGTTGATTACATATAGGAATCCCGATGATTTATCTAGATTTATTTTACATCCTGAAAATTGGGTTAATTATATCGATTGGTTTTTGGTTGACTTTCTTCAGAGTCTTGGGAATAGAAAGAACAGGTCTAGATTTCAGCAGTTCCATGAACTTGGATAGGAGAAAAGAATTTTTTTTACTAACTGCTAACTGGAATTTAGCATTTCCTTCCATTATGTGTGTAGATGGAAAAAAAAATAAAAAACAAAACCTTATTCTGAGGAGGCATCTATAGGCTTTACCAGACTATTAAAGAAATTCGTGACATTAAAAAAAAAAAGTTAAGAACACCTGTTTTGAAGCTATAAATACTTATTAAGGTATCTTTTTTTTAAAATCACAGTTATTAAAACCAACTATCAAAGTAAGGCAAACTTAGAAATATATGTATATTTGTGTATTGTCTGTATATGTATATATGTATAAACAAAATGCTTGAGCAACCCACTGTATAAGTATATATAAATATATATATGCAAATATGTATATATGCATATGTGTATACAATATTGGGCTGTTTGATTTCTGCTTATTCTTCCTGATTATTTTCTGTTTTTGTTAATATTTACCCAGAAAGAGAAACATATGTCTGTTTATGTATGTGTATACACACACACACAGGGCATGGGGGAGGGGTATTTAAGACCTTTTTTTTAACTGATAGGAGACCCTTTGGAGAACACCTGTTTAAATGATCATAAGATTTAGAGCTGAATGTGACCTTAGAGATCATCTAGTTCAATCTCCTCAATTTGACAGAATAAGAAAAAGAGGACCAAAAAAATTAATTAACTGGTGCAGTATCACATAGGCAGAAAATGTCAGAGATGGCATTTATGCCCACACTCTGATTTCTTGCAACTACTTAGAAATAAAAGTAGTATCCTAAAAAATCAGGATGAAGTTAAAATGCAGCCATGCCAGACAAACCTTGTTACCCTTTTTAATTAATTAATTTATTTATTTTTTTGGGAGGCGGGAGGGCAGGGCAATTGGGATTAAGTGACTTGCCCAAGGTCACACAGCAAGTGTTAAGAGACTGAGGCCGAATTTGAATTCAGGTCCTCCTGACTCCAGGGCTCTATTCACTGTGTCACCTAGCCACCCTTTGTATCTCTTTTTAATATTTACTAGAACACATATCCATGGAGCTGGTAGAAATAGTTAATATATTGACTGGCAAAAATAGGATAAAAAAAATACATGACCTGCAGGGATCATTATGTATAAGCTCCTGTTTCTCTTTGAGTTTGGCACCACTGTTATATAGTGTGTATGTACACACACACACCCATCTGTATCTCTCCAAAGGCCATCTGCATTAGACTTCCCTTTTTAATGAAGACTGATTATTCAATGATATGTACCGATAGGAGGGGCAGAGTTGGCAAGAGCTTGGGAAAAATCTTCCGGTTCCTCTTTGAGAGAGAAAATATGTGGGTCCAGATCCTCTTCAAGTCCCTACAGGAAGGGAAAGACCCTAAGACGAAGTCAAGCTGGAGATATGAATATTATTGGCTTGTCAGGTCTTCAGCATTTCATTTTCTTGGCAAATTCTTCCTCTCCCTTCAGAGACCTAAAGAGATTCTGGAACTGCCAGTTCTCTCCCAAATTAGAATCTCTCTTCTCCTAAGTGCCCACCAGCTCTGTCCACCATGTTGGCAGGAACATCAAATAATCAAAATCCCTACCAATGAGAAGAGTCTGACACAAATGAGCTTTGAGGTGAGGGTACACACATATATACATGTATATACACACAAACACACTCTCAAACATATATGTGTACATGTATATGTATGTATGTGTATATGAATACACATATAAGATGCATATATATAGTATGCATATAGCCTAACTAAATATTATCATAAAGTAATCATATTGTTTTACATTAGCTATCTGAGAAAAAGGAGTCTTGTCATATATATGTGTATGTATGTATATATTATATATATATATATACATATATGGCGTGTGTCTATACACACATATATATTTAAAATAGTAATAGTTGATATTTGTATATTATTTTACATTTTGTAATTTATCTCATTTGATCCTCAACAATAACCCTATAAAATCAGTCCTACAGATATTTTATAGGGAGGCAAACCAAGACCCAGAGAGAGAAGTCATTCATCCACAATCATACTGCTAATAAATGACAGAGGAAGGATTCAAACCCAAGGTTTCTCCTAACTTCAGCTACGCTGCTCTTTCCACTGTACCCCCACTGCCTCTCCTATAATGAGTTTTGGGGCCAGTTTTCTCATGTGACTTATGGGAATCAGTTCTATGACTTCATGGTAACACCTAGTATATAGGGATGCCAAATAAAGCATATGAAAGTTTTCACACCTACCTTTTAAGTGCAGATGCTCTGGCAATGCTAGGAAAGGGATTAACAGCCTTTTTAAAACCTGCATATTTCATCAGAAAGAAAAAGCAACTGGATTAGTTGAGTGTTTTGCACATTGCTGGCCAACATTGTATGTCTCTTTTCCATGCCAAATTATTTTTCTAGGGAAAAAAAGGGGGGCCATTTTTGAAGAAAAAAAAGAGTTAGGGGCTTTGTTTTGTGGTTGTTTTGTTCTACCATAACATTTCAGGCAATGCTTCCCCTAATTCCAGGGTGAGAAATATTTTTCTCATTCACAAAACATGGAAATCTATGCAAACCCTCAGTAGTGTGACTCAGCAGCTTGGTTAATCTTAGTGGATGGGGCTGTTGCTGGAGTGGAAGTTTCTACATGCTTGCTAATAACCTAATCACCTTTTCCAGAAATAACAAATTAATCTGTATAACTAGATTTGGAGCAATAGCTGTGAGTTCCTCCCTAACCTTGTAGGGAGTCTCAATGAATTGTATGCCATATAATTGTATACTATTCCTTTTAACTAACATTTACTGAGCTTCTACTATGGAGGGGAGAAGGGGGAAACTGTTCAACCTGATAGGGGGAAACAAAGATAATTAGAATAACAGCAAGAGCTAACTTTGCATAGAGTTTTAAGGTTTATAGAGCTCAAGCTCTCTCTGTCTCTGTCTCTCTGTCTGTCTGTCTCTCTATCTCTCTCATATAATAAGATTTTATGTATATATATATATATATATATATATATATTGCATTATATATATGTATATATATAAATCTTAGCTGATCCTGACAACAACCCTAAGCGGTAGGTGCTATTATAAATATCCCATTTTACAGGTGAGGAAACTAAGACTGGGAGAGTTTAGGTAACTTGCTCGGAGTCACACAGCTAATAACTGAGCCAGGATTTGAACATTGGCCTTCCTGAATCCAAATCTTACACCCTAACCAATATGCTTTCTATCTGTCTCTAAAATTCACCCCCTGACCTCAAGAAGTTTACAATCTACCACGGTGAAAGAAAAAGAAGACATTATATGCCTAAGTATGAATGAAGTAGGATTTCATATCTATAGACAAAACCAAATGCTGTGAGTATTCTGTTAGAGGAAGGATTGTTTTGCCTAGAGAGGGTCAGGGAAGGCTTCATAATCCAAATGCCATTTAAGCCAGTCCTTTAAAGATTAGAACTGGAAAAGATGTGAGGAGAAGGCATTTATGGAACATGGAGTGGCACAGAGAAAGACTCAGAGGTCAAAACATATGAGGCATAGACAATGGTGCCTAAAATCTGTTGGACAATGGTGAGCCCTTGAATGATGAGTAAGGGGCGGGGGAGGGGGGTATATGATGAGGACTATATATTAGGAAACTTAATCTGGTAGCATTATGTGTAATGGATTGACTGGGAGCAAAAAGAGGACTGGCAAGGGAAAGACAAGTCGGGCAGTCATTGAAATAGTTCAGGTAATGAGGACCTAGAACAAGGTTTCCTAAACTTTTTCCACTCACAACCCCATCAGTGCTTCTTAAACTGTGGTCACAACCTCACATAGACTAAAGGGGTCGCAGTTAGAGTGGAAAGATGATGAATAAAAGAGATACTTCTGAAATATAAGCAATAGACTATGGCAATTGATTGGATTTAGGGATGCAGGGAGGAGAACTGGAAAAGGGAATATTAAAGTATCAGGGAATTCTGTATCACTAGCAAGAACAATGCTGAAATTACCAACCATAAGATCTGATTCAGTCAGGCCAGAGGGTCCCTTTCCCCAAAGGTAGCAAGGGGACTGGAAGACAGAAAGCTACAATGATTGACAAAGACCATGGTTGCACCCCATTGAACACCAAAGGAATCCTACCGTGTACACTCATATACCCTACTCATGATTGGGCAATTCAGAAGGTGCCTAGCGTCTGCTTATACTAGATTGATGCATTTTTTAAAAGATGTTAGCTCTCTTTGTCTTCCTAATACAATACTAGGTCTAAGTATTGAAGACTCTCAGATCCATTCTATGGTTCTAGATCCTGGAATAACAAATATATGCTCTTTCTCCCCTTGAAACCAAAACCATCTAAGGCTTGGGTGAGCTGGCAAAGCTGTTTAACACATGTATCTAAGTATCCTTTTTGTATGTATGTAAATCTCAATGCTTTATATATTACCAATAACTCCCTACAGTTAGATTTAAGGAATGTGGGGCTATCTTTCTATTGCTTGAAGTTTTTAGCCAGATTAAATAGGATCCAGGCTCTTGGAGGTCAAAAAAAGGTCATCCCATCATGGGTTAAATAACCTTTCTGTGTGGTCATCTTCAAGAAGCAAGAGCATGGGAGTGGGGGGAGGTCAGGAACACAAGAGTTAGCCCTACAATCACATTTAGTATTAAAGTGATATGTTTTATGATTTTTATACAAATTAGGAGATGCAAGGGCAGAGACACTTGTTGACTGACAAATCTTATCTCTGGATCCAGCTGGCCTTGTGAAAATGACAAAGTCAGCCAGCACTGCACACGCACAGTCTCTGAGGTGCCTGCTGGCACCTGCTTTACAAAGAATTCCTGCTGTTCACAGGCCTTTCCAAGAGCTTTTACTAATCTCACTTAGAGCAATGTGGGACAGTCAGCAGGCTTTGAGCTCTCAGTGTTCAATGAGTCAAACCAAGCTGAAAAGGAGAGGTTTTCCGGGGAAATGGCCACAAATCTCTCTCTTTACTACAAGATAGAGATTGGGATGAATGGGGGGGCAAGCTAATTTAATCACATCAAGATGTGTGAGCAGCTAAGTCTAAGTGGGCATTATGAAATAGGTGGATGTCAGAGTAGAGCAGAAAGGGTGTTGACCTTAGAGTCCCAGGACTTGAGTTCAAATCATAATCCTGCTTCTTTCTATAGTCTCACATGCTGTAGAACCTCTTTGAGCCTCTGTTCCCCTTCATCTGTGCAATGAGGAGGTTAGACTAAATTACATTTAAATTCCCTTCCTGCTCTGGAATTGTTATATATAAGCCAACAAAATTCCTTCGGAAACAGAGGAAATACCAATAAAACACCTGCCCTTTTCCTCCCCCCCACCCTGCTCAGTCACAGAAGCAATGTTTTCCACTGCACAGGGGGCTGCATACCAATGGATTGGAGAAAAGCTAACTAGCATATGCCTTACATTCAAGAAGAGATCTAGGAAAGCCTCTGAAGCCTTTTAAGTTGGGCTATAATAGGAGGGGAAAGACTGGGAGCTCTCATCAGAGAAAGCTTGAGGCAACACCTACAGGATTGGGATAGGATAAACAATTGTCAGCATAAACTCAGAAAGAAAGATTAAGTGTCTGACAAAGAAGCTGCAGACACAGAGCTCCTAGATTTGGAGGAACATTTTTATAACATATAGTAATACGTGAAAAATAAAAGTCTCATGTCATTCCGAATGACCTGTAAGGTCCAATACTTTACCCTTATCCCTCCTCCCCATTAAAGATCACATATTAACATTGTGACACAATGCTTTTCTTTAAAACTAACAAGTAAAATCGTTTCTATACTGTATCTAGCAAGGGCAATAAAGGAATAATATAAATAGCAATCTGCTTCATCCCACAAATGACTGGAAAATTCAATAAAATGGACATTTTTTTAATAACTTAAGGGTAGAAAGCAGGGGAGGGGCAGAGAGGGACTGGAAACCAAGCTATGTAGGAGACATTTAGCCTGAAGATGAGAAAACTTAGATGGAATAAACTGTCTTCAAACATTTTAAAGACTGTTAAGACAAAAATAAAGAAAGGCAAGAAGAAAGATAAAGAAAGGAAGGAAGGAAAGAAGATGAAGGAAGGAAGAAAAGAAAAATAAGAGAGGAAGGAAGGAAGAAAAGAAAAATAAGAGAGGAAGGGGAGGAAGGGGGAAGGAAGGAAGGAAGGAAGGAAGGAAGGAAGGAAGGAAGGAAGGAAGGAAGGAAGGGAGGAGGGAGAGAGAGAGAAAGAGAGAAGAAAGAGAGAAAGAGGGAGACAGAAAGAGAGGGAGAGAGAGAAAGAAAGAAAGAAAGAAAGAAAGAAAGAAAGAAAGAAAGAAAGAAAGAAAGAAAGAAAGAAAGAAAGAAAGAAAGAAAGAGAGAGAGAGAGAGAGAAAGAAAGGAAGGAAGGAAGGAAGGAAGGAAGGAAGGAAGGAAGGAAGGAAGGAAGGAAGGAAGGAAGGAAGGAAAGAAGGAAGGAAAGAAGGAAGGAAGGAAGAAAGAAAGAAAGACCATCCTTCTAGAACAACTTGAGAGGACCTTAGTAAAGACTCTAGGGGCTGAGGTATGGTCTGAGTGAGTGGGGAACATCTCTAGGCCAACTCCACTGAATCAACAGTGGGCCTGGAGGGAAGTAGACTAGGCCTCTAGAAATTTCACCTCAGGAACTCTTACTTCACCAACCTCTACCTCACAAACTTTCATCTGATGAAGAGCAGACACTGAGTGAAGGAAGATTAAAGGATCCCCTGCTGTTTCTGAAAGTCAGGCCTAGCATTGCTGACCAGATGTGATCCCAGTCTATGGGTGCAAGCAAGGAGGAGTGAGCACAAGTCCAGTGAGTGCCACGCTGCAGGAAACCAGAACATTTTGGGGACAGCTTGGCTGTGGCTTAGGGGAGGAAGAGAGGAGTCCCTGAGGCTGAACACCCCGATGGAATTCAGAAAACAACAGTAAAAAGAACTTGAGGGCTAGGGCAACTTTACCCACAACTCAGGATTAAAACTTGATAATAACAATATTAAGCTGTTAATAATAAAATAAGACAAATTAAAAATAGAATGAGTAAGCAGAGGAAAAAGACCCTGACCATTGCTAGCTATGCTGGTGTAAAAGATGATCCGGGTTCATATTCAGAAGAAGATAGTGAGGTTAAAAAAAGCCACTCCTACCCTAAAAAGTAATAATGTCTAGTGGTCACAAGCCCCAAGAAATCTTGGAAGAACTTCAAAAGGAATTCAAAAAAGCAAATAAAAGAAAATGAGGAAAAATTAGAAGAAAAAAATAAATTCAAGAAAATTATAAAAAGAAAGTTAACCAATTGGAAAAGGAGATACAAAATTACAAGGAAAAAAAAGTAAAAAAGGAATTTAAAAAGAAAATAAAAGAAAATAAGGAAAAATTAGGAAAGGAGACAATCTAAAAAATTATGAAAAGAAAGTTAACCAATAGCAAAGGAAATACAAAATTGTAAGGAAGAAAATAACTCCCTGAAAACTAGAATTAAACAAGTGGAATTGAACGATGTCATAAAATACCAAGGTAAAATAAAAATTAAAAAAAAACAAAAGAGAATCTGAAACATCTCATTAGAAAAAAAACTGATCTGGAGAACAAGATCAAGGAGAGACAATATAAGAATTGTCAGTCTACCTGAAAGTTATGATCCAAAAAGAGAATCTGTATATACTACAAGAAGTTACTAAGAAAAATTATCCTGAAGTTCTAGAAAAAGGTAAAGTAGAAAAAGAATCCATTGATCACCACCTGAAAATTAATAGGAATGTCATAACCAAGTTTCAAAATTCCCAAGTTAAAGAAAAATTATTGCAAGTAACAAGAAAAAATTAATACTGCAGAAAAGACAATCAGGATTTCACAAGACCTAGCAGCTTTTACACTAAAAGACAGTAGCCTTGGAATATTATATTTTGAAGAACAAAGGAGTGGGGATTGCATCCAAGAATAACTTATCCAGCAAAGTTGAGTATAATCCTTAATGGGGAAAAGAAATGGGCATTTGATAAGCTGAAAGACTTATAGGTATTTATAACAAAAAGACCAAAACTCAATGGAAAATTCAATATAAAAAATCCAGAAGAAAGATAAGGAAATCACTAACGACTAATTGTAAGACACTGGTAAAGGTTAAACTGTTTACTTATGATATATGAAAAGTTTATAAGTATCATTAAAACTGTCATCATTACTAAGCTAGTTTGAAAGAAAGGTTATAGCTGAGTTGTACATGATAGGGTAATTCTAAAAAACAAAATTGGGCAAGAAAAGTTTAAAAGGAGAAATTATTTCATATAAATGGCATGAAGAGATATATAGAATAATCTTATATATGTGTATGTGTATACATAGATTTTATATATGTACATATATACGTAAAAGGATTTGTTCTGTGACATTTGCATTCAGTCAAAGGGCCACACTTGAGGCCCTAGAGGGCCACATTAGCCTCAAGGTCACCCCTGGTGGATACCATATACCCCAATCCATTATACAGATGAAGATGCTGTAGTTGAGATTCAAGTTTCAAGGCTAATTCATCACAGAATTATAAATTTCGAGCTGGAAGGGTCCTCAGAAAGCATTTTGTTCAGCTCTCTCATTTTACAGATAAGGATGGCTTTTCTAGGGCTAAAAATAGGCTCAGATTCACACAGCTAGTTAAGTATAAGCAACAAGACAGGAACATAGGCTGTCCTGTCACCAGGTCAAAAGCTCTGTCCACTTGCCATGTTGTCACTAATTAATCCAGATAACTTCTACTATCCCTTTCAACTCGGGGATTCTATAATTCAATGATAAATTTTATTTCCTAAGGAGATTTTCATCCTAGAAGGACCCATGTGCAGACCAACCAGCACCACTATTCTAAGGGTGTTTTAACAGTTCTATTTCTTGTTTTATGATAATAAGTACTTATTCTCATGTATCAATCAGCCTTGATTGTGAATTAGTTCCCAGGAGCCTGATCACCTGGAAAAGGAATAGAATGAGGCTATTTCTTTTTTTATCATCATCATTATTAATTTTAAGAGGCTATTTCCTCACCTTGGCATCCTGAAACATTTTAAAAGCCATTATATCCTACTTCAACAAAAACCTATTACATATAAGAAGAATTTTCCAAAAAATAGTTCATAAATTAATCTTGATCTAGAGGTGAAAATGGTAATATAATAAATTGAAATATATAGATGGTCTTTCTCTCTTCCAAGATAGCAATTGTATCATGGATTCTACCAAGGAAGTGATTTATCCCTTAAGAATATTTTAATTTAGGGGCGGCTAGGTGGTGCAGTAAGTAGAGTGTCAGCCCTGGAGTCAGAAGGACCGGAGTTCAGATCCGGCCTCAGACACTTAACATACAAACAAAAACCTAGCCATGTGACCTTAGGCAAGTTACTTAATCCCAATTGCCCTCCAAAAAAAAAAAAAGAATATTTTAATTTTATGGAACCAACCAAATGCTGAATTTAACCAGTTGCACAGTATGTCACAAATGTGCTATGCTGCTATAATAAATACTGATTGATAGCAATTAAACCCTATCTAAATAACCAAGAAAGAATGACTGCATAGATTTTCTTTTTTATTTGTTTAATGTCATAGAAGCACAGAATCCCAGAGTTAGATTTAAAAGGAAGGTTAGAGGCCAAACCATGCCCAAATGGGGGCTCCCACTAGAACATCACTGACAAGTGGTCATCCAGGCTTCCACCTAAAGATGTCCAGTCACAGAGAACTCACTAATTCCCAAGGCAGCTGTGTCTACCTTTTGACATCCTTAATTATCACTTCCTATTATCTTCTGGATAAAATATAAATTTCTTCATTTATGACTTAAAGCTAATTAAAACCCTAGCCCCTTTCTACCTTCCCAGTCTTCTTACACATTCCTCTCTCCCATGCACTCTACAATCTAGTCATCCCAGTCTATTTGTTCACACATGATGCCCCATCTCCCATCTCTATGCCTTTGCATTGACTGTGCCCTAGACCTGAAATGTTATCCCTCTTCCCTGCCACCTCCTATAATTTCTGTTTTCCTTCAAGACTCAGTTAAGACCCTATCTAAACAAGAGACTGTTCCTTATCCCCCTGACAGCTAGCACCTGGTCATCTAAGTTTGCCTTCTTTCTACTAAACTTTAAGCTTAGCTTAAAACTATATTAAAATTTTGGACTCTCTCAGTCTCTCTCAGTCTCTCTCAGTGTCTCTCTCTCTCTCTCTCTCTCTCTCTCTCTCTCTCTCTCTCTCTCTCTCTATATATATATATATATATATATATTTTTAGGGGAAAATAAAAATATATATAGATATATATGTATGTATGTATATATGTATATATATATACACACATACACATACATACCATGGTATATCTATTTATGGGGTGTGTGTGTGTGTGTGTGTGTGTGTGTGTGTCTATTTTTATGTGTACTGTCTTCCATATGGCAATGTAAGCTCCTTGGGGAAGAAAACTGCATTTTGCTTTTTCTTGCATCCTCAGCCCCTAAGTCAGTGCTTGTACATGGTAAACCCTTAATAAATGGTTACTGATAGATTGAATGATTGATTGATTGATCATATTGAACTAAAATCAGCTCCTGCTTCTGTCTGGATCCAAGTAGAAACAAATTTCTCTTCTTTCTTGAATGCAATGAGTATGTCTCTCCTAATTCATTCCTAACACATAGGATCATGGATTTAGAACTGAAAGACCTTAAAAGTTGTCAATTCCAACCCCGTAATTTTACAGATAAGGACATTTATAAGGCATGGAGAGATTAAATGACTTGCCTAAGATGACATGGTTAGTAGCTAAAGGTAGAATTTGAACTCAGGTCTTCCAGACTCCAAGCCCAGTGTCCTATCCATGAGAATGCATTGCCTCACAATTGATCATCATATAGCATGGTCTCAAGTCACCTTGCCATATACCAAATAAAATACTGCTTCTCAATAGCTTTTATGGGCTTACTATCAGATCTGATTCCTTTAAGGAAACATTTCTGCATTTTTGCAGATTTTTGCAGTCTCATTTAATTTTCTTTGAAAACAATCATGTTTTTAGGGGAAAATAAAACTAATGTGAAACATGATGACACATCATAAAATTGGAATTAATACTCCAAACCATCATTGATGGAAAGCTGCTGCAAGAAGAAATGCCCTCAATGTGTTATAAAAAATAAGTCTGTGCAAAATGCAAGCCATGTGTGCTTCAGTGCATTAAATGATGTCTTCAACCCAGATTGATTCCCTTGGGTTCTATTCAAATGGATGTTACACACCCCAAATGCATATTTAATTTTGTGGTCTGTGCCCTGAGGACCCATTCAGATGAAAATTGGCAGCTCTGAGAGTGTCTGTTCTAGCCCCTTTGGCAGAAACTCAACTCAGGAGACTTCATGGGGTGGGGGAGGGGAATGGTGGGGGAAATAGGAGAAGGGAGAGACAAAGGCAAAGAAATGGCACTTGTTGTCCTTGTCCCTGCATGCCTGGGGCAAGGTGAAGGAATATGGATCATAGGAAAATACAGAAACCACTCTAAATCCAAAAGAAGCCCCAAAGGCAATGACAACCCATTGGCCTAATTCTGCCATACTGAGATATTGGGCTTGCCTATCTCATAATGGTGAAGCAGGTGGGATCAGCCTCACCTTCTATTTTCATGGCCCCTTTATCCTATCCAGATGTCCCTCTCTCCTTAAAGAGTGAGCAAATAAAAGTTTAAGTTATAATCTCTCATGAGAACATTTTCATTTTAAAAGAGGACCCTTCAGTGTTTCTCCTGAGGAATTTTAATTTTAATAAAGGTTTTTTGAATACCAAAAACTCCCCCTTTGTTGTTGTTCAGTTGTTTTAGTCATATCCAACTCTTTCTGACCCCATTTGGAGTTTTCTTTGGCAAAGATAATGGAGAGGTTTGCCATTTCATTCTCCAGCTCCTTTGACAGATGGAGGGAACTGAGGCAAACAGGATTAAGTGACTTGCCCAGGGTCACACAGCTAGTAAGTGTCTGAGGTCAGATTTGAACTCAGGAAGATGAGTCTTCGTGACTCCAGGCCTGGTGCTCTAACCACTGTACCACCTGCTTACCTGCTAACCCTGCTGATGGGGAAGCTAAGGCTAGTGGACCACTTGAGCTCAGGAATACTAAACTGCAGTGACTTAAGACAATCTGTTTTCCAAGTAAATCCCCTGGAGCACCTGGGAAACAGAGTGGGTCAAAGCTTCTGTGCTAATAGTAATGGGATTCACTGTGAGTCACAGCTATACTTCAAACCTAGTGGGAAGTCTCAAAAAAAAAAAAAGGCATAAAAAGGCTCAAGGGAATAAATGTCTAATAACAGAAGTTCAGATGTAACAATAAACAGTGGGAGAGATATTGGGAGGTGTGGGGGCAGAGGTGACTAGAAGGTCAGCCCCATAAATTATACTTGCTAAGGTCAGTCCTAGTTTTTGAGCAGTGAAGCATATTAGAGTAGAATGCTAGGTGTCAAGAAAGCTGGCTTCTGGTCCCAGCTCTGGGTTGACCAGGTTGTTCCTAAGAACAACCCTGGGAAAGTCACCTAACCTCCTTGGAATTTGGTCAACTATGAAATCAGGAAGCAGACTATAATGTTCCCTCCCAGTCTGATGGGGAAAACTGGAGGAGTTGCAGGTTAGGATAAACATGACTTAGTCATCAACCAAAATATAGATTCTCTGACTCAATCCCTAACTGGATCAGCAGCAGAGATCTGGTTTGCCCTTGAGACTTAAAATAGTAGGCTGTGCTGAGTGAGACAGTAGCTTTGAAGTAGATTCTGGCTCCCCACTTCCTATCCCCAGATGTTGAACTAGTTCTGGTCCTATTGTGGGTTTGGTCTAGATGAGGGGCTCTTAATTTTTTTGTGGGTGTCACGGATCCCTTTGGCAATCTGGTGAAGCCTATGGACTCCTCAGAATGATATTTTTAAGAGTCCATAAAATGAAATATTTCAGATTACAAAGGAAACCAGTTATGCTGAAGTAGAGTTATCAAAACATTTTTTTGAAGTTTGCTAGCCTAGATCCATACCATTCCAACAGACCCCCAGGACAGTCTCTGAGAAAACTGGGAAGGCTTATATGAACTGATACAGATTAAAATAAGCAAAACTAAGAGAACAAGTTATACAATAACATCATTGTGAAGACAAACAGCTTTGAAAGACTTTAGAACTCTGATCATCACACTGACTAATCATAATTCCAAAGGATTCAAGATGAAACATGCTACCCATTTCCAAATAAAAAAGTGATGGATTCGAAGAACAGATTGAGACATGTTTTATTTGGATGTGGCCAATGTGGGGAATTTGTTTTGCTTGACTAAACGTATTTGTAAAGGGGTTTCATTTTTTTTTCTTTCTCAATTGGAAAGATAGAAGAAAAGATAGATTTTTGTTTATTTTTAAAAATTAAAATTTAATTAAAAAATTAAAAACCAATACATCCCCAGAAGGCCAAATTAGTTCTCAGGGTATTATTTTCTTTTTAAATGACAGAGTTACTTAGAATCAAACAATTTTATCAAATAATTTTCACTTAGCATGGTTTCAAATGCACTCAACAACTAGTCTCTGGACGTCCTCTAGCTTGTAAAAGTCCCTCCTAAAATATATCACCCAGAACTGAAAAATGCTCTATAAGTGATCTGGAAGGGGGGGCGGGGTTAGGAGAGAGTACAATTGCACTGCCATTGCCCTAGTTCTGGACAACTACTTTTCTATTAATATAGTCTAAGATCACAGTAGTTTCTTGACTTGTTACATCAAACTGGCAACTCATATTGAATTTATATATCATTAAAGCTCTCAGATCTTTTTCATACTAATGACTATGTTCCTCCAGACTATTCTTAATGCAGTTGATTTTGACCTAATTTCATAATTATTCCTATTAAAGTTCATCTTATTAAATTTAGTTCATCATTCTAGCTTCTTGAGATCTTTCTGCATTCACAATCTGTCATCCAACATATTAGCTATTGCTTCTAACTTCATGTTATCAAAGTCCATGATGTATTTTTATCCAAGTCATTGATAAAAATATTAAATAGAACAGGGTCATGGACTACCCCCTAGTAAAAATTCCCTCTAGATCTATATTTTTATGAGTCCTGAATAATTTCAAATCAACATCAATACATTAATTAACTATGTATCTAATGATACATAGTTATTGCAGCCATTGCACACAGGATATGGGGGACTTTACTGGTTCAAATCCAGGTACATGATGTATATAGTAGTCCCTTCATCTGCCATTTTAGTAACCCTGTCCAAAAAAGAAGTGCTGATTTTAATGAACCCATTTATGTTCTTTGTGTTGAGTCGTTTCAGTCATAGCCAACTCTTCACAACTCCATTCGGAGTTTTCTTAGCAAAGCTACTGGAGTGGTTTGCCATTTCCTTCTCCAATTCATTTTACCGAATTAAGGCAAACAGGGTTAAGTGACTTGCCCTGGATCACACAACTAGTAAGTGTCTGAAACTGGATTGGAATTCAAGTTCTCCTGATTCCAGGGCCAGTGCTTTATCCACTATGCCACCTAGCTGCCTGCTATGCCTACTCCTAATCAATTCCCCTTCCAAATGCTCCAAAACCAGTCATTTAGAATTTTTCCAGGAATGAATGTCAACCTCACCAGCTTAAAGTTTGCAGAATCCACCTTCTACCCCTTCAGAAAACTGAAATATTTACATAGATCTAGTCCTGGGATATCTCTCTAACTCCCTATGATTTTTTTTAAGGATCATGACAGTTTAGCAATCATTTCTCTAAGTTCTTTCAATACCCTGGAATGAAATTCCTTTGGGCCAGAAAGCTTACATTTCTTTAGGTAGGATTTCTCTTGCTATCTCTTTGTTTAGCTGGT
This sequence comes from Gymnobelideus leadbeateri, assembly GCA_011680675.1. NCBI lineage: Eukaryota > Metazoa > Chordata > Mammalia > Diprotodontia > Petauridae > Gymnobelideus > Gymnobelideus leadbeateri. The sequence goes on along the minus strand of WOXC01003955.1, from coordinate 123,257 downwards.
GTTTTCATTCTCTCCTTATTTTGTCTAATCCTCTTAAGTTTGAGGATAGTTCTTGATAGAGAACAGAAACAAAGTAAGACTTGAATACTTACACCTTCTTTCAAACATCTAAGAGTTGCTTCATTCACTCTAAATAGAAGATCTACTTCCCCTTGTCCCCAGGAGAGCTAAATACCTTTTTAACATCCTTAGCATTTTCCAAAAACCTCAGCTCCTAACAGGCTTTAGTCTTCCAGAGACCATTCTCATAGGTCTGTGTTGCTCTCCTGCATTCAATACTTTATTATATTCCCTTACTTCTATTTTTTAACATAACCTTTTGAACTTAAGACAATTATAGAGTTCCTTATACAATCACACTGTTGTCTTCAAAGACTTCCATATTCTCTATTTCATCAGAATCATTTACAACTACGTTATTAGAATTGCTTTCTTTGATGGCTACTACTGCCATTTCTCTTGAGCTGAATTTTAGACTTTCATACCATAGAATCTTACTTATCTTTTTTCTAGATTTTTTGGAAACCTATTTTCCTGAAACCTGGAGTTGCCTGTCAGATTATGGCACTCTAAGATGACATGGTTACTTCTAAATCAACACAAAGATAAGGTGATTACTTCCTGTCAAGGTTCCCATTCTTTCCACTCAACTCATTGGTTGTTTCCTGGTCAGACCCAGGTCAAGAAAATCCATTCTCATCACTTCCTCTAGCTTCTGAAAAATAAATTTCTCATCAGGGGAAGTTAAGAACTTATTAGCTGTTATGCTTTCAGCAGAACAAGGGACACAGTTTGGATCTGTGATTTCACCGATATAAGGAACTTAAGTTGAAGAAATTTCCTCCATCGGTTCAGATACACTCCATCTTTGCAGCAAAGAGTCTTAGAGAGTGGCCTATATAGCACTAAGAGATGAAATGTTTTGCCTAGTGTCACACAACAGCAAATCACAGAAGCAAGACTTGAATCCAGGCATTCTTGCTTCCGAGGTCCAGACTATACACTACACCACACTGGTGCCAACAAATGTATGAAGTGTAGAAGTCATATATCACCATATCTGCCTCTGTGTCACAAATTTAGAGTCGCTTTCTTCCCACAGACCTATTGGTCTATAGCACACTCCCACCATGTCATTACTTTTGTTTCTCATTTCTTTTCTCTTCCCCTTAATTCTCTCTACCACACTTATCTCCTCAGCTTCCTGGGTGTAAACATTTTTTTGACATAAAGTGCTATGAGACCATCCCATCTATTTAATCTGTTCTTTTTGAGGAAAGGATGCTCTTTCACTGATGTATTCAAGGCATGAATCCTATCCCATCACATCACCATGATATCATTGAGGCCATCCTTAATTCCCTGTCTCAATTCTCTGTCCCTCTAGTTCTCTTTATTAACGTAATTAAATTGAACAGATTGTCCATATCCTGCACATTTTGTGTATAGACACCTGAGGCTATTCGTATCATTACTGTCCCTCTCTGGGATGGTTCCATCTGACCTGGTGGGCTTCTCTTTCCATAGTATTTGGTTCAGCCTCTCTACATGAGTTTTTTTTTCTCCATCCCTTTCCATTTTCAATTTGAAATTTAAATTGTCCTGAGATGACTGCTTGTAAACATAGATTCAGAGTAAAAGGAATTTGATAATTTTAAGGCACATTGTCATCATGCTAAAGTTGAAATCCCCCATCACAAAAATGTCCTGCCTCGATAATAATTTGATCATCTGGGTCATTAACTCCCCATCAATTTCCTCCAGTTGACAGCAATCTATAACATTCCCACCATAATATCATTCCTGTTTCTCATTCCTTATCTCCCAGTATGACTTCTGTTTTTCATTCCTTTTCTCCTAAAATTAATTCCTTTTTTCCTTCTCTTAATGCTCTCGGTAAAAGTACCCAGTCTCAACACAGGACCTATGTCCATCCTAAGAATGTACCTGCCATGCAGTCCAGAATATCTGTAACAATGGATCCTATTGGAGAGACACTGACAAAGTTTTATTCCCCGACTCTCCTTTTTAACCAGAAGTCTCTGGCATTAAATCACTTTCTAAGTAATGACAATTTCCAAGATTGCAGTTTCTGACATTAGTCACATTTTAAATCAATGTTTCCCTCTTTAGCAAAGCTCTAGACTTCTGGCTGAGATTTAAGAAGCTCCAGATCTTATCAGCAACACATTTACAAGCCATTTCTTAGAGTGATTTAATTCTGCAATTGACTAATCCCATTCAGCATTAGTTGATTCTTTTTAATGACTGAGGTAGATTTTGACCTTGTCCCAAAATCCTGGGGACAATTCCTGTTTAGAGAGTAGAGATTCATAGGCATTAACTAAACCAGATTGGCAAAAAATAAAGTATACACAACTCCAGAATGAGTTCTCAAATCAGTGCTTTCATTGTAGAATATGAGATTTGAATTATCAGAAAAAAAAACATTGTTTAAAGGATAAATACTTAAAAAGTAAAGTTCATTTGTCTTCCTAAAAAAGAAGGCTGATGAGTTTAAAAGGGGCAGGGAGGAAGGGAGAAAGGGAGGGAGAAGGGGAGGGAAGGAGGGAGGGAGAGAGGGAGAGAGAGAGAGAGAGAGAGAGAGAGAGAGAGAGAGAGAGTGAGTTCAATAATAAGACTGGTTTCATGTCTAAATGATGAAAAACACAAGTATTTATTGAGAACCTATTACACTGCTCAGAAACAAGTATGTTGATATGCAGAACACATGAACAAAAACACAAGTATGGTCTCTGTCCTTAAGGAGCTTACAATGCCATGGGAGACGCAAGACAAAGGAAGCAATGGCAAATATAATAAAAGGCAACATTTATATTACACTTACTATGTGCCAAGTGCTTTATAATTGTCATCTCATTTAAGCATCACAACAACGCTTGGAGGAAGGTGCTAACATTATCCCCATTTTACAGATGAAGAAACTGAGGTAAACAGAGGTTTAAGTGACTTACCTGGGGTCACACAGCTAGCAAGTATCTGAGACCAGATTTGAACTCAGGTCTTCCTGACTCCAGGCCTGGTACTCTAGCAACTGTACCACTTAGCTGCCCCATGATAGTGCATAATATGTGTATATGATAGTGTATAATAGGGGCGGCTAGGTGGCACAGTGAGTAGAGCATCAGCCCTGGAGTCAGAAGGACCTGAGTTTCGATCTGGCCTCAGACACTTAACGCACGTACACACACACACACACACACACACACACACACACACACACACACACAACCAGCCATGTGACCTTGGGCAAGTTACTTAATCCCAATTGCCCTCCAAAAAGCAAAATAAAATAAAATAAAATAAAAAATATAGTGTATAATAAATGTGTATCAAATTGTGGGATATGAGTACTCAGAGTTATAGGGGTTTCAAAAAAACAGGAAAATCAGGAAAAGCTAGATTAGTCATGATAGACAGCCTGTTTAGAGGATGAGAAAAACCAGAGTCAGTGTCTAGGAGAAAGGAGAGAATTCCAGCAGTAGGAAATAAGGAACAGAAGCACAAAGACGGAAGTGAATGTGTCATCTTCGTGTGACAGCAAAGAAGCTGATCTGACTTGAATAGATCGTGTATATTGAGCAACAGTAGGAAGTATGGTTGGTTGGGTTTGGTAGCCAAGCAGAGTAATCTTGATCATCTAGAACTGGTAGGGACAGGGGTCAAGGGAAGGTTTCTGAGTGTGATAATGATGCTATACTATGAATGTAGTATTTAAAGAAGGTTTATCTGAAAGGTAGCATGGAATAATAGATAGAAAACTACCCTCAAATTTTATCATTTTAATACTGCCCATGAGGTTTTCTTGGCAAAGTTACTGGAGTGGTTTATCATTTCCTTCTCCAACTCATTTTACAGATAAGAAAACTGAGGTAAACAGAGTTAAGTGACTTGCCCAGGATCACACAGTTAGCAAGTGTCTGAGGCCAGATTTGAACTCAGGCAGAGCAGTAAAGAGTATGTCCTATTCATCTTGGGTAACCCTGCATGGCATTAGCTTATAGTTTCATTGATTTACACAAGCCCCTCTGCCACTTCAAAGCAGGAGGGATCACTCAATATGCCAGCAAATTTGGAAAACTCAATGGTGGTTACTGGATTGGAAAAGATTAGTTTATGCTCAAATCCTAAAGAAGGGCAATGCTAAAGAATGTTCAAATTACCAAAAGAAAAAAAAGTGTTCCTTTCACACACTAACAAGGTTATGCTTGAGATTCTGCAAGCTAGGCTTCAGCAATGTGTAAACCAAGAATTACCAGAAGAGCAGGCTAGTTTTCAAAGAGGCAGAGGAACTAGAAACCAAATTGCCAACATTCACTGGATTATGGAAAAAGCAAGGGAGTTCCAGAAAAAACATCTACTTCTGCTTCATTGACTACACTAAAGCATCTGACTGTGTGAATCACAACAAAATGTGACAAGTTCTCAAAGACATAGGAGTACCAGATCATCTTACTTTTCTCCTAAGAAACCTGTATGTGAGCTAAGAAGCAACAATTAGAACAAATGATTGGTTTAAAATTTGAAAGGGAGTAACACAAGGCATATATGGTCAATTCATTTATTTAATTTATATGCCAAGTACATCGACTAATCAAATGATGGAATTAAGCTTGCCAGGAGAAATATCAACAATCTCAGATATGCAGATGATTACCACTCTGATGATAGGAAATGAAGAATAATTAAGAAGCCTCTTGAGGGGGGTGAAAGAAGAACATATAAAAGCTGACTTGAAGCCTAATATAAAAAAAAAAACCAAAGATCTTGGCAACCAGTCCCATCACTTCCTGGCAAACAGAGGGTGAAGAAATGGAAGCAGTATCAGATTTTATATTCTTAGGCTGAAAGATCACTGCAAATAGTGAATGCAGCCATGAAATTAAAAGACATTTGATCCTTGGAAGAAAAGCTGTGGTAAATCTGGACAACATATTAAAAAGCTGAGACATCACCTTGCTGACAAAAGTCATAGTCAAAGCTATGTTTTTTCCAGTAGTAATGTATGGTTGTGAGAGTTAGACTATAAAGAAAGTTAAGTGCCACAGAAACAATGCTTTAAAATTATGGTGCAACAGAGACTTTTGAGAGTCCCTTGAATGACAAGGAGATCAGATCAGCCAATTCTTAAAGAAAGTAGTTCACACTATTAATTGAAAGGTCAAATACTGAAGTTGTAGCTTAAATACTTTAGCCACATAAAGAGAAGATGGGATTTACTAGAAAAGACTCTGATGTAGGGAAAGATTGAAGGCAAAAGGAAGAAGGGATGGTAGAGGATGAGAGAGATAGTATCAAGGAAGCAAAGTTTGGACAGACTTTGGGAGATAGTGGAAGAAAGAAGAGCCTGGCATGCTATAGTCCATGAGGTCATAAAGATTCAGACATGACTAAACGACCGAATTAGAACAGGTTAGTATCTCAGTGCCACAGGCCACTCTCCAAGACTATAAATTGCAGAACAGATACCAAGCTACACTGGTGGAAAGAGTTTTCTCACCTGGCCAGAACTATACCAGTGAAATCACAAGATCACCAGAAAGCTGTTGATAATGTATAGGACTGATTGGAAAGGGAAGAGCCTAGAGTCAGAGATGCCGGCTAAGAGTCTGTTGCAATAATCCAGACAGTCAAAGATGACTCCTAAGTTTCAGGCTGAAGTGACTAAACAGAGGCTTATGGTATATTTCAATCCATAGTGCTTTTTTTTTTTTCATCTAAACACTGACTCAGCTAAAGATGTCGAGTAACTCATAAAATTCCCCCAATGTCTGAGTTTTCTACATATTTTAAATAGAAATACAGTCAACTTTTGTTCATCAATGGTGAAGGGAAACACAGAACAATGACATCAGAGAAAAATTCAACTCTTGGTCACTTCCTGAAGGCACCCGAGCCTTGAGAGAGAAGCTAAAAAGAACATAACCCTAAACCGAGAATTGAATGTCAATTCTATGATTCAATTGTTCAATGATAAATATGATATTACATAGTCCAAGCCTCTGCATTAGATTACCGATAAACAGGAAATTTGGAGATCTCATCTGGCTCTTCCAAGGTGGCTCAGTGGATAGAGTGCCAAGCCTGGAATCAGGAAGACTCACCCTCCTGTACTCAAATCTGACCTCAGACACTTACTAGTCATATGACCCTGGTAAAGTCACTTAACCCTCTTTGCCTCAGTTCCCTCATCTGTAAAATGAGCTGGAGAAGAAAATGGCAAACTATTCTAGTATCTTTGCCAAGAAAACCCCAGATGGGGTCATGAAGCATCAGACACGACTGAATAACAACAAAGGATGAATACTTCAGGTAGTCTATCCTATCTAAAGGCCCTGTTCCAGCCCTCCTTGGTTTTCCTATCTTAGGAACTTCCATAGTACTGAAGATCTATACTATGTGATTTAGCACATACTTATACTTCAGGACCCCTTTTATGGGAAGAGTCACTACTTTCATCCTGATCATTCCAGTGATATTTCTGGGAGCAATTGGGGGAGTTAAACCAGGGAACTCCCAATAAGGCAACTCCCTCTACTAATGAAAATCAGAAATTCTCCTTCAATTTATGGTCTTAGAGAACAATTTTGGTTACTTAGAGGTGGTTTGCACAAGGTTATAAACATGTATGGGTGAGGGGGAGGCAGAGACAGAGGCAAGATGGCAGAGTAGGAACAGGACCTCTGCACAGCTCCAGCTTCCACCACCTCCAATACATGTAAAAAAATGACTCTAAACAGAGCTACAGACCCCACAAAGTGACAGAGAGAAACAAATCTCCCACTGAAGGCAGCCTGTAAGGCCTACAGGAAGGGTCTATTGCATGGAGCTGAGAGTCGAGGGCACTCCTGCCAGAGCCGCCCAGTTCAGGCCCCAGAGTAGCCCCGACCAGAACAGACTTCAGGAGAGTGAATCGCCAGTAGCTGTGGTGGTTTCCAGACTTCCCAACTCATAAGTGCCAAAAAGAAACTAAAAGATCAATCACGAACTCTGTGGGAACTGGGTTGAAGGAAGAGCATTGCCCCCAGGGCAAGAAGTGGAGGAGGTGTGGTAGCTGCAACTGCTACTGCCTGGCTATTTCTAGAGCTCCTGGCCTACAGATCATAGCGGGACCAAGCAACCATTCAGAAGGTAATTATTCTTGCTTTAACTTGCTTGGATCTGGATCACGATGTTGGGTGGTAGTCCTAGGATGTGTGGCCAGTGTTCTGGGGGTGCTGCAGAGAGAGCACTCTCCTAATAGCTCCAGCAGTTGCAAAAACCCCAGCAATTTGGGTCATAGCTCTCTGCAATCTGGAAGCAGAGTTCTACTGTGGCAAAGAGCTCAAAAGTCAAGTAATTGGCTAGCAATATAAGCAAGCAAAGAAAGCACAAAGAGACCATAGAATCCTTTTGGGGGGACCAAAAGTTTCAAAGCATGAAATGGAAGACATAAAAGTAAGAACTCCTGCATCAAAAGCTTCCAAGAAAAATATGAATTGGTTACAGGCCTAGAGGAGCTCAAGAAGGATTTTGAAAACCAAGTAAGTGAAGTGGAGGGAAAATTGGGAAGAGAAATGAGAATGATGCAAGAAAATCATGAAAAGTGAATGAACAACCTGCTAAAGGAGACTCCAAAAAATACTGAAGAAAATAACACCTTAAAAAATAGCCTAGGGGTGGCTATGTGGCGCAGTGAATAGAGTGTCAGCCCTGGAGTCAGAAGGACCTGAGTTCAGATCTGGCCTCAGACACTTAAAACACACAAACAAAAGCCTAGCTGTGTGACCTTGGGCAAGTTACTTAACCCCAATTGCCCTCCAAAAAAAAAAAAAAATAGCCTAACTCAAATGGCCAAAGAGGCCCAAAAAGCCAATGAGGAGAAGAATGCCTTAAAAAGCCAAATTACCAGATAGAAAAGGAATTTCAAAAACTCACTGAAGAGCATAATTCCTTCAAAATTATATTGGAGCAAATGGAAGCTAATGACTTTATGAGAAATCAAGATACTATAGAAAAGATACAAACAAATGAAAAAAATAGAAGGCAATGTGAAATATCTCATTGGAAAAACCACTGACCTGGAAAATAGATCCAGGAGAGATAATTTAAAAATCATTTGACTACCTGAAAGACATGAACAAAAAAAGAACCCTAGACACCATCTTTCAAGAAATAATCAAGCAGGGGCGGCTAGGTGGCGCAGTGAGTAAGAGCGCCGGGCCTCGGAGTTGGGATGACCCGAGATCAAATCCGGCCTCAGAAAATGAGCACCCACACATAAATAATGACTAACCGTGTAACCTTGAGCAAGTTACTTAACCCCAATTGCTTTAAAAAAAAAATTATCAAGCAAAATTGCTCTGATATTCTAGAACGAGAGGGCAAAATAGAAATTGAAAGAATTCATCAATAGCCTCTTGAAAAAGATCCCCAAAAGAAAACTCCTAGGAATATCATAGCCAAATTCCAGAGTTCCCAGGTCAAGGAGAAAATACTGCAAGCAGTCAGGAAGAAACGATTTGAGTATTGTGAAAACATAATCAGGATAACACAAGATCTAGCAGCTTCTATATTAAGGGACTGAAGGGCTTGGAATATGATATTCCGGAAGTAAAAGGAGCTAGAACTAAAACCAAGAATCACCTACCCAACAAAACTGAGTATCATGCTTCAGGGGAAAATATGGTCATTCAATGAAAGAGAGGATTTTCAAGCAATCTTAACGAAAAAACCAGAGCTGAACAGAAAGCTTGACTTTCGAATACAAGAAGCAAGGGAAGCATGAGAAGGTAAACAGGAAAAAGAAATCATAAGGAACTTATTAAAGTTGAACTATTTACATTCCTACATGGAAAAACAATCATTGTAAGAAAGACTTTTCTCAGTATGAGAGTATTGGAAGGGAATATATATGTGTATATATGTGTGTGCGTGTTTGTGTATACATACATATGTATGTATAGGAGTATGTACGTGTATGTATGTATATATATGTGGACATATGTATGTACATGTATACATAGAGGGCACAGGATGAGTTGAACATGAAGGGATGATATCTAAAAAAATAAAATTTAGAGTTGAGAGAAGAATATATTGGGAGGAGAAAGATAGAGATAGACTAGGGTAAATTATCTCATATAAAAGAGGCAAGAGAAAACTGTTACAATGGAGGGGAAGAGCAGGAAGGTGAAAGGAAATTGGTCAACCTTACTCTCATTGAATTTGGCTTAAGGAGGGAATAACATACATACCCAATTGGGTATCTTACCCTACAGGAAAATAGGGTGGAAGGGGATGAGGGGGGGATGATGGAGGGGAGGGCAGATTGGGGGAGAGGGTAGTTAGAAGTAAACACTTTTGAAAAGGGACAGGGTCAAAGTAGAAAATAGAAAAAGTGGGGGGTAGGATAGGATGGAGGGAATTATAATTAGTCTTTCACAATATAACTACTATGGAAATGTTTTACATAACTACACATGTACAACCTATGTTGAATTTCTCATCTTTCCAGTGGGTATGGTTGAGGAAGGAAGAAGGGAAAAAAATCTGTAACTCACAAAGTTTTAGAAACAAAATGTTTAAAAAAATAAAATAAACATGTATCAGGGGAAGGACTTGTACCCTGATCACCATGATTTTGGCTTTCTATCTACTTCACCAGGGTGCCTTAATGATTAACCTGCATTTTGCTACTCAATAAACATTTATAGCCATGAACTTACCATTCTTGGAAGATCAGAGTTGGTACCCAGACACTATAATTTAATGGAACAGAGGGCAGAGTTGAATCCCCCAGCAATGTAACAGAAAGCAGGGTTCATAGGACCACAGATTTAAAGTTGGAAGAGACCTTACAGGGCATCTAGTTAAAACCTCTTATTTTCTAAATGATGATACTGAGTCCCAATGAGATTGTGAGTGTCTTGCACTGGTAGTAAAAATAATAGCTGATGGTTACAAATTTCATCCTAGGTCCTGTTTAATAGACAGTAACTATACTAATTTTGGTGTTTTAATATGTGTTATAAAAGATAAAGCACATAGTTTTAACCAAGAAAGCTGTTGTTTGGGAGATCCAATCTTTTTTTGGAAGTTGGCATAATGAGGCTATTTTTCACAGGCAAATCTAATGAGGACATTAAACACTTCCCAAACTCCTTTTGTATAATGTGCTGACAAAGTTCAATTTAATCCCTTCCACATTAGGCCATCTTGGAGTCCTGGAGGAGTAACTATAAACTACACTAGGAACTTCCTATCCCTGCTCCATAGCAGGACCTACAAGTACAAGCATTAGTCTTTACACCTGTAAATTGGGGTACAGAGACTGCATTTATTATCAGTTGCAGCTGCCTCAGTGCCAAAATATAATGAAATATAATATATACATATATATACATACATACAAATATATATATATATATAAAATATAATGAAAAACAACAGAATTCATTCAGAACACTAGTATCAGAAGACAGAAGCAATTCTTGTTTCCAACTTCATCCTATTGGGTTTTTACAAAGAATCATTCTTACATTACAGGATCTGATTCTGACCCAGGTTCAATTGAACTCAATGGAAAAGCAGAATTTGTATAATGGTCACAGACATGGAGCAGTTAGGTAATACATTGGATAGAGCCCCAGGCCTGAAATCAGGAAAACCTCAATTCAAATTCAGCCTTCAATATTTACTAACGATTGACTGGACAAGCTTCTCTTTGCCTCCATTTCCTCATCTGTAAAGTGAAGATAATAGGTTGCTGTGAGAATCAAATGAGATAATAATTGTAAAGTGCCAGGCGCATAGTAAATGTTTGTGCTTTGTAAATGTTAGCTAGTACTACTACTATTACTGCTACTATTGTTGCTGCTGCTACTACTACTACTACTACCATTATATTGCTGTTGCTGTTACATGGGGTTAGAAGCACTTTAGATGTTTCCTTATCCAATCACAAGTAACTACGTAGTGAAGCATATAGAGTCCTGGAGTCAGGAAGACTCATCTTTCTGAATTCAAATCTGGCCTCAGACACTTACCAGCTATGTGACTTTAGGCAAGTCATTTAACCCTATTGCCTCAGTTTCCTCATCTGTAAAACGAGCTGGAGAAGGCAATGGGAAACCACTACAGTATCTTTGCCAGGAAAACCCCAAAGAGGGTTACAAGAGTCACACATAACTGAAAAATGACCAAACAACAATCCAATCACCTCATTTTACAGATGAGAATCCGGAGACTTAGAGAGTTAATTTGCCCAAAGTTGCACAGATAGTAAGTAGCACTGCAGGTATTTAAACCTGGGTCTGCTGACTCTGTATGTAGAACTTCTACATGCTTTATGTCATAAAGATAACAAGACTAATATTTCAATAGAGGCTGATGATTACCCAGAGTAATGAAAGCCCTTTGAAGGCTTTTTTGAATGCCCAACACCTCGCACCTAGCGTCTTGCCCATGGTAGACCCTTAATAAGTACTTAAATAAGAAAAAGTCATTTGTAAATTGGCAAATTATATAAATATAGTCTATCTATTGTATCATAAAGGCATGTGTTAGGCAAGTCCAACACTATACTTTAATGGCAAGTATATAAGTTGTTAAAACATTGACTGAATTTGTGAGGAAATACAAGTAAAATAATTTCTAAAATAATTTTGAAAATTCTAATGTTTTCATTAATAGACCCTCATAATTCTAATAATGGCAGAAGACTTCAGTTCATATGTATTAAGAAATTAAGCTAGTAGAATTAACAATAGAAGTACATTGGGGCGGCTAGGTGGCGCAGTGAATAGAGCCCGGCCCTGGAGTCAGAAGGACCTGAGTTCAGAGCCAGCCTCAGACACTTAATCCACACAAACAAAAACCTAGCCGTGTAACCTTGAGCAAGTTACTTAACCCCAATTGCTTTAAAAAAAAAAAACAATAGAAGTACAAACAGGAGTCTCATAAATTTATTGATTGCTTTTATGGCTTTGGATATTAGCTGATATATTTATCTATACTCTACAACAAACTGTCTCTAAGTGGAACACCTTGAAGGTTTAGAATGTTAATATTATACAGTTCCTTTCCTCCATAGAGATAAAGGCAATGACTCACTTCTGGGATCCTGAAATCCTTTATTTCACCCCATCTCTCTGCAGCTATTCACTACCAAGAAGCATTTGGTCTATCTAGACTAAGTAGATTTAAACCAGTGCCACTTCACATCTCTAGGCCTTGGTCTTTTCATCTATAAAGTACAGAGACTGAACCAGAGATATTTAAGATTTCTTCAAACTCTAACATTCTATGACTATGTGAAGTGTCTACTAAATTTGTGGTGGATTGCCTATTTCAAGAGAAGCAATGTAATATAAGATCATAAATTTAGATCTAGAAAGGAATTCAGAGGCCAGCAAATCCAATTCCCTTATTTTACAAATGAGGAAGCTGAGTCTGGGAAAGTTCAAGAGACTAGAACCAGGATCCCAAAGCCAGAAAGTGTCTGAATTAGAATTCGAGCTCAGGGTTTCCTTGATTATCCATGATACCACCTAGCTAAAGAGTAAATAAGAGGGGGCTGCTAGGTGGCATGGTCAATAGAGTGCTGGCCCTGGAGTCAAAAGGACCTGAGTTCAAATTCAGTCTCAGACACTTGACACACTTACTAGCTGTGTGACCTTGGGCAAGTCACTTAACCCTAATTGCCCTGCCTTCTCCCCTCAAATAAATAAGTAAATAAGAAAATGATGAATGAATGAATGAATGAATAGTAAATAAGAAAGTGGTCTTGAAGTTAGGACAACCTGGGTTTGAATTCTGATTCTTACATCTATTGGCTGTGTTCCCCTAGGAAAGTTTCTCAACCTCTCCATGGTGTGGGCAGAGCTGTAAAACCACACCTTAAGGAAAAGGTTCTGATTTCCATTAGTAGTGGGAGTTTCATCATGTGGGAATTCACTAGATCAGTAGCATCAGGTCAGGTCCCTATCCCTCTCAAGTTCAAATGCTCTCTCATGATTTGTTCCTTGTTATTAATTGTTTTGAGACATTGTTAGGAGGCTTTTTTTTTTTCAGTTACTGAAACTGAGATAAAATACGCATATCTGGTAAAAACCATGCCTGCCCTTGGAGTTGTTGTGAATTCTGAGTAGCAGAAGGATTAGGAGAAAGCTATGACTATAGCCCCACCAGAGATAAGAAAACCAAAGAACTTAGCTGAGGGAGAGAAAGTTTGTGATTCACATTTATCCTCTAAATAGCTTGCTTTATATATATTTGTTTGTATGTTGTCTCTCCCATTAGATTGTAAATTCCTTGAGGGTAAGGACTTATCTTTTACTTTTTTTTCTTCTTGGAGTGGAGAAGGCAGGGCAATTGGGGTTAAGTGACTTGCCCAAGGTCACATGGCCAGTTAAGTGTCTGAAGCAAGATTTGAACTCAGGTCCTCCTGACTCCAGGGCTGGTGATCTATTCATTGTGCCACCTAGCCGCCCCTGACTCTTTTTATATATCCCCAGCACTTAGCACAGTGCCTGGTCCATAGTAGGCACTTAATAAATGTTTGATTCATTGATCCAGACAACTGGTGGGCTATCCCCATAAATGCCTGACTCTGATAAAAATGAAGATCCAGGCTTCAAAAAAGAATGGGGCGGGGGGAGGGATGACAAAGGGGAATGAGCACTTATTACCCAGAGTCCAAAGCAAATGAGAGAATATTATTCTTCTAAAGATGTCTATATTATCTCTTCCCTACCAAGGGAAGCAGAGAAAATCCCCCAGCATATCAGGTAATCTTCTACAAGAAATTTACAGAAATGCATGGTCAAGAATTGCACCGAAAGATAAAAAAGGAGAGGGCTGTCCATCTGCACTGGTAAAAGGACTCTGGCCACTGATGAAATCACAGACACAGACCCAACCAAGGACCTTACAAAACAATCAAATCAATATGTCCTAAGAAAAACCACAAATTCCAGGGAACAAACCATAAAAGAGAATTAGACCAGAAAAATCTTCCATAAATTTACTGGGAATCTTGCAACCTTAAAGTCTCTCTCTGCAGCTAAAAATCCACTGCCTGGTTATTTGTTCCTTAACTGAGGGGCTATAAAACCCTGGTTGAAAACAAAGGCTTTTACTGATAGCTCAGCAGAGATTACATGGGGTCAGTAGGAAAACAAACAACGCTCCCCTTCCCTAGACCTCTGGGGCAGCTGGAACATTTATTATATTTAACCATTTGGCTAGGCAGTAGTGCCCAGAGCACAAGAGTTATGTTAGAGAATCCCTACCACGCCAGATTCTCAAAGGAATGTCTCTGTAAAGACACATACCAGTTATGGGAGCTTGGACACATCCATTAGACTCTCTGGGCCCCAGTTTCGTTAGCTATAAAATAAGGGGGTTGAGCTGGATAATCTCTAAACTCTCTTCTGGTTCTATTTGCTATGACCACTGCTGTGACCCTTAAGACACTTCCTTTTCCCCTTTTCCTAAATGTTTCTGAAGAGAATGAATACACAGTCCTCCTTCTGCCCCATCCCCACCCCACAAGACTGCTGCAACCACCACCAACAACAGCACCAATTTCCTTCCATCTAAAGTTTGGCTGGCAATGAAACAAGAAAGTAGGAAAAGAGGGGGGAATGGGGTCACCCTCAGTGGCAAGGGGTAATCAAGAAGAAGAGAAACAGGCTGAAGAAGCTTTTTGCCTTCATGGTGCATTCCTCAATCAACAAGTATTTATTAAGCTTCTGTGCTGGGCCCCAGACATATTGTGTTAGGTTCTTGTACCAGATAAATGCTAACAAAGACCTGAATGCCAGACAGAGAGGGAAGTTTGGAGGGACACAGAGACAGAGTGAGACAGACAGAAGACAAGAGAGTCACCCAGCCCTTTTCCCTACTTTGAAGAGCAAGTCAAGATAGGACTTTGGGGGAGAGGGCCAGAGGAACCCTTGGACACTGGAGATTTCCATATATAGAACCCTTGGAAATAATAACTCATTAATCAGATACTTCTGTTTGCTTTTCTAGTTTGTAATAAAACTTTATTCTGTAATATTGTGAGCTGCACACCTGTAAACAGGGAATGGCCTTGTGGGAACTAAGTGGTAACATCAGTTTGCTGATGGTAAATGTTTAACAACTACTCTCTGTGGGGGGCAAATATACTGCAAGACACACTTTTAAGTTTAATTTGCATTATTGACATTTTCTCCACCACTTTCTTAAGTCAACAAAAAATAAATAAATCAAGCCCTGATGCTTAATGTTTGCCAGTTTTCAGAGAAATAAATGCTCACAATGAATTTACTTGCCCCAAGATTTCTGTTGTTCCTCCTTCAGTCTCTCCTCTTCCGGGAAATTTTGTCCAAAACCCACTTCCATGTTAACATGTTACCTCCTCTATCTTTTAAAAGATGACATCATAATTCAAGAAAGTTACAAATTTATCAACCACTCTATTTTGGGCAAGGTCTCAGCAGCAAATGTCCACATAGTTGAGGTTTCCCAGCAATATCTTTCTACTGTGATGGATCTATGAACTGTGTTCTAAGTAAGTTTCTAGAGGGCAAAGATCATGCCATACTTCACTGCATCCCCCACAACACCTAATGTAATCTAATCTTATGCACACAGTAGACACTAGGTAAATATTTGCTTTTATAAAAAAAACCATTTATTAAGTGCCTACTATGTTCCAATGCTTGAAGGCTTGCTTTGCAAATAAATTTTATCTCATTTGCTCCTCCCAACAACCCAGGGAGGCAGGTGCTATTTTTTTATCCCCAATTTACAGATGAAGAAACTGAGACAAGCAAAAGTTAGATGACTTGCCCAGGTCACACTGCTATTGAGTATCTGAGGCTGGATTTTAACTCAGGTTTTCATGCCTCCAAGTCCAGGGTCCTATCCATGGTACCATATGGCTATCCAATTTTTAAAATTTCTGTGTAACTTCAAACCAGTTATTTAACTTAACCTAGCCTTAACATCATTGGGAAAATGGAAAAATTAATTCATTAATATCCCTCCTACTTCTAAATATCTATGTTCTATAATATAGGTATAAATTTATCTTAATTAGCCAAAATCATCTATCAAATGACCACTGTCTGCAGAAATGTTTAGGAATTAGGAAGTACTTGGTCTGGAGTAGAGACATCTATGAGAGATTTATTATTAATAGTCTTTCAATTAGATGAAGAATCAGATATTTAGAACTATAAAGAGGTTTAGCCATTTTCTAATCTAACTCCCTCATGTTAAAGATGAAGAGACTGAGGTCCAGAGAGTCATGTGAATTTCCTAAGGATACATGGGTAGTAAGTGATAGAAGGAGGATTTGAACCCAGATCCAATGACCCCAAATACAGTGTTCTTTCCACTGTGCCTCACTACCTCCCAGAAAGAGTGACCAACCATTCTCTTTGCTTACCAAGGACAAGGCAGCATGAAATATATACAACAGAGAATTTTCCTGAGGTGAGGGCTTTACAACACAGAATTCAGTGCTCAGTGAAGTGAGGGGATTGCCATTCCATGAAGTATTTTAAAACATTCTGATTTGTGTAGGATGGTTTAAGTATGATCCCATCTAAAGGCAAGTGGATAGAGGACATGACCTTTCTAGATCCCTCCCAATTCTGTGATTCTGTGAGAAACTCCCTTGAAGTATGCCAGGTAGGTCCCCAAACAGTCATTTGTCCTTAGACCATATTGCCTTTTAAAAGATCACACAGATAAAGTGCTCAGGTAGAGATCTGGGCTCCATTCCCAGCTCTATCACTAACTTTGCTGTGGGACACTGAGAATGTTATTTGATATGCCTGTGCCTCTGCCTCCCTATCTCTACATGAAGATAGGTTAATGTCTCCCTTATAGACCTCACCTGGATATCAGCAAATACCAGTGGGTGATCAGGGGAATATGCTTTTAGCTTCTTCGAGAAAAACACAATATAAACCTGTTGGTTTTTTCTCCTTTGTCCTCTTCTCAGGCTTAATTTTTCTTCTATCTCTAAGTCAATCCATACTGGTGCCTGTCCCTCATGAGACACTCTTCTCAATTTTCAAGTTAGTCTTAGTCTTGGGGAAAATGTCACAAACTGATCTCTGAGCATCTCTACTCTAGAACAGAAGTCAATGTTCCCATTTTTAAGATTGTAGTTTTTAAACAGGGAACCAGAAGTGGAATTTTTCTGCTGGTTTGAAATGCATGGATTGTGTAAGACAGAAGAAAACAAAGTGGAGAGGGAGGGAGGAAATCCAGGGACCTAAGCACATTAAAATGGCTGTAAAATTCACCGCCTGTAGCTTTGGGGTTGTTTTCAGTAATAAAGCTGAAATCGTCAACAGCCAAAGAAGCTTGAGATTTTGATTGTTAAAGATGTGATTTTTTTCCCCCCTCAACTGCACAAAGTCCTGTTTTAGACCCTGTAATGAGAAGTTCTCCCCATGTGTTAACAAAAAACAAAACAAAACAAAAAAAAAAAAAACCCAGCCTGAACCACCTGCATGAGATCCAGGCCTGGCTGCTTGGTTAGCACAGATGCTACCAGCCCTTCGGCTATATTTTAGGTTTTTGTCACCTGGGATGAAACCACTCACTATTTATTTAAGAAACTCAAGGTATAAAACCATTAAGAATAAAAACAAAGAATTTGGCCCTCAAATATGAGTGGGAAAATACAGACCTATAGCTATTCGACCACATATTCAAAAAACAAACACTAAAATTCTTCTAGAAATTTTAATTTAAACTCACACTGATAATTTTCTGGTGTCATTTCTAGCCTTAGCCTGCCACCTACTGGACAGTATGGGAACACTTTAGTCATCAGAAAAAATAATTTGCTTAAATAATACACAATTCATATTTCCGTAGATACTTTAAGATTTGCAAAGCATTCATAGCTCAAAACTCTTTGAAGGAAGTAGTGTATTATGATCTCCATTTTATAGAGAAGGAAACTAATACTGTAAGAAAAGAAATTCATAGAATCACAGCATTTTAGAATCAGAAGAGACCTGCCTCAGCAGACATCTAGTTCTACCCCTAGTAAAAGGAATCTCCACAATAATATATCC
The DNA here is from genome assembly GCA_011680675.1 of Gymnobelideus leadbeateri. NCBI lineage: Eukaryota > Metazoa > Chordata > Mammalia > Diprotodontia > Petauridae > Gymnobelideus > Gymnobelideus leadbeateri. Next base: position 105,162 of record WOXC01003955.1, on the reverse strand, counting down.
AACCAAGTGTTTGCTCCATCTATGCTTGAAGACTTTCAAGGCGGGCGAAACCCATCACCTCTCATAACAGCTCGTTTTACTATTGGGCAGCACCAATAAGCTCCAATTTTTCTGACATCAATCTTAAATGTCTCTCTTTGCAACTTCCACCTATTCCTTCAGATTCTGTCCTCCATGGGGGTGGGGGTGGGAGGAAGAAAGGAAAAGGGGATGCAAATGAAAAGAAAAAGGGAATGCAAAGACAAAGGAAGAAAGGAAAAGGGAATGCAAATGAAAAGGAAGAAAGGGGAAGGAAGGGAGGGAGGGGGAAGGAAGGAACAGACTGAGGGAGCGGGAAGGGAGGAGGAAGGAGGGAGGGAAAGAAGGAAGGAAGGAAAATTCCTCCTCCATATGACAGTGTTGAAGATAGCGATTATCAATGATAATTCATCCCCAGGCTCCCTCGTGAGCCCCTCTTATCCCAGTTTTCAAACGTCTCCAGTTCTCACAACTGCTCTTCATATGAGGTGAACTCAAGGCCTTCACCACACTGCTTGCTCCGCTCTGGACATTCCGTAGCCCATCCGTTTTTCTTAACCTGTGGCCTCAGAGCTGAACACACCACTCTGGACAGGCATACCTGATTTTGCCCATCACCGCCTTGCTCCTCAAAGCTATGGTTCCCTTAATGCAGCCCAAGTTTCATCAGGTTTTTTTGTTTGTTTGTTTCTTCAACCCCCTTCTAATTCCTACTGAGCTTGCAGCTAAGCCCCACCAGCTCTTTCTCAAACTGCTGTCCAGTCAGATCATCCCATTTTGTACTTGTTGAAGTTAATTTTTGTACCCAAGTGTAAAACTATATTTATTCCTATTGAGTTTCATCTTATTGGATTCAGCACAACGTTCTAGCCAAGGGGTCCGAACTAAAAACAGGTTTTTTTTTTTTACATTTTCAAATAAAATTTTATTGTATTTGAAAATATAAAAAACATTATTAGATTTCAGGCTATTAAAAAAAAAAAAACAGGCAGCAGGCTGGATTTGGATCCCTGCTCTAGACTCTAAAGCCCTTTTGGCTCCTGAATCCTAGCTTTGCATCATTTACAATTGTGATGAATCTGGCATCTATGACTTTATCCAAGCATTGATAAAAATGTTGGTACAGGGCCAAGCACAGACTCCTGCCACATTGACAATGAACCATTAACAACGATTTTTTGAGCTCAGCCATCCAAGTAGTTCCGATAGTTTTATCATCGAGTGCACATCTCTCCAATAGATCTTCTCCATAAGAATAGTTATGAGATAATCAAAAGTTTTGCTAAAATCTAGGTAAATTATTTCCCACAGCATTCCTCTCTTTTGTTAGGCTGCTAGTCCTATCCAGGAAAAGAACTGAAGTTAGTCTGACACAGGCTATTCTTGATGAAGCCCAAAGGTGGTCTTAGTCTTCATGGTATACATCAAGATACTGACCACTTTTTAATGATCCATTCTAGAATTTTCTGAAGAATCAAAGTCAAGTTCACTGGCCTGTAGTCTGTAAACTGTTTATTTCTCCTTTTTGGAAATTATAACTAGAACAAGACATGTAAAGGAGCACTTTAAATTGCCTCTTGCTCAATTGGAGAATATTTAAACCTTTTCTGATACATATTTGAATATAGCAGAATATTATTGTTTAGTAAGAAGTTGTGAAAGAAATGATTTGGGGGAATTTGGAGTAGTATAAACTGACAAACTGAAATAAGCAGAAGCAGGAAAACAAAGTATACAAGGACAACAACACTGTAAAGAAAACTGAAATACTTAAGAACTCTGATCAAAGCAATAGTCAACCATGTCTCCAAGAGGCCCTATGCTGAATCATGTTACCCACCTCCTAACAGAAAGGTACAAATATATACATTTTTAGACATGGACACCATACGAATTTGTTTTGCATGTCTGTGTTCATTTGTTACAAGGGTTTTTTTCCCTTTTTTTTTTTTTTTCATTAATGGGGGAGAAGAGAAAGGAGACATAAGGTCAGCAAAAGTGACACCAAAAAAAAAAAATAATAAAGGAGGGCTGTTGTAACGTTTTTTTAAAAGCACAAGGCAAACATATGTTTAGAAGGAAGCCCAGACCAGCTGGATAATTTTGAACTTAAGTCTTTCAAAGTTACTTGTCTTTATAATGTTATTATTATATAAATTGTTATACAGACTCTCACTTCACTCTGCCTCATTTCATTGAGGTCTTCTGAGGTTTCTCTGAAACCTTTCATCATTTCTTATGGTGCAATAATAATCCTTCATGTTCATATACCATAATTTGTTTAGGCATTTTCCAAAAGAGGGCACCACCTAGTTTCCAGTCTTCCCCTTCAACAGAAAGCACTGCTATAATTTTAGACAAGTGGGATCCTTTCTTCTTTCTTTGATCTTTGGGGTATCGCCCAATTAATGATATTTCTAGGTCAAAGAAATTGCATAGGTTAGTCAAAAATTTTTTGCACAGTTCCAAACTATTTTCTAGAATGGCTAAACCAATTCACAGATCCACAAATGGTGCATCTGCAAGTCTGTTTTTGCACAGCCCCTCCAACATTTGTTGTTTTCCTTTTTTATCATCTTTAACAAGCTAATAGCTAACATTTATATATAGCACTTCCTATATGGCAGGCACTGTTCTAAGTGCTTTACAATTATCTCATTTGGTCCTCACAACAACCCTGAGAGCCAAGTGCTATTATTATCCCCATTTTATAACTGACACAACTGAGGCAGACCCATGCCAAGCGACTTACCCAATTCACATAGCTAGTGTGATGGGCATGAGGTAGAATCTCAGGTTTGCTTTAATTTACATTTCTCTTATTACTATTGTTTAGAACATTTTTCATGTGTTGTTGATAGTTTAGACTTCTTTCTTTGAGAATTTTCTGCTCCACATCATTTGACTACAAGGGAATAACTATCATTCTTGTATATATCTTAGATACCAGACCTTTATTAAAGAACCTTACTAAAAAGACTTTTTCCAATCAGTTCTTTCCCTTCTAGTTTTAACTACATTAATTTTTCACATGTAAAACTTTAAATTTTATGTAAGCAAATACATGCATTTTATCTCCCATGATTCTCTCTATCCCTTCTCTGGTCATTAATTCATCTGGTCATAAGATCTTCCTCTATCCACAGTTGTAGAAGGTGTTTTCTTCCTTGATCCTCAAATTTTTTATTCTATGATCTTTTATCTTAAGGTCATTCATTAGGGGGCTAGGTGGCGCAGTGAATAGAGCATCAGCCCTGGAGTCAGGAGAACCTGAGTTCAAACCTGACCTCAGACACTCAACACAAAAACTAGGTGTGTGATGTTGGGCAAGTCACTTAACCCCAATTGCCCTCCAAAAAAAGCAAAAAAAAAGTTGCATTAAGGTCATTCATCTATTCATTTGGAGCTTATTGTGGTATTTGATATGTGATACTTGTTTAAAGCAATTCCTTTTGTAATTTAATATTTTATTTTCCCCAATTACATGTAAAAACATTTTAACTTTTTTTTTCAAATTTTGAGCTCCAAATTCTCTCCCTCCATCCCCTTCCACCTGATTGAGAAGGCAAGCAATTTTACATAGGTCATACATGTATAGTCATGTAAAACACACTTCCATATAAGTTATGCTTAAAGAAAATACAGACGGGGCAGCTAGGTGGCGCAGTGAGTAGAGTGCCGGCCCCGGAGCCAGAAGGACCTGAGTTCGGTTCTGGCCTCAGCCATTTAACACACACGACCAAAAAAAAAACCTAGCCGTGTAACCTTGGGCAAGTTACTTAACCCCAATTGCCCTCCAAAAAGCAAAAAAAAAAAAAAGAAAATACAGACAAAAGCCCCAAGAAAAATAAAGAAAAAGTATCTTCAATCTGCATTCAGGTTCCATTAGTTCTTTTTCTGGAGATGGACAGCAGTTTTCATCATAAATCCTACAAAATTGTCTTGGATCATTATATTCCTGAGAAGACTTAAGTCATTCACAGTTGATCATGCTACTGTATTGATGTTACTATGCATAATGTGCCCCTGGTTCTGCTCATTTCACTTTGTATCAGTTCAACTAAGTCTTTCCAGGTTTTTCTAAAAGCGTCCTGCTCACCATTTCTTATAGCACAAGAGGATTCCATCACAATCATATACAATAACTTATACAGCCATTCCCCAGCTGATGGACATCCCCTGAATTTCCAATTCTTTGCCACCACTAAAAGAGCTGCTATAAATATTTTTGTACAAGTACGTCCTTTTCCTTTTTATCTCCTTTGGATTTGACCTAGTAGTGGTATTGCTTGGTCAAAGAGTATACATAGGTTTTTTGACCCTTTAGTCATAGTTCCAAATTGCTCTCCAGAATGGTTGGATCAGCATACAACTTCACTAGCAATGCATCAGAGTTTTAATTTTCCCATATCCCCTCCAACATTTGTTATTTTCATTTTCTGTCATATTAGCCAATCTGATGGGTGTAGAGGGGTAGCTCATTGTTGTTTAATTTGTATTTCTCTAATAAATAGTGATTTAGAGCATTTGTATATGACTATAGATGGCTTTGATTACTTTCCCTGAAAACTGTTTATTCATATCCTTTGACCATTTATCAATTGAGGAATGACTCTTCTTTAAATTTGACTCCATTTTCTATATATTTGAGAATCAGGTCTTTAGGAGAAAAACTTGCTGCAACAATTATTTTTCACAGTAATAATTACCAACTACATATTACCCACCATCTTATTTCCCTCTTGTTTTTTCTTACTCTCTCCTATTATTTTGTCCATTTTCAAGTATCTAAACGTAATTTCTTCCAGATAGCTTCCTAGTTTTTCCCAGAAGTTTTTGTGGAACAATAAATGAGGTGAATAACATATAAGGTCGCTTTGAGCTCTTAGATTCTTTGAGTATTTTGTGGGTTAGCAGCAGGGTTGTGCTGGAGCCAGCTCATACTGACTCATGAAAGCCTGATTGTTAAATTTTCAGTGTAAGCATTTTCACATCAGAAGGCAGTAAATAACACAATTCATTCTTGATTTACTATTGTCTTTGTTGGGGTCCTCTCAGGCTGCAGTCCCGACAGGCCGACCTTACCTATAACCAGGTCTTCGGACGTCTCTGACCCTACAGATCCAGCTACAAGGAAAACACACAACAGAACGCCAGGACTCGGGATCAGGCTCAACAGGTTTATTCAATGGCTGCTACATAACTCCTTCGCTATCTCAATCCTCTCTGACCCTTTGGTGACTCTTTGATGACTCTGATGACTCTCTCTGACCCTTTGATAACCGACTCCCCACTTCTGGGAGTCTGCTCTATATATACCTCTGGCTGGCAGGGGAGGAGACAACTTCCATTGGATGAGGCACTCTCAATGCACAGCAAAAGTTAATTTACGAGTTTGCAGAAAGCACCTCCGGGTATCTCGGACCTTCAAGGCCCTTGCACTCCCTCACGCCAAGTTCCAGGGCACACACTTTAGTAATTAGTACCTAACAGTCTTAACTGTGTAAATTTTTTAAAGTGATGGGGAAAAGGTTAATAATCAATGAATACCCAATAAATATGTGTTAAGTGCCTACTATGTGGCAGGCACTATGCTAAATGTTGGGGATACAAAGAAAGGCAAAAGACAATCCCTCAAGGAGCTTACAATCTAATGGGGGAGACAACATATAAGAAGCTACAAAGGTTGGAGGGGGAAGTATACTGGGGGAGATTAGCCAGGTGAGAAATGATGAGGTAGCTTCCCTGGATCCCCTCCTTAAATGGAGGATCGGGGAGGCACTCTCCAATGTCTACCCTCTCCAATCAGAGGGCAGGAGAGAAGAATGCCAGGGCGTACTTGAGGAGGTACAAGTTTCAGCACTTTTGCAACCTTGCAAAAGATGATTTACTGGAGACAACAATGAAGTCTAGAAATCAACCAAGTGGGAAATAATTCAGATAAAATTTAAAAATGTGTTCTACAAACATGGTTTGGGGTTTTTCAGAGTCAATTGTTAAACATTTACCAGCACAACTCCAGTCAGTCTTTTCTCTAAACCACAGTTGATAAGTTCCCCTAATATATTTACTTTCACTAGGCAGTCAGAGAACATATAATTCACAATTGTATTTAATGAAATGACAGTTAAAAACAACAAAATGTTCTCCCCATAAACCTTGAGCTCACTGTCCTAAAAACACACACACACACACACACACACACACACACACACACACACCACCTTCCACTCTAAGTTTTTGCTTATATACATATTCAATGGGGAAAGTGGACCTGCAAAGGAATCATTTCACCTGGTTTGCCTCAGTTTCCACATTTGTAAAATGAGCTGGAGAAGAAAATGACAAACCACCCTAGTATCTTTGCCAAGATAACCACAAACAGTATCACAAAGAGTCAGATATGACTGAAACAGGAATCATATAGGAGGCATGGCCACCTGAACAGGCAACTCATACCTCCAACTCTGCAAAGCTGTCTGTCTTCTGATGATGTTGCTGCTTTTTACTGGACCTGGTCCCCACCACATGTTGCCTCTCGACTCCTCCCCACTAAGTGTTACATCTTAGTTCCAACTAGACTTCAGCAATCCAACTATCTTCAGAGTGACTTAATACCCCATTCAACATATTTTAGAGATGTGGATGTGTGAGAGCAAGCCACTCTCAGCACAAAGGTCCAGATCTGATACCTATCCACCATTCACTAGAGAGTACAATGGCTAATCAGCTTCTCCCCTACAACTTTTATAGCCTGCTCCTTTGCTTCAGTAATAGCCCTCAGCTGAAGCACTATCATCACTTACACCTGCTACCCTGTCCTCTACCATCAGTAAGCCTTATCCTTCTGAGAATGGTTCCAACTCCCCTCGGTCATCCCTATGGGTTAATGACTATGAAGTTTCATCAGTGCCCTTCAATCATTTCTGTTGACCAATGACTACGCAGGTCTTCCCTTCAGCCAGGTGGCACAAGAAGGTAACAAACCAGGCAAAGGCCATCCCTACTCTTTAACCCTTTTTAAAACCCTTCTGTTTTAGTTTATAGGTCTTATCTTGCCCCTAAGTAAATACCAATTTCTCTACTTCCTCAAATTAAAAAAGCAGGGGGATAGGGTGGAAGGGTTGAGTGTTATTGTGGTGAAGAAGTTGTTTTTAACCTCTCCCTCATCATGCTTCTATATTGTGTACAAGAAGTCACTACGGTAGGTAGCCAAGTGATGTAGTGGCTAGAGTACAGGGTCTGAAGTGAGGAAGACTCATTTTCATTTCTCATTTCCTTCATATTTGACCTCAGACACTTTCTAGCTATGTGACCCTGGGTAAGTGACTTAACCCTGCTTGCCTCAGTTTCCTCATCTGGTAAAATGAGCTGGAGAAGGAAATGGCAAACCACTGCAGTATCTTTGCAAAGAAAACCCCAAATGGGGCCATGAAGAGTTGGAAACGATCAGAAAACAACTGAAAATAACTGCCATGCTAGGTACTGAAGGTTTTACTTCACATTCCCCCAAGAATATATCACAGTCTGGTCTCTCTATGTATATTTTAAATTTTCCTTACCATCAAATATTTATTCTAACAAAGAATCAACGTTATGTCCATTTGAGAAAAAGAGAAACTTCTTATATAGCAATAAAGGAGCAATTCCTTTTATAGCAAAGGTGGTTATTTGTCCTTAGTTCTTGAAGACCATCATGACATCAGGGAGGTGATGCCATGCCATGCAAATGAATTGGATTGAAGTGAGGCAGAGCTGTGCAAAGCCACCAGCCTCACACTCTCCTCTGGAGTCATCTGGGTCTAGTGGCAAGATATAGATCAGGACCACTGGCAATGGGCCTCCCTTCTATAGCAGGAATAGGGACAAAGACCAAACCTGTGACTTCATTGGTATAGAGTACCCTCAGGTGAGGAATTCCTTCTACTAATATAGGTTAGCACCTTCCCTGAAACCTTTAATTTGGGAACTATACTTTTAGAATTATTATGTTCCAGTCTCTTGTATAACTTGTAATATTTGGTAGTTTTTACTCTATTTCCAATGTAGTCAACGTTTGGTAGTATGGTTTTGTAATTCCTAGTAGTTATACTCTGTGTATAAAAGGCTTCCCCTTTTCATGATGGACCTTTAATGTGATAGCTGTGAAATGTAAAGATGAAAGAAGAAGGAAGTTGATAACAACAGCTATTAAGCAGTTCTAAGATGAATAGTTTAAAAGGTTATTGCCAACAATTCTGGTCTTACACAAAGAGTTTCTTAAGAAATAAATTCATGAAAAATGAGCAGAACTGAACCTTAAAGGATGCCTGCTCTATGAACCATCAGTCTTAAGATCTTTCCATCTCTTAAAACCACAAGAAAGTCACACTATATCATCAGTACATCCCCCTCCTCTGGTTTCCGGACTAGGATGGAATTTTCACTTCTACAATTCTTGTGTACAAGATAAGAATTTTACCCAAACAAGATCCAAAAGCCTGATCAATTGACCAATAAGAATTTATTAAAATATTTATTATTTCTAAAGTGCTTATTCTATATCCAGCACTGTGCTAGGCACTTGGAATACAAAGATAAAAGATGAAACTGACCCTGCCCTTAAGAAGCTCACATTTGATCAGTAATGTGTAGTTTTCTGATCTAATTTTAGCTCTGTCCATAATGCATGTCTTGTCAGGAGGATTAGGACTAACTACTAAGAAATGTCATGGAAACAGTAGAAACTGGACAGCTCCCCTTCCTGAAGCAGTGGCTACTGTGGTCAAAGGGCTTTTCTTGAGCCTATCATATACACAGAACCAACAACTAACATTTATTTCAGTGGTGTTCATTTCAGGGGGAGAGAAAAGAAAGAGTTCCACATTCTAATAATTTGCATTAAGTTTTTAATCTAATTATCTACTGACAGTATTGTCTTGTGAATGGCCTGCACTGGGATTCAATTTCTTCTGCCTTAAGAATGTTCTATTTACTGTCCACCTCCAGAGAAAGAACTGACAGAGTCTGAATGCAGAATTTTTTTATACTTTATTTTTCTTGGGAGTTTTTTTTGGTCTGTGTTTTCTTTTGCAACATGGCTTACATGGAAATATATTTTTCATGACAGCACATGTATAAGCTATAATAAATTTCTTTCCTTTTTTCTAAATAGTATTTTATTTTTTCCAATTATATGTAAAGATAATTTGCAACATTTAAATTTTTAAGATTTTGGGTTCCAAATTTTTCTCCCTCCCTCCCTTCCCAAGATAGCAAGCAATCTGAGGTTATATATGTGCAATCATGTATAAAACATTTCTTGCCTTCTCAAGGGGAGGAAGAAAAGGAGAAAGAGAATTTGGAACTTAAAATTTTTATAAATTAATGTCAGTTTTTAAATTTTCACATGTACTTAAGAAAAACAAAATTTAATTTAATAAATGAATGAATGGATGAAATAAATGGATTGGATAAATTAATTAATTAATTGATGGCTGCTTTGTTTAGTTCACTGACATTTTTACAACCATGTTCCACAGCAAGGATTCTAGATTTTCTTGCTGCCATTTTCAGATCAAATACAGTGGTTAGCTCTTGTTCTTTGCTTTTTCAAATAAATGAGAAATTTAGCAATTAACTAAAGGAGGTGGGGGAGGGGAATATCCAAATGATAGTATAAGCTTCTTTTTGTCCCAGAATAAGGTAATAACTTTGAAGCTATAATTAGGCCATAGAAGTCATCTAGTACAACCTCCTCAATTTACAGAAAAGGAAACTAAGGCCTGGAAAGGTTAAGCAACCTGCCCAGAGTCACATATATAGAAAGAATCAGAGGCAAAATTTGAACCCAGGTCCCCTAATTCCAAAGCCAATGTTCTTTCTACTGGAAACTGAGGAACAGAAAGGTTCAGTGACTTGCCTATGGTTACAAAGGTAGTAAGTGACAGTAGGGTTATGAAAATAACTCCTCACCATTACCCAATTGAGAAGTTATCAAAAGATATGAACAGTTTTTAGATGAAGTAATCAAAGATATCTCTAGCCCTATTTTTTAAAAATGCTCTAAATCACAGTTGATTGAAGAAATGCAAATTAACACAATTCTGAGGTACTACCTCATACCTAGAGGATTGGCTAAAAGGACAAAAAAAGAAAATGACAGATGGTGGAGGGGATGTGGGGGAAATGAGACATTAATGTACTGTTGGTGGGTCCATTCTCTAGAGCAATTTGGAACTACACCCAAAAGGCTGTAAAACCACACACACTACTAGGTCTGTATACCAAAAGAAATTAAAAAAAAAAAAAAGGAAAGGACCTATATGTACAAAAATATTTCTGGGAGCAAAGAACAGGAAAACGAGGGAATGCCCATCAACTGGGGAATGGCTGAACAAACTGTGGTATGTGATTATGATGAAAACTATTATGCTATAAGAAGTGATGAGCAAGATACTCTCAGAAAAACCCAGAAAGACTTACAATGAGCTGATGCAAAGTGAAATGTACTATGTCCAAAGTAACAGCAATACTGGAGGATGATCAGCTGTGAATGACCTAGCTATTCTCAGCAACACAATGATCCAAAACAGCTCTGAAGGACTTAGGATGAAAAATGCTGTCCCTCCCCTGAAAAAGAAGTGATGGTATCTGAATACATATTGAAGTATACTTTTTTTACTTTATTTTTCTTTTTGGGGGGGTGGTATTTTGTCTATGTTTTCTTTCACAACATAACTATCATAGAAATGTTTTGAACGACTACAGATGTATAACCTATATCAAATTGATGGGTGGGAGGAAGGGAAGAAGGTAGGGAATTTGGGAACTCAAGGTTTTGAAAACAAATGTTGAGATTTGTTTTTACATGCAACTGGGGAAAATAAAATATTAAATATTTTTAAAAGGATAAAAAGAGGGATAGCTAGGTGGCACAGTGAATAGAGCACCTGCCCTGGAGTCAGGAGGACTGAGTTTAAATCCAGCCTCAGACACTTGACACACTTACTAGCTGTGTGACCTTGGGCAAGTTACTTAACATCAATTGCCTTGCATTTCCCCCTCCAAAAAAAAGGAAAAAAAAAAGAAAGTAGCTCCTCTGTAATACTGCTACTAGATCTATATTCCAAAAAGAGTAAAAATGAAAAGGGAAAGGACCTATATATACAAAAATATTTAGAGCAGTTATTTTTGTGGTGGCAAAGACTTGGAAATTTAAGGGATTCCCATAAGTTGGTGAATGGCTGAATAAGTTGTATGTGATTGTGATGGAATACTACTGAGCTATAAGAAATACTGAGCAGGATGCTTTCAGAGAAACCTAGAAAGGCTTACATGAACTGATGCAAAATGAAATGAGCAGAACCAGAACATTATACACAGTAACAGCAAAACTCTATGATGATCAATTGTAAATGACTTAGCTTTTCTCATCAATACAATGATCCAAGATAATTCCAAAGGACTTATGATGAAAAATGCTATCCATCTCCAAAGAAAGACCTGATGAAGTTTGAATGCAGATTGAAGAACTATACTTTTTTTAACTTTCTTCATTTTTGTTTGTTTTTTGGTCTGTATTTTCTTTCACAACATGACTAATATGGAAATATGTTTTGCATGACTGCACACGTATAGCCCATATCAAACTGCCTGGTTTATCAATTAGGGAAGAGGGAAGAAGGCATTCAAAATTTTTAAAAGAATGTTAAAAATAGTTTTATATATGTAAGGGAAAATATTAATTTTTTAAAAATAAAATACAGTAGCTCTTCATTAGGATGGTGAATACAACAGAAAATATTCCTACGGACACTAAGGGCAATGTAGTACAGCTAGGTGCTGCAGTGGATAGAGTGCCAGACATGGAGACAGGAAGACTCCTCTTTGTGAGTTCAAATCTGGCCTCAGACACTTAATCCCCGTGTAACCCTGGGCAAATCACTTAATCCCACTTGCCTCAGTTTCCTCATCCATAAAATGAGCTAGAGAAAGAAATGGCAAACACTCCAGTATCTTTACCAAGAAAACCCCAAATGGGTCGTGAAGTCAGGTATGACTGGAAAATGAAACAACAAAGTCTTTTTAAAATTAATTTTAAAATTCTCATCTTTTCTGGTAAAGTATTCTAAATTGAAGGCGACCAATTGGTATGGAAACTCTCCTCCCAGTTGCCCTCATCTAGTATTCCCACATAAGTTTGTGATTGTGATATCACTTGCACTATTTTCATTAACTTTTCTGTCTTTACAGTTTGAGGTTTGTTTGCTTGGATTTTGCTTTGCTCTGTTTGCATGAAAGAGAGAGGGAGGGAGGGACGGAGGTGAGCCAGGATATGTCAGGACTTCAATCCAAATCTTGACTGGTTTGCCTCCATAATGGATACTTTCCCATCCTGTCTCTTCGTTATTAGTTTTTTGAGTATGTTAATATTCAGCAGACCCTTATAGAGTACCCACTATGAGGCACTCAGGTCCTGAGGGAGATACAAAAATAACCCACAATCCTACTCTCCATGAGCCTACAATCTAGAAAGGAAAGTATTAAGTGTATATAAATGGTTCTAATACAATAAGGTAAGGACAATAAATTCACAAGAAGGTGCAAGGAAATAGGGACTGAGATAGTTTAAATGTCCAGGGTCACATAGCTAATAAGTATCTCAGACAGATCTTGTAATCAGGTCTTCCTGACTCTAAGCCCAGTACTCTAACCACTGTACAACCTGGCAGCCAGAAAGCAGGTGCACCCGTTGTAGGATTCACGACCCAGAGACTGAGTTTTATGCTTTACTGTCTGAGCTGACAAAGCCTATTTTGAATTACACATAAAGTAATTCACATTGTATATGCTGTGTCCCAACAATCCCAGTGTGATTCTAAGCTATTAAAGCTTTAACACTTCTCTCAATCTCAATACAATCCTAGGAAGAAAGTTGTGCAAGGATTTCTATAATAAACACAGAAACGGAGGCTCATGATTTGTCTTAGAGAGCAAGGTAGAGTTAGAGCAAGCTGCCCCAATTCTAACTTCAGGCTAGAGCTTTTTCCAATCTTTCATGAAGCAGCATATAGTGGAAAGAACAATGAATTTGGAGTTGAAAGACTTGGCTTTAAATCCTGGCTCTGCTACCTACAAAGTTACCATAGATGAGTCCCTTAAATCTCTGAGCCTCAGTTTCCTCATCTGTAAAATGAAAGGGTTGATCTAAAAGGCCCCTTACAGCACTAAATCCTATTCTGTCTTCCAACAATAGAAATGATGTAATCGCCACTGTGGACAATGTTAACCTAATATACATTATCAATTCAATTTTATAACAAAATATAGTGCCCTACAACTTCACAAAAGTTCTTTGAGATGAAGAAACTAAAGTTATTTAGCCTGAAGAGAGAAGATGACTTAGGAAGATGTCTTCAAATATGCAAAGAGCTGTCAAACAGAAGGAAGACTGGATTTGTTCTGTTGTCCCCAGAAAACTAAACTAGGAATAATGGATAAAAGTAGAGAGGGAGCTCCAGGTCCAGCATAAGGAAAAATGCCCTAAGAATTAAGGTTGTCAGGGCAGCTAGGTGGCAGTGAATAGAGCACGGGCCTTGGAGTCTGGAGGACCTGAGTTCAAATCTGACCTCAGACACTTAACACAAAAACTAGCCATGTGACCTCGGGCAAGTCACTTACCCCCAGTTGCCCTAAAAAAAAAAAATAATAATAATAATAATTAAGGTTGTCCAGAAGTGAACTAGGCTCCGTCAGGAGGCATCACATTGCCTCCTCACCAGGAATATTCAAGCAGAGATGTGGCAATGGCATTAAGGTTTACGGAACACTTTATACATAGATAGTATCTCACTTTCTCACAATGTGAGATAGGTGCTATTGTCCCAATGTCACAGATGAAGAAACTGAGGCATACAGTAGTTAAGTGATTTGCTCAGGTTCACACAGTTAAGTGTATGTAATGGTAAGGGAATTTGAAGATCGTCCCTGCCCCTTAATGGCCTCACTTGGAGCCCAACAAGAGAAGCTTGCTTAGGGGAGGTTTGTTTTTCAGGAAGGCACACATCTTTTTTACTTTGTAATTAGGCAGTGGGTCATGAATTTTGTGATGTTTTCTGACCCTGAAAAAAAGTATATATACTCTGACATGAGGTTTTGCTTTGGGGATCCCTTATAGGAAGTGTTGTGTGATTTGGCCAGATGAGACTCTGGGCAGTCATTGAGCCCTTGGCTTTGAAAACCCAGATGTTGGTGCTTCTCTTTCTGGTAACTAACCATGTACCTACGTAATGGTCAGGCAGCTAGAAGCCTTGTCTGTTGAATTGTGTTATCTTTTCTGTCTGTATTTTTTTGTCTGCTTGTAATTTCTGGTTTGTATTTTCTGAAGATCATGGTACTGACTTTTTCCCCTGAACTAAGTGAATGATACATATGTTTGATTAAAGTAACATTGTTAATCCCTGTTGAGTTGCTTTCCTTTAGAAAAGCAGATCAAATCAGATAAAAGAACCTGTGCTAGCAGCCATCCCAGGTGTGTTTGCTAGGGTGCTTGCTGTTACAGTATATGAAGTAGAATTTGAACTCAGGTCTTGCTGACTCCATAACCAGCTTTTTATCTACCTTTGGGGATAGGGAATTCCTATTCAAGAACAGACTTAACATGATGGCCTCTGTGGTCCCTACCAATTCTGAGATGCTGTGTTGCCAAGGTTTAGTGAGATCTTGAGTTGTTTGGGAGAGGGATAGTCAACCATGGAGAAACTTTGTCCTGTATAGATCTATGTATTTTCCCAGATAACCCCCTGGTCTTTATTCTCATATTACTGTACTATACTTGAATAAGGCAGATGGAAAGGTATTTTGTGACTGCCACTATTCACTTAAACTTAATTATCTGAAAACTTCCTCTCTTGGACCTCATTATGACTGACTCATTGATCGTTTGAGGAAGCCTTTTCTAGTACCTAGCAAGAAAGGCTGTGTGTGCCAGTAAGTACTATTTTGATAATGAAGTAATAACATGAGGTTTGTGATCTGTCATAATACAGTAATTCCACTGTAGCATTTGCCAACACAGGATTCTAATTTCACTGAAAGATTAGCCAGAACCAAGATCAAATGTCTGTCTGGAGGACAAAGCTGTTGTGTCTGCATTATTGAGTTACTTGGAGCCAAACTGCTCTCTGACTAGAACCAATAACTGAATCAACAAACACTGATGAAGCAACTCAGAAGGCTGAGTTGAAGGGAGTTGCTCAATGTCACACATGGATCAAGTAACTGAACTGGGCTTTAGACTCTGGTCTTCGAATATATATCAAGAAAGAGAGAGAGAGAATACCTATGAAGATTATATAACATATTATAATGTATGATATAATTAGAATTTTTGCAATAGTGCTATAATTATTCTAATTATAATATTCTACATATGCATTTAATATATGTGTGTGTATGTGTGTATTCACTGCACCATGCAGCCTTTCCATTTTATCAGCGACTTGGAGGAAAATTTGCAGATGATATGAAGTTAATAAATAAGCATTTTTGAAGAGATTATTGTGTGTCAGGTACTATGCTAAGTGCTAGGAACACAAAGAAAGGAGAAAAAAATTAGTCTGTGACCCCAAGGAGCTTGTATTCTAATGGGAAGGCAATATGTAAATAATTAGGCATATAGAAAATTGTTGTTGTTAGTCATTTTTCAGTCGTGTCCAACTCTTCATGATCCCATTTTAAGGTTTTCTTGGCAAAGAAACTGGAGTAGTTTGCAATTTCCTTCTCCAGCTCATTTTGCATATGAGGAAACGGAGGCAAACAGGGTTAAGTGACTTGCCCAGGGTCACATAGCTAGTAAGTGTCTGAGGCTGGATTTGAACTCAGGTCTTCCTGACTCCAAGCCCAGCACCTTATCCACTGTACCATCTAGCTGCCTTTTGCTACGCTGCCTCTCTTAAGTGTTCAAATTAAGTTTTTAGAAAAAAAAACAATCCAAATAAGTTTGTTCATGTGATTTGGTTTATGTACTAGATAGCCTCTGAAGTCCCTTTCTGCTCCAGACCCACCTTCCTATTATCTCAACTGAATTGGCCTGTAGGTGGTGCTGCAGTAGATAGAGCACTGGGCCTGGAGTTAGGAAGACCTGAGTTCAAATTTGGCCTCAGACACTTACCAACTGTGTGACCCCTGTGTGACCACTTAACCTCAGTTTCCTCAACTATAAAACAGAGATAATCATAGCATCTACTTCCCAAGATTGTTGTAAGGATTATATAAAATAATAAGTTGTAAAGCCTGGCACATACTAGCTGCTGTATATAAATGCTAACCATTGCTATTGATTGTCTTCAAAAGTGACAGAGAGTAATCTTGAATTTCCACATGTACTGTTCTTTCAGTTATGATATTATCCAGCAACACTGTAAAAATTAATGACTTTGAAAAACTTAAGATAAGTGCAATATTCAAGCATGGGGACATAGGCCTAGTGATGAAGAATTCTGTCTGCACAGAGGTAATGAGCCAAATTCACACAAAAAGACAAATTTTGAGGCATGGCCAGTGTGAAATTTTGTTTTACTAGACTATGCATATTTATTACAAAGAAAAAATAAATGCTTGATAATTGAAAAATTTTTTTTTAAATTTTTTGCTCTTTGGAGGGGGGGAAGGTAGGGCAATTGGGATTAAGTGACTTGCCCAAAGTCACACAGCTAGTTTTTTGTGTTAAGTGTCTGAGGCTGGATATGAACTCAGGTCCTCCTGACTCTAGGGCCTGTGCTCTATTCACTGTACCACTTAGCCACCCCAATAAAAAAAAAAACTTTTGAAAAGCAAAAGGGGTGTTCTTGTCATAACATTTCAGACTTCCTGAGTTGGAAGGCACCATATAGTCCCAAACTCCTCATTTTAAAGATGAGGAAATTGAGGAGCAGAGATATTAACCGATTCATCTAAACTCAAAAAGTAAATTAGTAACAAAGCTGATATTGGATCCCAGATTCCTGACTCAAATTTAATGTTCTTTCCACTACAACATGATGTGCTGAAATTGCTGACCAATGATAGTCTCCCCATTCTTGTAGAGGTGTTCATATAAACACCAATATAGCTAACTTCCCTTCTCTGTCGGAGTGTTCACAGAATCAGTAAGATAGCGATCAACAGACCAATCAGGGCCAATGGTCTATAATACAGACACACCTGGAAGAGCAGGAAAAGACTCAAAAAGTGCCATCAACAATGTAAAAATGGCACTTGATTCTGGATTCAGAATCTGGTTTTGCCAATTGCTATGTGTATGACCTCACACAAGTCATTTCACTGCTCTGTGATTTAGTTACTTGGGGTTTGTCTATATGAGGTAGATGAGAGATTGGTAGATTGGACTAGATGGAATGTCTCTTCCAGATTTAAACTCTATGATTCTATGGGAGAGGATCCCCAGAAGGGTCAAACAGTCCCAGGTTAGAAACAGTTGAAATTCTCCTTTGGCACTAAACTCTAATTCCACAGCCTCATGACTCAGAAATCATCACCGTTTGGGGCAGCTAGGTGGCGCAGTGAATAGAGCAGCAGCCGTGGAATTAGGAGGACCTGAGTTCAAATCTGACCTCAGACACTTGACACACTAGCCGTGTGACTTTGGGCAAGTCACTTAACCCCAATGGCCCTCCAAAAAGCGAAAAAAAAGAAATCATCACCATTCAGTCATTCTATGGGGTATTCTGAGTCTAAAACATCAAGCAGCTTCTAGCATAGTCAAGCAAACAAGACTTTCCCAGATATTACATATGTTAGAGAGAAGCACAAAAACAGCACCCCCAACCCTTCCTCCCCAGAAAGTCACCTCAGAGCCACATAAAATTCTGCCATGTAGAGCTAGCATAGTGTTCTACAGTCAGATTATTCACATTAGTTAAACCTGCCCAGAAACCAAGGACAAACATTTATTAAGTACCTACTACATTCCTGAGATGCTCTGCTTCACTTCAATCCAATTCATGTACAAGTCAAGACATTACCTATAATAGCACTGGTTCTCTTCCAAAATGAAGGACAAACAACTAGGTTTCTGAAAAAGTGTAAATACTGAGGACACATAGACAAGAAGCTTATATGTATTATATTAGGGGGAAACAAAATCTGCATAGGACAAAATGAATACAAATTAGACACAAAATCACTTTCTAGAGGAAGGTACTATGCATTGGGGAGTGGGGGGACAAGTTTGGTGCTCTATAGGAACTTGAGCTGAACTCTGCAGGTAGTTAGGGATAGATACTATAAGGTAGAGGCAAGGAGGGAGTGCAGTCCAGGCATGGGAAATAACCTGGACAAAAGCATAGAAATGATATGTAGAATTTCACATGTGGGGAATGATAAGTGGTCCAATTTGGCTGGCATGTATGCAATAAGCCCCAAAATGCTGAAACCTGACTGTAAAAAATGTAAACACCAAACAGAAGAGTTTGTACTTCATCCATCAGATGATGAGAGGCCCCTGGAGCTTCCTGAGCAAGGAATACTGATGAAGCAGGTGCAAGAAAAGAGAGAGAGGAGACACTTGAGGCAGGAAGACTAATTAGGAGGTTATTACAATAGTCCCAGTGAGTGCTGATGAGAGCCTGAACTAGGGAGGTGAATGTATGAGAAATGAAAGAAAGATGGACAACAATATATATTGTAAAGGCCAAGTCAGCAAGACTTGGCTAATGATTGGATAGGTGAGGGAGTGAAAGGGAAGAGTTAGGACAACTTCAAGCCCACAAACCAGAAAGGAATTTGGGGAGGGGGTTTCCACTGGGAAAAATGCTTTAATGGTGTTATCTGTATGGCATTTAATGTCAAAGAACAGGAGAACAGCAAGTGCAGAATGCAGACATGAACATCAGAAAACAAGTTTGAGAAAATAAAAGGAGTTCATACAGGGGTGGCTAGGTGGTGCAGTGAATAGAGCACTGGCCCTGGAGTCAAGAGGACCTGAATTCAAATCCAGCCTCAGACACTTGACACACTTACTAGCCAGGTGACTTTGGGCAAATCACTTAACCCCAAATGCCTTCCAAAAAGCCAAAAAAAAAAAGAGTTCATATAGCTTTCAACATAATTTATAGAGTAACTGATGCACAGCTTTACATAACTTCCTCTTCAGCCTCCTCCTCAGCTGTGAGCTGAAATTCAGAAACCAAATCATTTATGTTGCTGTCTGCTTCAGTGAATTCCATTTCATCCATACCTTTTCCAGTATACCAGAGTAAGAAGGCTTGTCTGTGCAACATGGCTATAAACTGTTCAGAAATGTTCTTAAAGAGCTCTTGGATGGCAATATCGTCACCAAGGAAGATGGCAGACATTTTCAGGCCCCCAGGGTGTGATGTCACAAACGCCATTTTTCACATGGTTGGGAATTCATTCAATAAAGTAACTGCTGTTCTTGTTTTGAACATTGAACATTTGCTCATCTACCTCCTTCATGGACATACAGCCTCTGAACACGGCTGCCACCATAAGATGGCACCCATGCTGTGGCTCACAAGCAGCCGTCATGTTCTTTGTATGCAAACATCTGCTGCATAAGCTCTGGCACAGTCAAAGCACTCTACTGCTGGCTATCACAGCTAATCAGTGGAGCAAAGCCAGGCTCAAAGAAGTGCAGAGGAGGGGGACTATGTTCATTGCCAGCTTATGCAAGTCAGTGTTAAGCTGCCCTGGGAAGCGTGAGCAGGGGGATGAAGCCACTCATGTATGCTGACACCAGGTGGTGCAGGTCACGAGACATGGGAATGGTAAGTTTCAGGGTTCTGAAACAGATATCATAGAGGGCTTCATTATTAACACAATGGCATTAAATGTATAGCAAAATACCATAGCAGAAATAGGGACGTTAGGAAGAGGGCTGGGTTTGTGGGAAAAAGATAAGGAGTTTTCTTTCAGATTATGTTGAGCTACAAGATGCCCAGTATGGAAGTTTCCCATAGTCAGCCTCAGAGCAATATAGCACCAGGTGTTTTTGTTAGTACTAGAGAAGTATAAAACTAGTTAGAACTATAGTATAGTAGCCACTCACTTCTTGCCCCCTTAGCTCAATGCCCTGCCTTTCTGGTTGTAGTTATGTTGAGTCACATTAACCTAAGGGATATGCCTGCTTTATGAACTACTACCCAACTGTTTTTCAATATTTCCAAAGTCCAAGGAATTTGGCCAGCTTCTTTACTGTATAATCAACCTTCAAGAGAGAAATCAGGTTCTCAATTTTTTCAAACTCAGGATGAGACCTTTGCCCAATTTAGATGTCTTGTGCCATCCATGTTATTCTAATTGTAGTTTTGTCCATATCACATGTGTGCCCACCAGAACTAAGCATTAGCAGATAGCTCGGAGACAATTATGTGGCCTAATAGACAGAGTACTGGACCTGGAGTCAGGAAGAACTGAATTCAAGTCCTGCTTCAGACATTTATTTGCTAAGTGACCCAAGAAAAGTCACTTAACCTCTCTATGCCTTAGTTTTCTCATCTGTAAAATGGGGATAATCACAACACCTACTTCACAGAGTTGTAATAATCAAATGAGGTAAAAAGCATTTACAAGATTTGAAGGGATATATAAATATTAATTATTATGCCAAGGAGATAATGGAAATGACAGCTCAAATGTTCCTAGTTTATTTTTAAAGAAATATTTCCTAGATTTAGGGATAATGATCAGACCTGTGACTTCATTGATATAAAAACCTTTTGGATGAGTCAAGTTCCTCTGTCCGTGAGGGTCAGCACCTTCTCTGCAACTTTGGCTCCTAGGGCATGGAAAAGTCACTTTTCACGGGAACACAGCCAGTATATGTTCAGAGGCAGCACTTGAATCCAGGTTTTCCTGGCCTTGAGTCCAGCTCATCCCACCATTGTCCTTGACTTAACAGGCATTCAGTGATCCTATTAAATATTCCTGGACAAAATGGATCTTTTTGTGTTTCATCTATCAGTGACCATGTGTTTTTATGTACTGAAGAGGCATTAAGACATCCTCCGCAGATTCAGCGTTTCCAAAATATCCCTCCTACTCATTGTATAGCACCCTTTCCTGCTGACTACACTCTTCTGTACCAAGGAAAGGCAGAAGACTCAGACGCATGTTTTGTAAATGAAAAATAGACAATCTTGGAGGAAGATCAAACAGGTTTCTATTTCACTGATTTTTTGTTTTTGGCAAATTTCCAGTTGCCTTGTGTTTTTATAATATTCTTGGCATTTTCCTGCACTCAGGGCCTAGTAGGGATTTTGCTAGTAGTGATTTTTTTCTCAAAGCCAGTACATCAGTAGATAGATGCCTAATTGACCCTTCAGGATATTAAACTGGATACTTAGGCAACGCAGCCAAGTCTGACACACTGTCTCACAAAATAAGGGGCTGCCCCTTGATGCAGGCCTTCAGAAGTCTTGCGCTCTGAAGCCTGACCAAGGTAAAAGCAGGAATCTGATAGCCAGCGCAATACCCTCTAGTTAATGGGTATGTAACCCAAGAGCCACTGCCAGGCTGCATATCAGTTACTGTTCTACTTGACTGGGCTGGGGACTCACTTTCAGTTCAAAGACCCACGTCATGCTGCTCTTGTCTCTTGACAGGGCTGGTTGGAAGATATCAATGGGACACATTCTACCTTGTACCGAAGGACCCATTGTTTTCTCCCCTTGAAGGAAGAGGTTAAACTCTTTCTCCTGATGACCTTTCTTGGCCTTCCCCAATTCCCATCCCCCTCTAAGAGCTGTCACTCCTGGCCAGTCCACTTTTTCTCTCTCTTCACATACTAAGGGAGCTGTTTGAAGTTGAGAGACCTGCAATTTGAAGCAAGGCTGTATATCCCAAGTTCCAATTAAGGTTCCCTAACATTAAAGCTCCCTGCCTTCCTGCCCCCCACACCAGCACAATCACTTGTAGATCTGAAAACTACAGAGAGTTTGCCACAAAAGCCAAAGCACTCTCTTTCCAAGCCAAAGAGATAAAGAAAAACTGCATCTCTAGCTGCATCTTCTGAGGCAGAATTCTCCTGAGGACTTACATGGGAGTTCCTTTTCATGTCCATTAAGCACTTGGGTATTTTTGTCCAAGTTTCCAATAGACCAACAAGGCCATCAGCTGCCTGATTCTCAGAAGCATCCCCTGTTTTTGTTCTCTAATTCTTTTCAGAGGCATTGGGGTGGAAATGTATCTCTCACTGCCCCTGGTAGGTTTCTGTCACATCAGCAGGAAGTCTAGAGGTAGACAGATGCTGAACAGCTTCCCTCACCAGGCAGGGTATTAAATGAAGAATATTCCCTAAGAAATAATCTCCAGAAAATGTTGTCCACACCCAAAGAAGGAATGACGAAGTCTAAATACAGATCGAAGCATACTATTTTCTCTTTGGTTTTTTGTTGTTTTTTTCTTTCTCACAGTTTTTCTCTTTTGTTCTGATTCTTCTTTCACAACATGACTAATGTGGAAATATGTTTTACATAATTGTACATGTATAACCTATATCATATTGCTTTCTTTCTTGGGGAGGGGTCAGGGAAAGGAGGGAGGGAGAAAAATTTGGAATTCGAAATCTTAAGAGAAATGGATGTTGAAAACTAACTTTACATGTGATTGGAAAAAATGAAATACTATTAAGTAGGGAAGGGGGAAGAAATAATCTTCAAGGTCAGATAGATTTACAAGTGAATTCTACCAAATGTTCAAAGAACAATTAATTCAAATACTATATAAACTATTTTTTAAAAAGACAAAGGAGTCCCATCAAATTCCTTTTGTGACACAAAAGTGATTCTGATACCTAAACTAGGGGGTACAAAAACAGGGTTAAAAAAAACCTGCTGACAAATTTTGCTAATGAATATTAATGTAAAAAATTAAATAAAATACAAGCAAAGAGGTGGTAGTACTACATCACAAGGATCATACACTATGACTGGGTGGGATTTATGCTAAGAATACAGGATTGGTTCAGCATTAGGAAAATTAAAAGCATAATTGACCATATTGAAAAAATAACAAAAATCATATGATTATCTCAATAGATGCAGGAAAAGCTTTTGACAAAATATAACATTCATTCCTATTAAAAACACTGGAAAGCATAGGAATAAATGGAGCCTTTCTTAAAATAGCTCAGTCCAAGCCAACAATTCTACCTAAATTAGTTTACTTATTCAGGACCATACCAACCAAACTACCAAAGAATTATTTTATAGAGTTAGAAGAAAAAAAAAATACTAACAAAATTCATCTGAAGAACAAAAGATCAAGAATATTAAGAGAATCAGTGAAAAAGAATGTGAAGGCCTAGTAGTACTGGGTTTCTAACTATAATATAAAGTAGTAATCAACAAAACAATCTGGTACTGGCTAAGAAACAGAATTTGGATTAGTGTAATAGATTAGGTACCTAATACATAGGTACCTAACTTTACATGTGATTGGAAAAAATGAAATACTATTAAGTGGGGAAGTAGGGAAGAAATAATCTCCAAGGTCAGATGGATTTACAAGTGAATTCTACCAAATGTTTAAAGAACAATTAGTAAGTTACTACAGTAAACTAGTATTTGATAAACCCAAAGATCCAAGCTTTTGGGGCAAGAGCTCATTACTTAAGAAAAATTACTTGAAAAACTGGAAAGTGTTTGACAGAAACTAGATATAGATCAATATCTCAAACCATATACCAAGAGTTAAAAATGGGTACATTATTTAAACATAAAGGATATAATAAAAAAAATTAAGGAAGCATAGAAAATGTTACCTGTCAGATCTACGCTTAAGGGAAGACTTTATGGCCAAAGAAGAGATAAAAAGGATCACAGAGAGTAAAACAGATAATTTTGATTACATTAAATTAAAAAGGAGTTGCATAAATAAAATCAATGCAGCCAAAATTAGAAGGAAAGCAGGAAACTTGGAGGGGAAGGATTTTTTTTTGCTTTTTTTTTTTTTTTGGAGGTGCAATTGGTGTTAAGTGACTTGCCCAAGGTCACAGGGCTAGTTTTTTTGTGTCTGTGTGTTAAGTGTCTGAGGCCAGATTCAAACTCAGGTCCTCCTGACTCCAGGGCCAGTGCTCTATTCACTGCACCACCTAGCCACCCCAAGGGGAAGGATTTTTACAGCAAGTTTCTCTGAAAAAAAGTCTCATTTCTCAGACATATAGAGAACTGAGTCAAATTTACTTTTTTAAAAATTCCCCAACTGACAAATGACCAAAGGATATAAACAGGCACTTTTCAGAAGAAGAAATCAAAGCTATCTGTACTCATATGAAAAAATTATCTAAATCACTATTGATTAAGAAAATGCAAATTGAAACAACTTTGAAGTATTACCTCATACCTGTCAGATTGGCTAACATGATAGAAAAAGGTAAATGACAGATGTTGGAGAAAATGTGGAAAATAGGACACTAATGGATTGTTCATGGAGTTGTGAACTCCAACAACCATTCTGGAAAACAATTTGGAGTTATGTCCAAAGAGCTATAAAATAGTGCATACCTTTTGAGCCAGTAATACCACTAATAGATCTATATATCCCAAAGAGATTAAAAAATAAAAAGGAAAAGGATCCACATGTACAAAAAATATTTATAGGATCTCTTTCTGTGGTAGTAAAGAATCAGAAATTGATTCTTATAAACTTACAAATAAGTTCTGCTATATGATTGTAATGGATAATTGTGCTATAAGAAATAATGAGCAGGATGATTTCAGAAAAACCTGGAAAGACTTATATGAACTGGAATGGCTAGGTGGCACAGTGAATAGAGCCCTGCACTGGAGTCAGGAGGACCTGAGTTCAATTCCAGCCTCGGACACTTACTAGCCATGTGAACTTGGGCAAGTTGCTTAATCCCAATTGCCTTGTCCTCCCCCTTCCAAAAAAAAAAAAAAGCAAGACTTACATGAACTGATACAAATGAAAGTGAGCAGAACCAGAGGAACATTGGACACAGCAATATTAGTGGGGCAATCAACTGTGAAAGACTTAGCTATTATGATCAATACAATGATCCAAAATTTAGTTCCAAAGGACTTACGGTGAAAAATGCTATCCATCTCCAGAAAGAGAACTAATAAAATCTGAGTACAGATAGAAGCATAATTTTTTTCACTTTTTATTTTTTTACAATATGGTTAATTTGGAAATGTTTTGCATGATTCTACATATATAACTGATACATTTGCCTTCTCAATGGGGGGAGAAATGGGTGGGAGCAGGGGAAAGAACTCAAACTTTAAAATTATTTAAACTGAATGTTAAAAATAAAGAAATAATCTGTGTTCCAGTCCTTGGGCAAGTCAGGCTCTGTTTCTTCATCTGTAAAATGATGGAATTGAACTAGAGCCCCAGTTTTTAATTTGAGATCTATGAACATTTTTAAACTATTTTGGGGGCGACTAGGTGGCGCAGTGAGTAGAGCATTAACCCTGGATTCATAAGGACCTGAATTCAGATCTGGCCTCAGACACTTAATTCACACACAAAAACCTAGCCTTGTGACCTTGGGCAAGTTACTTAACCCCAATTGCCCTCCAAAAAGCAAAACAAAAAAACAAAAAAACAAAACTATTTTGATGATTATTTCAGTATGATTGGTTTCTTCTGGATCAGGTACAAGCTTACATAGTTAAGTCTCATACTCTAGCTGCCTTGTGGTATTTCATTTTATGTTTACAGCCATAGCAATAATATGCATTTTAAAATGTTAATTCTGAAGAGGGATCTATCAGCTTTATCACACTGCCAAAGGGGGCCATGACACACAAAAAAGTGAAGAAGCCCTAAATTTGGTAATCTCTTCCACAGATAAATCTAATATTCTTGTAGGTCACTTAATATCTATGCATCTGATCTGTAAAATGGGGATAATAATATCTTACCTTCCTGAAGGCAATAATAACAATAATGCTTGACCTTCCTGGGCCAAATGGATCCAAGACCCTTTGCAACTCTAAGATCTATGACTCTCTCTTAGGTGCCTAAGCAACTTTCACTGAACAAGTTCAATTCTGCTCAGTCAAGGGGAAGGTTTTGTTTGCGTCTGTCTGTCTGTGTCTGTATCACACATACATTTGCTTTAAGGAAAGGAAAACAAAGGTCCAAAGATAATAAATAGGATTAACGTTGTCTCTGAAAGACAACATAACAGTACACATAAAGGGCTGTCCTTAGAGTCAGGAGAACCAAATTTTAGGTCCTACCTTTGAAATATAATGTCTATGCAACCATGACCTTGTCATTTAACTTCTCAATGTCCCTGGCAACTCTTTAAGGTCATAACTGAGAGACAAGGAAACAAAGAGAGTCCCATTACCTGTGAAATAGCTGGAAGAATTGTAGTACATGAAAAACTTTCTATAATTTCAAGATATTTTTTATTGTAAAGTGAACCATTAGAAATAGCCAATGTGAGGAAGCCATAAAAGTATGGGAAAATTTATATGAACTGATACGTAGTAAAGAAAACAGAACCAGGGGGCGGAGCCAAGATGGCAGAGTAGAAACAGCACTTCCATGGCACTCCAGCCCACACCACTTCAAAATTATATAAAAGGGGACTCTGAACAACCTCTCGAGCTCCAGCACCCACGGAACGACACAGAGCTAACCTCCCACTGAGGACAGCCTGGCAGCCTGGCAGCCCGACAGGGAGTGGTCAGCGCAGCACTCTGGGAGTCGAGCCCAGGACCCCACGAGTTGGAGGTTTTAGCCCCAGGGCAGCCAGACCAACAGCCAGCTGGAGGGACCCCAGAACAACAGCAGCTGTGGCTTTTCCAGAATTACCAACACGTATATGCCTAGGACAAAGTGATTGGTTAGTGCTATATGGACTTTGGGACGAGTATTTGGGAATGCGTCAGCTTCTTCCCATGGGGGTGAGAAACCACTGAGGAGCCACGGCACAGCCATCATTTTGCTACTTCAGTTGCAGCTTCAGCTCCTGGCATGCAGATTGTAGGGGAATTCGGCGATCAGTCTGGGGGGTAATTGCTCTTGCTTTAACCTCCCTGGATCTGAATTACTTGAAAGTCCTCTATTCCACTGAATGACTATATTTCCCCCTGAAACAGGATATTCAGTTTTGCTGGGCAGGTGATTCTTGGTTTTAATCCCAGCTCCTTTGACCTCCAGAATATCATATTCCAAGCCCTTCAATCCCTCAGTGTAGAAGCTGCCAGATCCTGTGTTATCCTGATTGTGTTCCCACAATATTCAAATTGTTTCTTCCTGGCTGCTTGTAATATTTTATCCTTGATCTTGGAACTCTGGAGCCTGGCTATGATATTCCTAGGAGTTTTCTTTTGGGGATCTTTTTCAGGAGGTAATAAGTAAATTCTTTCAACCTCTATTTTGCCCTCTGGTTCCAAAACATCAGGGCAATTTTGCTTAAGAATTTCTTGAAGGATGATTTCTAGGTTCTTTTTTTGATCATGGCTTTCAGATAGTCCAATAAGTTTTAAACGATCTGTCCTAGATCTATTTTCCAGGTCCGTGGTTTGCCCAATGATATATTTCACATTGCCTCCTATTTTTTCATTTGTTTGGATCTGTTTAATAGTATCTTAATTTCTCATAAAGTCACTAGCTTCCATTTGCTCCAATCTACTTCTGAAGGAATGATTCTCTTCAGTGAGCTTTTGAGATTCTTTTTCCATCTGGCAAATTCAGCTTTTTAAGTCATTCTTCTCCTCATTGGCTTTTTGAGCCTCTTTTGCCATTTGAGTTAGTCCATTTTAAGGTGTTATTTTCTTCAGTCAGGTTGTTGACTCTCATTTCATAAAGTTTCTTGCATTGTTCTCATTTCTCTTCCCAGTTTTTCCTCCACTGCTCTTATTTGGTTTTCAAAATCCTTCTTAAGCTCCTCTATGGCCTGTAAGCAGCTTATTCTTTTGATGGAAGCTTTGGTTGCAGGAGTTCTGACTTCACTGTCTTCCTCCTGTTTCATGCCCCAATCCTTTTTGTCCCCAAAAAATGGAATCCAAAGTCAGACTGCTATACTTGACTTGCTTCCCTCACTTGCTCATGTTGCCACTCAGTTACTTGACTTTTGAGCTTTTTGCCACAGTAGAACTCTGCTACCAGAGTGGGGAGTTTTGTCCCAAATTGCTTGGGTTTTCTCAGCTGCTGGAGCTATTAGTTGGCTGCCCTCTCTGAAGACTTCACATGCATTGGCACGCAGGTCACTCACCCCAGGACCTCCACTCCAGACAGTGATCCAGATCCAAGCAGGTTAAAACAAGAGCAATTACCCCTCAGACTGGTCACTTGGTCTCCCTACAATCTGCAAGCCTGAAACTCTGAAGCAGCCATGTGGCAGTGGCTGGACAGCTGCCACACCTCAGCCACTTTTCCCTCCAGGGGGAAAAGGCTAGACTGCACTCCTGAACTCCCAGGTTCCAAATCCACACTGTACTGACCTCTCACTTTGTCTTTAGCATGTATGGGTTGATAATTCTGGAAACTGCCACAGCTACTGGTGATCTGAAGTCCCTCCAGCTGGCAGCTGGTTGTGGTCACCCTAAGACTAAAACCTCAGGCTCACAAAGGGCTGGGCTGGGCTCTCAGAGCACTGTGCTGGCCCCTTTCCGCCAGCCTGACAGACTATCTTCAGCAAGAAGTTAGCTTCTCTGTGTTATTTTGTGGGTTCTGTAGCTCCAAAGTTTGTTTAGAGTCATTTTTTACATGAATTAGAGGAGGTGGGAGCAGGAGTCCCATGGATGTCCTGTTTCTACTCTGCTATCTTGACTCTGCCCCTAGGAAGAAATTATTTAAAACTTCACATCTAAGGTTTCTCCCAAAGAGGGAAAAGGCAGTTACTCAATGTAAAATAAGAATCAGGTATGGGACAGTTACTTATTTTCTACTTATAAGAAAAATGATAAAAAACAAAAGACTCTCCCAAGTTCACATCCATAATTAAATTAAAATAAATAAGCATACCCAAATTAACTACAAAGACCTATGAAGGAAGATGTTATCTACATCCAGAGAAAGAACTGATAAATCAAAGTATGTACAGAATGGTTATACATACATACATATACATATATATATACATATATATATATATATATATATATACACACACATATTTTTGTCTAATGGTGGCCATCTTTATGATGGGGGTGGGAGGTGGAGGGAAGAAAAAATCCAAGTTAAATACTGACTTTATTATATATTTAAAAGGAATTGCAAGTTGTATGTAATAGATTTGCAGTTTCATGTACAGTAATTTTTTTCTATTTTATGGAAATGCTTGTTTTATTTAAGTTGAGAATAAAATAAATAATTTTTGAAAAAAGAATAAATAAATGGCAGTGCTAACGACGTTGAGTCAGGAAGTTTGTGGCTGTTGTTTTTGTTTTGTTGTTACTTTCTTTTTGCTGTTGCTATTTATCAAAGCCAACTAAACATGAAGAAGTCTACAGGAGTGCTAGTTATGCATTTAAATTTCACCTTATCTCTGCCTGTCCAAACAACTCCTAGTATGATCTTCTAGTATAATGGGCTGAGTTTGGGCCAGTCCTCTTGTTGATCATTATTTCTCAAGACCACTGGAATAGATTCCTGGGACTCCTCCCCTTCCTGTCATTTTGTTTCAAACAAAAAGACCCAGAACCTCCAGACCTTTCTAACTCATAGCAGTTCATCTCCATGCCTAGACATATAAATCTCAAGATAGATTCTTATTCAACTAATATCAGGAAAGCATACATGATGCAGAAGAAGTAGCCATAGCCCCAGGTACAAGCTCATATAGTTGAGTCTCATACTCTAGCTGTCTAGTGGACATAGTTACCATAATATCAGTATGTGTAGCAGCAAGCACCCCAACATCCCCAGGGTGGCTGCCAACACAGGTTCTTTAGATCTGCTTTTGTAAAGGAAAGCAACTCAAAATCAGTTAACAAGCTCACTTTAATCAAACAAATATATATTACCTAGTTCAGGGGAAAAAGGTCAGGACCCTGAACTTCAAAGTATAGACCGATCAAACAGACAGGCTTCCAAACTGTCCAACCATTATCAATACCAAAATCACAGTTACCAGACAGGGAAGCACCAACATCTGGGTTTTCAAAGCCGGGGAGCTCTCAACGGCTGCCCAGAGTCTCATCTGGTCAAATCACACACTTCTCAAAGTGAGCCCTAAAGCAAAGCCTCACATCAGGGATTATATAGCCTTCTCCCGGCTCAGAGAATGTAACAACCTCCTTGATCCACAGCCCAATCACAAAATTTCAAGGTGTGGGCTTTCCCGAAAAACAAGCCACCCACCACAGGCTCCAGGTGCACTTAAGCTAGGGGCAGGGAAGAGCTTTAAATTTGCATTTCCATTACAGTATGATAAAAGGCTTCAAGTCAAGACATTTTTCACTTATTAAGCACCTAATGTGTGCAAGGTACTGCACTAAACCCTGGGGATACAAAGAAAAGCAAAAGACAGTCCCTGTCCTCAAGGGGAATACAGTCTAATGAGGAATACAACATAAAAAAAGCAATGTCAAACAAGATATAAACAGGATAAACAGAAAGTCTCAGAGGAAAGGAACAAAGATGAAAGAGGGCAAGGAAAGACTTCTTGCAGAAGGTAGAATTTTAGCTGAGATTTAAAGGAAGTGAGGAAAGCTAGGAGATGGAGAAGAAAAGGGGAGGGAGTTCAATGCATGGCAGGCAACCACTGAAAATGCTTGGAGTCTGGAGACAGAATGTTATGTACAAGAAACAAGGAAGACAATGTCACTGGAGAGTAAGGTAATGAAGCCTGCAAACATAGGAAAGGGCCAGGTCTGAGTTGTGGGATGTCACATGGGAGACTGAGGAAAAGAGTGAATTAGATGCTGTCTCTTCTTTCAACTGACACAGCACCCCATGCCCCTCATGTCACATAAAATGGGGAATTACCAAGGAACCCCTTGGGGTTTGCCATGTCATACTCAATGCCAAGTCCTTTCAGCAATGATCAGAAGTTACCAGGGAAAACTGCAAATACATTGTACAATCCACAGTGAATGCTTAAATGTTCTTTTTTACAAGAATTTTTTTTTGGGGGGGAAGGTATGCAGGGAGCAGGTGGTAAGGGAAAATAACTGGGCTTTTTTTTTAAGCCCTAATAATTTTTCCAACTTAAAAAAAAAAACCCTTCCTCGCTAGAATGGGAAGAGAGGAGATTAGATTATAACAAGGAAGGAGTTGTTTAGATAAATGAAGGAACTTTCTCCCTAGAACAATCTACATTATTACATAGGGTATTTTAAAATTTAAATTTAAATAATTTTAAATTTACAATTTAAATTTTAAATAATTTTAAATTTACAATTTACAAATCTACAATCTATTTTCTGAAATAGGTTAATTTCCAGAACCAATACAAACTTTAGGCCTCAAAGTGCTTTGTAATCAGTTTTTGATTGACTTCTTTTAGCTCTATCTGGACAGAGATCTGTGTCATCTCTGTTTTACAACTAGGTGGGAAAGCTTAGGCAGCAGAGATGTGAAGGGCTTGCTCAAGGCCATATACACAGTCAAGGTGGAGCTATAATTAAAATTCCTGTTTTAATTTCTCACTTCTCCCACAGATTAGCACCTGCAGCTGACTGTCAAAGGGTGTGGAAACAAGGCTGTCCTTAAAAACTAAAGTATTAGAGGGTTCCAAAAGCCTTGCAAATAGTCACTAGCCCAGGGCAAGAAACAACAGGGACCAGAGGAAGAAAATATAAGGGTAAGCTGATAATTGTGTTTGTCTGCAAACTATGCCACAGGCTGGCATCAGAATGTAAAGGTGAGATCAAGAATGCCTAAAACATTAATCTGCCTTTGTTTTAAACTATGTTCTATATTGAGCTTAAGGCCAAAGACAGATTCACTTCTTCTTTTTTTATTTTATGTTTAATTTATGGAATAAACCAAGCATTTCCATAACATAGTAAAATTAAAATGATGATTGTACATGAAACTGCAAATCTACCATACACAACTTACTATTCCTTTCAAATATACAACAAAATATAAATTTCTTTTTTTTCCTTCCCTCTCCCCTTTCCTATCCTCCCCACTCCTCCCCAGTCCTAGAGATGGCTACTATTATGACAATTCTCAATTTACCTAAATTCCCTATATTAATGTGTCTCTCTTTTTAAGAGATTATAGCATTGACATTTTTATACCAAATCAATTTTCACTTTTCTTCTAGGGAAAATTCTCAGGGATCAGGTTTAGCATACAAGTCTAAACGATTTATAACAAGAGATCTTAAAACAAAATGTAGGTTTTTACCTCTCTTTGCCTCCTAGTCTCATATAGGTAGTTTTATTGAATATTTAAAAAGTCATTTATTAAGCCCTTACTATGAGCAATGCACAGCTCTAGGTGTTGAGGAGATAAAGGTTATGGAGATAAATATACTCTACCTTCAAGGAGTTTTAAATCTAATGGAGATGTTAAGACAGGTATATAACTGATTATAAAATTTTCTCCTTAAGGTTTCAAGAGAACTTAAAGAAGGAACTTTAGCTGAAAGGGAAAGCACTGTTTATATAGTGGAACTATGAAAATGCTGGAGATTGAATTTGAGAAGTGGAAATTTGATAGGACGTAAGAAAATTTTGAAGAAAGAGGAGGAGGAGGAGGAGAAAAAGCAGAAAGCAGAGGAAAATGAGGAGGAAGAAAAGAAAGAGGCAGAGGAGAAAAGAGCTTTGGAGTTAAAGGTAAAGAAGATGAATTTAACCTGAAGGAATAAAAAATGACCAGCATAATGACTAGAAGGGGATCAGAAGGAAAAGGTGAATGACTCAAGGAGAAAGAAAAGGGTTAAAGCTAAGGGAAAAGGAAAAAGAGAAAGATCTAAAGGAGATGACATCAGAGAAAGAAAAAGACTCAGGGAAGCCAGATGGTACAGTGGATAGAGCACTAGCCCTGAAGTCAGAACAGGAGTTCAAATCTGGCCTCAGACACTTACTATCTGTGTGACCCTGGGCAAGTCACTTCACCCCAGTTGAGAGAGATTCAAAGAAAAGAAGGCCGTTGGCAAGACAATTATTGTTTTTGCTCTTGTCTGTCCTTCATTCTCGAAGAAGAAGACCATGACATCAAGGAGGTGATCCCATGACATGCAAGTGAATTGAATTTAGGTGAAGGAGGGCTGTACAAAGTCACCAGCCTCACTTCCTTCTCTGGAGCCATCTGGGTCCAGTAGCCAAATATAGATCAGAACGACTAGAGAGAATCATGGATGGAGTGGGAGACTTTGGCCTTTTTTTTTTTTTTTAAAGCAATTGGGGTTAAGTAACTTGCTCAAGGTTACATGGCCAGTCATTATTTATGCATTATATATGCTCATTTTCTGAGGCTGGATCCGATCCCAGGTCATCCCAACTCCGGGGCCAGTGCTCTTACTCATTGTGCCACCTAATCACCCCTGAGACCTTGGTCTTTTTAAGCTAAGGTCTTTAACAGGTCTGTTTGACTGAGGCAATGTCCATTCAGTGACTAAGGCTAGGTGAGAAATGAGGCAGAAAATAGCCTCTATTACCTAGTTTTAAAAAAATCAGTCTGGTAATGGAAGACCTTCAGGGTTTCTAGTCAAAACAGAAACAATTGCTATTTACATTCACTCTGAGTCAATTAGGGCCCAAACTATGACCAACTGGGGCTTGACCTGGGACAAGGTAATATAGCAAGTTGGTAATACAAGTCAAGTGAGGTCAGTGAGAAAAGGGAAAGCAAATTGGATATAGCCATAAAGGTGCTAATCATCTTCTTGTTGTAGTGGGATGGATTGGGGTGAAGAGTAAGTAACAATTATAATGTTGAAGATACAAGAGTCTCCAAAGGAGTTTGTTATCAAAAAAGAAAAAGACTAAGGATCTTGCTTCTAGCAAGCATGAGGAGCAGGGTGAATTGCAGTAATATATGAAGTGAGCAATA
This sequence comes from Gymnobelideus leadbeateri, assembly GCA_011680675.1. Lineage (NCBI taxonomy): Eukaryota > Metazoa > Chordata > Mammalia > Diprotodontia > Petauridae > Gymnobelideus > Gymnobelideus leadbeateri. Next base: position 71,205 of record WOXC01003955.1, on the reverse strand, counting down.
TCAGTCTAGTCAAATAACTGCTAGATATACTTTGCTGGTCTCTCTCCTACGTGGGGAGGGAAAGGAGCTTGAGGTATACCTCTGTACCCTATATGTCTCCAAGGATAATATGTTCCTTTAAAAAAAATAGAAGAATTTCATTGTGAAAACAAAGATCTAAAGAGGCAGAAGGGATACCTAACCTGTGTCAGAAAGGGAAAAGGAAAGACTACTGAACACTTGGAGCTAAGAAATAAATATGGTGGCCAAGTTGGCTAACCAAAGGGAAGGCAGACCTCCTAGTTCTCTCAAACTCACTTCAGCAAAACCCTGAAGTTTGCATCATACTGAATTATGTCCAGAAATACAATGAGGAATGAATGCCAATAAGAGACTTTTTCCATTTCTAAACTGCAAAAGAGGTCAAACAGAAGTCAGACTGTAAAAGCAAAAGGGTCCGTTATCAAATCTAGCACCAGAGAAGGGTGGCCTCCCCAACACAACCAAAGTTGAACCAGAGATATGAGTAGCCTTCAAGGGTCTGTGTATAGAAGGCAGGGGAGCAAAGGGCCTCAGGGTGGATAGAAGACCCTAGAATAGAGACCTTAGAACAATTAGAACAGGACAGAACTAGAATCCAAGGGGGTGCCTTACATTGCCTCTTGGACAACTGAGGAGTGGTTAAATAAACTGTGGTATATTGATATAATGGAATATTATTACACTATAAGAAATGATGGAAGACAATTTCAGAGAATTCTGGATGGTATAAACTATCCAAAGTGAAGTCAGCAGAAGCAGGAGAACAATTTATACAAGACCATCAGCATTATAAAGAAACACTTGGAAAAACTTAATTCTGATCAATGCTATGACCAACCATGTCAGCAGAGAAATTGTGATGAAGCATTTGTACCCACTTCCTGACAGAAGTGATGGACAAAAGGTGCTGAAGAGATATCTTTTTGGACAAAGCCACAGCATGAATCTATTTTGTTTGGCTGTGCTTATTTGTTACATGAAATTTTTTTTTTCTTTCTTTCAGTTTTTAATTTGAAGGAGGAGCTGGGCACAGGAAAATCAGCAATAGTGATGGGGGGCAGTGTCGGGGAAGTGGGGCAACAAAAAATTTTTTTAATGCTCAAAAGATAAAAGAAGGAAATAAAAATGAGCAAGACAGTTTTGAAAGTAACATGGGAATGTATTATAAGTGTGTGTATACATTTGTTGTTATTGTTGTTGTTCAGACACCATCAGTAATGTACAACTCTTTGTGACCCCATTTGGGGTTTTCTTGGCAAAGAGACTGAAGTAGTTTGCCACTTTCATTTCCAGCTCATTTTACAGATGAGGAAACTGAGGCAATAGGGTTAAGTGACTTACCCAGGGCCATGCAGCTAGTAAGTGTCTGAGGAGAGATTTGAACTCGCAAAGATGAGTCTTTCTGACTCTAGGCCCAGCACTCTATCCACTGGGCCACCTAGACCTAACTGTACACACACACATACACACACACATGTATATATATATATATTTATATACATACACATTTTTAAAGCAAGCAGAATGACATGGAGATTCATGCTTTTATATAGAATACTCTGTATTCTGCTATATATATGGAAATGCTGTTCTTTAGAATTTAAGTTCAGAAAAAAAATCAAAATAGAATATTTTTAAAATGTAAGGACTTTGAGGACAGGGATTGTCTTACTATTTGTAATTATATACTCACTGTTTAAGAACAGTGCCTAACATATAGTAAATCCTTAAATGACTTTAATTTATTCAGTAAAAATGGCAACACTAATAAACAACAACAACAGCGACAAAAAATAGGTCATGTTACCTTTTGACCCAGAAATCCCAACAACTCATGTCATGGAATAGTTAAAGAAACTTAGAGTTTGAATCTGAAGAACCTCGAACCCCAGAGCTATTTGGTAATTATTGGGTAAATAGCCATTACCTAGTTTGTAGTCTAGCCCTTCAGAGATTAAAATTTGGATGGGATGCCTACTACACATTAGAGTGAGGTCTCTGACAGAAGGACTTAAGCCCCTAGACCGAGCATAAAAGATTAAACCTGAGAGCACTATGTAAGCTCGAAAGACCCCACTTTTTCCTCTATAGAGCCGGGCACCTGGGGCTGAGACCTGCCTGCTGGAGTAATCAGAAGCCTAAGTAGCCAAGATTCTGTCTTTTCTAAAAGAGCCACAAATATCCCCAACCTTAAAGCTAAAAGAGCATAACAGTACCCACACTTCCCTTAAGGAAGAGACGGTCAAGAATGTCAGCTGAACCTGGAAGCAGCGGAGCACCCAGCAGTGATTACACATCCAATCAAGCAGAGTTTGGTGTAGTCCATGAATCCAGACAAGCAGTGTCTAGCAGAGACAATATATTTGGCCATGCAATATCCAATAGTATCTGCCAGTAGCGTCCAGTCAAACATTTCCCAAAAAAGACTATGAGACCAGCAGGAAACAACTTAGTAACATAAGCAGAAGGCATCAGCAGCCCACTAATGGTATCAGAGGCATGTTACACCTCTAACAGTATGTTTTGGTTATACGTGTTCCTAGAATAGTTGTATATTCTTCTCACTGACATTGTAGGTATTTGTGGGTGATTATACCCCCAGGTTTGTAAAGAAAAGGTTTGGTTGCTACTCCTCTACATTTTGATACACTTTTTTAATGGCCTTGCTTTATGAATGAATTGTGTCCTCTGACTGAACATTAAGGCTAAACAAATTGCTGGAAGTTCATGAGCTATGGTTTTAAGGGATGCAGATTTGTAGAGTACCTTAAACCCGGGTGGGAGAAGGCTCCCAGGAATTATATATAATTTCAATTCAATTAAACAAGAAAGTGTTTAAAGTGACTCATGTGTTATATGCTCCATTAGGCACTGGAGACATAAAGCCAAAAAATGAGATAATCCCTGCCTTCAAAGTGTTTACAAGCTAGCAGTGATTTATATTTGGGTTCAAGAAGTCAATCTCATAAATACAAAATGGGTAAAACACGAATATACCAGCAGTTCAACTGGAAAGAGATCTGAGGATTTTTTAGTAGACTACAAGTCCTATATGAATCAACAATGCAACACAGCATCCAAGAAAGCCCATGTAATCATGGACAGTATTGAACAATGTAGCATACAGGAGTTAGGGGGTAAAAATGCCCAGTCAGGAGATGGAGTGTTTTGTGTAAGAAACTCCAGTAGCTAGAGAGTAGGATAGGTGTAGGAGAATATAGCATAAGAAGACTAGAAAGGAAAGAAAGACACGGATTATGAAGGGGTTTAAAAGTCCAGAAGGACCATTTTTCCTCACTATCCTGGTCACTTACTTCTGGGCAGCTTTTTAATGTCCTCCTTAATCTATGGTGCCCAGATTAGTAGAAACTTTCAGAATGTGTAATCCAATAGCAAAGCCTTTGAGAATCTGGAATCCTCCTCCTCCCTGTCCTGCTTCCCCACACACACAATACTGCAAAGTATTAGGATAAGACTTAGTGGTGATCTAATTATGTGGTTGATTAATGAATTAAGGATATCATGTCAGTAAACCAAAATAGCTTATATTGCTTAAAATAATTATTGTACTCTTGAAACTCTCTGCCCATGAAAGCCATTAATTCCCAAAGAAATGACATGCATATAAGCCTGTGTAAGTAGATGGGTATTCCAGTGGATTTCTTTGCAGTCGGGGAAATACCTGAAACCTTACTGAATTCTGGGGAATGTAGTCCAGCATTGTGTCCACCTGTCCTGGAAAGGATGGAAAGCTCATAGCAAAGTCGAGATGTGGCAACAACATGAATGACAAATCCGGGGATTTTTTAGTTCAGTTTTGGAGAGAGATACATGGAGGAGGACTCACATGGTGAAGAAGCAAGCCAATAAGCCATATTGATTGAGTGGGAGGGCATTAAACAGGGATCAAGACTAGGGCATAGAGGTAGGACCTGAAAAGGCAAGCGCTGCTGGGAGCTGTGCTTGGAATGTTTCTCTCTGAGAGATGGACTGCTTCAATTCCTCTCCTCCCTTCTATCCTTCCCTCTACCTACAAACACCAGGCATTTACTCCAAAGGTTCTCTATTCTTTAAGCCTGTTTATTACTCCTGTCTTAATTCATGTCTTTGAAAGTGTCAACTCAGCTGTGAAAGGTATGGCTTCTCTGATCAATACAATGATCCAAGATGATTCCAAAGGACTAAAGGTGAAAAAATGCTATCCACCTCCAGAGACGGAAGGAATGAACTCTGAGCACACATGCAAGTGTAATTTTATCACTTTGTTGTTCTTGCTTTTAAAAAAAAATTATGGCTATATGGAAATATGTTTTGTATGATTTCCCATGTATATTGATATATTGCTTGCCTTCTCATTGGGTATAGGAAGGGATAAGAGGGAGAGAATTCAGAACTCAAAATTTAAAAAGAAAAGGATGTTAAAGTAATAAAGAATATTTTTAAAAAGAAAAAAGCCTTACCCTTGACATATAACTATGATCAATCATAAATTCCTTATAATACATGTGTGTGTGTTATTTCATATAGGAGGGATTCCAGTGGAGGAAGAAAATTACTAGCTTGGTATATAGGACCAAATGACTCAAAATTTCAAACTTCTGTCTACAATATTACAATATCTATGAAAAGTAAGGAGAATCTTCATAGAAAATATCTATGAAAAGTAAGGAGAATCTCAATAATCCTATTCATAATTCTGATGAACTATGAAATAGAGAGAAGTGAACTACATAATTCAGGACTATTGTACTTCTAAATTAATGGAATCATCAATTATTGAGTCAGATTTAGATGGCAAGAGTACATGTGTCTCAATAAAACTGGAGTCTCTAAAGAGAAGGCAGAGGAAAAGTACGAACCAAGGGAGCAGAAATGCATGGTCTAAAAAAGAATCTGTTCCCTCCTTTGGTGGGAGGAAAATGGAAAAGTAGCTCTTCCTTTAGCTTTGGCTTTCTACCCCAAAATTTCAAATCTTGCAAATGGCAGCCCAAGCTTGTTGTATATGTATGTATTCTTGTACTTAGTATTAGTGATCTTACTTAGAATACTGAGATCTCAAGGAAATCTGAATTATTGATTGACTCAAGCTCATGTTGACAATACACAGAGGAATGGTTTTCTTTCTTGCTTTTATTAGCAGGAGGTTGGTGGGAAGGGAGTGACATTCCCAACATGATATTTCAGTAAGATCCTAGCAAATAAAAGGGCAGTTAGGTGGTACAAGTATCCGAGGCCAGATTTGAACTTACAAAGATGAGTTTGATTTAAAGTCCAGGGCTCTATCCACTACACCACTTAGCTACCAAGAAGTTCTGAGTTCAAACATAGCCTCTGACACTTAGTAGTTGTATGACCTCAGGCAAATCACTTAACCCCTTATTTATCTCAGTTCCACTTTTGAAAAATGTGGACAGGGGCAGCTAGGTGGTACAGTGAATAGAGCACTGGCCCTGGAGTCAGGAAGACCTCAGTTCAAATCCAGCCTCAGACAATTGACACTTACTAGCTGTGTGACCTTGGGCAAGTCACTTAACTCCAATTGCCCTGCCTTCCCCCCTCAAAAAAAAAGAAAAATGGGGAAATAGTGGAGACTGAAATGGCAACTACTACAGTATCTTTGCCAAGAAAACACCATGGACAAAGTCTATAGGATCACACAGAAGGCAGACGCAACTTAACAAATGAACAAGTAGGAAATAAAAAAGCAAAAAAAGAGTGCCTAGAATTTTGCAAGCTTTGAATTCTCTTCTTTGTAGGGTAAAATCATGACAGGCAGCAGCATTTTGGACCTTCACTCAACACTAGCATCAATCTGCCATATATTGGATGGAAACATCCCTAGGGCTTTAGTTCATCTTTGACCAGTTAGTCCCATGATTACAGCATGCCTCACACCAAGCTACTTTTTCTTCCTTCAGGAGCTTTCAGTTCCTTCTCTAAAAAAAATAAATAAAATTCCACCAGGATTTCTTCTCCTCCCTTCCCTATGCAAAGATTACAGGACTGTTCACTGAGCTAGCATTGCCTTTTCATGACAAAATTCCCACAAGAAAAGAAGAAATGTTACAGAGAATTCTTTGGAATGTGAATTGACTTCAGGAAACTAGTGACAATTTTCTGTCAGTATTTCATTACTCTAAAAGATCTGAGATTTCATCAGAGTGGATGCCCCTCCCATTCCCCTCACTATCTTTGTAAAAAACAAACTTCGAGGCTTGCTGGAGCTCCTCACCCCCAAATTAGCATGGAGTGGAACCATTCTCAAAACCTTTCCAGTTAGGTAGGACTTGCAGGCACTTGTGCTCCATTGGCAAACCTTCAAAAATTCAGCATCTGCACTAAGACAAGCAAAGGTCAGTATAAGTGGGAGCAAATGGGAACAGCCCCAGTGAGAATGAGGCCCACAGATGAGACTTAATCACTTAGAGTTGTGATGCAGAAACAAGGCTTTCCTCTGCCAGATGGGAAAAAACTGGAGCTCCTCCCCTCCCCATTGGACAAAAATAGTTCCCAACGGAGAAATTCTTGGGTTTGGCCAAGGGCTGGGCAGGCCTAAGAACCAGCCACTGTCTCTACCTTATTGGTAGACCTGCAAGAATATGAAGGGGGTGGGGTGAGGGAGGTGGCCAGATGTCTGATACACTAGAGACCCTGCTGATCTATGTCCACTAGGAAAACTGCCTGGTCATGACTGCGAGTGACTTGTGTATTTAAAAAAGAATGCGCAAAACATGGAAAGTAAGTGGGGTAACTAGGTGGATAAACCCCTTGACTTGAGAGTCAGGAAGACCTAAGTCAGAACTTTGCTTCAGACACTTACTAGCTGTGTGACCCTCATCAAGTCTCTGTTTCTCAGTTTCACAATCCATAAGATGGGGATGAATAGTAATAGTATCTATATCATAGAGTTTCTGTGAGGATCAAAAGAAATTTATATAGAACTTTGTAAACCTTAAGGTAATGTAGAAATGTGCATTATTAATAATATCATATGACATACTAATTTATATTAATATTTTATATTAATAACATGTTATTGTTCAATCATTTTAAGTTGCGTCCAGCACTTCACGACTCCATTTAGAGTTTTCTTGGCAAAGGTATTGCCCTCTTATAAATGAGAACTCAGTCCCTTTATGTCAGGGGACTTGATATGCACATTTTTGCAGATTTGCCATTTGCAGGTTTGCCATTTCCTTCTCCAGCTCATTTGACAGATGAGGAAACTCAAGTAAACACGGTTATGTGACTTGCCCAGGGTCACACATTTAGTAAGTGTCTGAGGTCAGATTTGAACTTCTAGACTCCAAGCCCAGCACTCTATTTACTATTCCATCTAGCTGCCCCGATATGATATATTAGCAATTAATAATATTAATTAATAATTAATATTATAATGAAAGCCAGGATTTTATAGAGCTCTCAGGTTTGCAAAGCATTTTTAATTCTCATAATTACTCTGAGAGTTAAGTGCTATTATTATCCCCATTTTAAACTGAGGCAGATAGAAGTCAACAGATTTACCCATGATCCATGTCTGTGACCTGTGACTAATGCCAGATTTGAACTGAGATCATCTTAATTCTAATAGAGTCCAGTGCTCTATTGATTGTATTATGTAACTTTTATTAAACCCAAATAAATCTTGGCACAAGGAGAGGATGCTAATAGCCAGGGGAATCAGGAAAAGGTGTTAATATCACAAACTGTCCTCTTATAAATAAGAAGTCATCCCCTTTATGTCAGGGGACTTGAGACACACAGGTTTGCAGATTTCCCAGACAGAAGTTATGAGTCAAGGAAACAAGAAAATCCCTCTAAGTATAGTTGAGATCTTATGGCAAGGGCTACAACATGATCTTAAAAGTATCTGCATATCCAGTTAACCAACATTAACATGATGCCAGCTGCAACTCGGACCCTCTGGTATGAAGACAAGTAGCCAAAGAGTAGCCAACAATCCAAAATGGAACCTATGCTTTGCAAGGAAACAAAAAAGGGACAAATGCAGGTGAGGTGCAGTGGTCAGAGCACTGGGCTGGAGTCAGGAAGACTCACCTCCTGAGTTCAAATCTGGCCTGAGACACTTAACTAGCTGTTAAGTGACCCGAGGCAAGTCACTTCCCTGTTTACCTCAGTTTCCCCAGCTGTAAAATGAACTGGAGAAGGAAATGGCAAACCACTCCTGTATCTTTGCCAGGAAAACCCCAAATGGGGTCACAAAGGGTCAGATACAATTGAAAAAAAATGACTGAACAACAACAGGTGGTGTAGGCTGGAAAATCAGTTCCAAAGGACACTTTGTCAAATGATTTGGTGTGGTTCCAGGCTCCTAACACACACACACACACACACACACACACACACACACACACACACATACTGGAACATACAGATCAGCTAGTTGCATATTTACAATAAACAAAGTGGCTTTTTTTGTTATGAGCTTAAGAGGCAGGTTCTTCTGGGTTTTGCAAGTAAGGGCTGCCAATAACCACAAACATGTCAGCTGAGTAGGAAAAACTGCTGGCCTCATACCAGGCTTCTCTGCTAGAAAATATGAACTCTGAAGAGCAGTAATACCAATGCCATACAAAATATACATATAAGTGTATATGCATATATACAGGTGTATTATGTGTGTGTGTGTGCATCTGTGAGAAGCCAAATGGAAAGAGTAATGGATTTGGAGGCAGAGAAGTTTGGGTTCAAATCCTGCCTCTGATATTTACTAGCTGAGTGACTATGGGTAAATGACCTAACCTTTCTGAGCCTCAGTTTCCCCATCTACAAAAAAGGGAAAATAACACCTAGAGTAACTACTTCACAGGGCTGGTGTGAAGCTCAAATTAGAAAATTTATGTAAAGTGCTTTGCAAACCATAAAGTGCTATATAAATGTCAGCCATCATTAGGCATGTGTGTAGAATGTTTTCACTTCAAGAATTCAAAAGATCTGATGTAATTTCACCAGTATGCTGTACTCCTGACACAGACTGTAAACCCTTCAGATTTTAATAAATTATGAGAGACAGAGACAGAGAGAGAGAGACAGAAAGAGAGGAAGAAGGAGGAGGACAAAGAGAAAGAGAGAGAGAGAGAAAGAAAGAAGGGAAGAAGAGGGGAAGAAAGGAAGGAAGGAAGAAAAGGAGGAGGAGAAGGAGGAGGGAGAAAGAGACAAAGACAGAGAAAGGGAAGGAGGGAGAGAGAGAATGAGAGAAAGAGAGTGGAATTCATGCAGAAAAGAAGAGAAAGGGAGACAGAATGAGGATGAGAAAGATAAGACAGGGAGAGAGAAAAAGAGAGAGAAGGAGGGAGGGAGAGAGAATAAGAGAAAGAGAGGGAGGGCAAAGGAGAGAGGGAGATAGAATGAGGTTGAGAATGAAAGAGAGGGAGGGAGGGAGGGAGAGAGAGGGAGGGAGAGAGAGAGAGAGAGAGAGAGAGAGAGAGAGAGAGAGCGAGCTGTGATGCAGCAACAATATTGTCCTCTGCCAGACAAGAAAAAACTGGAGGTCCCCTTCTCTGCACTGGGTAAACATAGTGCCCAATAGAAAGGAATTGTTATGGTAAAGGGTGGGGCAGGCATTCAAACCAGTGTCACCTTATGGAAGCTGCAGAGATCTGCAGGAGAATGAAGGATGAGGATACAGGGGCTGCAGCTAAAGGGGATGGATGCCTTTAATAATCTCTGAGGACTTGGTCAGAGGAATGTAAGCTTTGGTAGGTCCTACAATGCTGCTTTTTAAAGATATTTTTATATCATGATCAAGACCTTAGGACCATCTTGTTGTGTTGTGCTTCTAAAAAGACTGACAATCACCACAAAGGCCTATGATTAGACTGGGCATTACTAACATGAAGAAATAATGGGGAAATGTGTTCCATGTAAAAGAAAAAACTGTTCTCTATAGCTGCATCATTACTAAAAGATATAGCAGAATCCAAATCTTACTGTTTGTTTTTTGTTGATTATAAAAAAATGATTAGATGAAAAACAAAAAACAGATAAAAAGAGACGGGAGAGACAGAGAAATCCTGCCCTGTCAACTTTGCCCTAAGTGTGATCAATTGGTTGATTATCTGGGAAACAATAAATGGTAGCTCTGTCTGGATCTTTAAGTCTATAAGTCATTTTGTTCCAAACTCAACCTCCACATAAGACCATTGCTGTTGCCTATTCAGGGAGCCACCTCAATTGTTCTTTTTCCCATACCCTATTACAGAACTATAGAAAAAACAGAGCTAGAAAAAACTGTCTTTATTCAGTCATTTTTCAATCTTGTCTGACTCTTGATAACCCCACTTGAGTTTTCTTGGCAAAGATACTGAAATGATTTACCATTTCCTTCTCCAGCTCATTTTACAGATGAGGAAACTGAGGCCAACAGGGTTAAGTGACTAGTCCAGGGTCACACAGCTAGTAATTATCTGAGGCCAAATTTGAACTCACAAAGATGAATCTTCCTGATTCCAGGTCTTCACTCTATACACTGCACTACCTTGCTGCCCATGGTCTGTCTCATCTAAACTTTTTATTTTACAGAAAAGAAAATAGAGGTCTAAGAGCTTGTGTTTTGCCCCAGCTTATATAATTCAGTCAATTTAGTAATAAAACCAAACCAAGAACCTATGTCTCCCAAATTCAAGTGCTAGGTGCTTTTAAAATGTGTTTCCTCCTTTGCTTTTTGGTATTATTTTTAGGATACAGTGTTCAAAACTCATCTTTCAAATCCTCTTTGGAAGAAACCACAAATCCTTAGATCATTTTATGTTATGAAGACAAAAGTCAATTTTCCCTTTCCTTTCTAATTTGCATTCTGAACAAGCGGGTCCTGTCTGGTTGTCCTTCCTTGTCATGCCCTTCTAACGGAAACCCTTGAGAATAAGACTGCTCTGGAAATAGCCCAAAGCTGCAAGCTTTCCAAATGACCACAAGGTGACAGTATTGAATTAGTAGAAATTAACAGCAAGCCAGGCACAGAAGACTTCTTTGCATTCTAAACCAAGACTTGACATTACGGGCAATATTTTCATCAAAAGGCGCTGAAATTCACCCAAGGTTGGGAACACCAAAAGGAGGTTCAATTTTTGTGGGTTTCAGCTGACCTTAGCAACAGGTTCATTTTCACTTTGCCAAGCTGGGAGTTTGTCTGAAGTCAAGAAACCAGCAACCAACGTCAGGAGTGAAAAGATGCCAGCCCAGGTGTGCTGGATCAAAGGCAGACTATCTGATTTAAAGAAGGGTTGGCAAACATTTCACAAACGCAAACTTGCTGTGCATATTCTCAATAATTAGACTCTTTTGTGGTGACTTGGGGAGGTGGAGGGAAGTCAGAGAGAATTAAAGTGTGCCTTGGAAATATATTTCTTGTGGAAAGTGACCTAATTCATCCCACCCACCTCCCCCAAAAGTTCATATTTGGGGGAAATATTTCAGAGAATCAGTGGTGGAATTAGGCCCTGTTTCTGTCCCCAGCACAGCTCATTATTTGAAGGGGAAAACCTGAGGAAAGATTAGAGAAACAAGTCACCATTGTCAGGGGCCAAAGGGCAGATATGGTTTATCAAGTTTTACCTTTCCACTTACAAAATCTTAAGAAACCTGGAAGCAAATGAGATGCCAGATTCACCAGGCCCCAGTAGACCTGCTGCCTTTGAGGTTGGCAACATCCAAAAAGCAAAAATAGGGGCAAGGATGACAAAGTGCATGGGTAAGGGCTTCTCCAGCTTTTCTGCCCTGCTCATACCATGGCACATCTCATCAGTCGAGCCATGTGCCCAATGGAAGTGACTTAAAGACCCTCAGATGCCCCCAAAGGCCAATCGAGTCGATTCAACAAGCATGTATTAAGTGCCTACATGGTAGTGGACACTATGCTAAGTGTTGGGGACAAAAAAGACATAAAGGAAACAGTCTCTGCCCTCCAGGGGCTTACCTTTTACTAGAAAGAAACGTGCACATAAGCAAATGCAAAGTAATTTATGTATCCTCTGATCCACAGGGTAAACTAGACTATCTTGCCATTTCTGGACATTTTAACCTAAATCATGGAGGGATTTTTTGTTGTTTTATTGGGGTTTGCGGGGGGGTCATCTTCACATATCCAAAAAAAAGAGAATAATTTGTCATTCTTATATCAAATTATATTTTCATTTTTAATTTCCTAATAAATCAAAGTATACATGATTGGTTCACCACCACCCTGAACCCTGAAAAAAAAATCTTAGCCTAACAGCTTAGCATTCTGAAGATTTGCCTAGTCTGCATCATAGAAGTGATCTAATCCTGATCTGTTGTTATTATGAGAGTCAGCAAAAGTGGCTGCAGTACCATCTGCCACTGAAATTTAACCCAAACAGCCTTGGAAATTCAGAGCCACCACTACCAGATTGTTAAGAATTAACCCTAGAAAACAAAGTAGTTTCGAGTTTCTCCATCTTTAAAGTGAGGGGGTTGGGCTAGATGATATTTAAAGACCCTTCTGACTCTAAACCTTATCCTGTAAGTGTTGAACTGTCCAAGTCAGTCCTACATAAACATTAACCTTTGGTCCAAACCTACCATCAAAACGTTCAAAGTTGATAAAAAAAATTCCATACACCAAAATCAGCATTATTGACAATAAAAAAAGAAAGTTATTTTATTCTAGTTTTGTTGTTGTTGTTGTTTTCAATCAAACCACTCAATATCATTGCTGAAGTTGAGCCATGTCAGTTTACCACATCATTCCTCTCCTGCCATTCCTTCTTGTGACCATTCTGCCATTTAAATTGAATCATGCTATTAACCTTCTGATCATCAACAGGGTAGGCACTTACACTTTCGTTCTAAAACATCCCATGGTTATAGACAGTGACTTTAATAATCCACATCAACAAACAAAAAGAATATAAGCATTTGTTAACAGAATTCAGTGCAAAATCTATTACAATATCCAGATATAAAATCTAGCAGGAAGAAAGGTCAGAGGAGTCCAGGGGGAGTAGTTAAGGTTAATTTTTATGTAATAGGTATGTATACAATTCTGAAAATGTTCTCTCAAAAGTCACTAGAAATAATTAACACACATATATAAGACCAAGAGGCATTTTCCAAAAGATGTGGTCAAAGGATACATAAATGTTTAGTAGAATTGCAAACTATCAATGACCATATGAAAATATTCACTAATAATAAGGGAAATTAAAATGAAAACAACTTGGATTTTTGTTCACACTAAAAACAGAGATAACCCAAAAAAATGGGAAAAGCCTATTTTGGTAGGGTTATGGGAGAATAAGCACCCAAATACATGCTTGGCATAGGTATAATTTGTTTGTTAATTCAATTTACTTTATTTTCAGTTTCCAATTCTCTCCATACCCCACTCATTGAAAGCTACAAATTATTCCAACCATTCTGGAAAAGTTTGGAATTATACAAGGAAAGTCCCTAAATTGTTCATGCCCTTTGAAGAGGAAGGAAGAGAAGGAGGGACAAAAGAGGTAAGGGAAAAGAGGAAGAGGGAAAGAAAGAAGAGAGGGAGGGAGGAAGGAAGGGAGATAAGGAGAGAAGGAAAGAAGAAAAGGAAGGAAGGAAGGAAGGAAAGAGGAAGAGAAGGAGAGAAGGAAGAAGGAAGGAGAGAAGGAAGGAAGGAAGGAAGGAAGGAAGGAAAGAAACAATATTTACCAAAATATTCATAGCAGCATTTTTGTGGTAGCAAAGGATGGGGGAAAAAACGGGTATTTTTCAACTGGGCAATGGCTAAGCAAACTTCTATATTTTGATATTATTGTACAGTAAGAAATGATGAATATGAGGGATTTAGAAAAAACATGGGAAGATTTATATGACATGATGGAAAGTGAACAGAACAGTCCCAGAAGAATAATAAATACAGATCACACCAATATAAGTGAATTGGTCACAAAGAGGAAGCTGAGCCCTCAAGTAACTGAAAAGCCAATAATGAATTTGGAAAACAGATATTGACACACATCTCTCTCCATCAGCAAAGAGGTAGAAGACTCTAAAGGCAATAAATATATGCATTTTTAGATAAGGTCATTGGATCTCTTGTTTTTTACTTTACTGTTATTCTCTGTTACCATAGAGCATTCAGTTTGGTGTGAGGGGCCTGGGAAATAACTGACAAAACAGCAATAGGCATCAATATTTTTTTCAAGCCACCGAAAGTCTTTCTGCCCAAATACAAGGACCCTTTCTCAGTTTTCATTCTCTCTGCACCATTCTGACACAATCTCACCCTCTACCCTTACATACACACTTTTTTGAAGTTGTCTTCTAAGTTTATATTACATTTATGTAGTTGAAGGAATAACAGATATGGGGTTGCACAACTTGCATTTAAATCCCTGCTTTCCTATTTATTGTCTATGTGACCTCAAGTGAGTCATATTTAGACTGTGAGCTCCATGAGGGTAAGTAAGAATTGTCTTTTGCCTCCTTTTGCATCCCCAGTGCCTGGAACATAGAAGGCAATTAATAAATGCTTATTGATTAACTTAACTTTTTCACGACTCCAGTTTCCTTTTAATTCTATAAAATCAGGAAATTGGATTAAAATATATCTGAGATTGCTCTCAGTTCTAAATCTATGATCCTATGATTTTTTTGTCAATTTCCCTCAACCTTCTGTCTGCCAATGATCATTATCAATATTTGTTGTTGCTGTTTCCTCCTAAATTCCAATTGCTGGTGTTCCCCAAAGTTCCATCCTTATTCTCCTAGTTCTTTTTCCATATCTTCATTCCCTTAGAGACCTAACCTATTCTTCAGAGTTTCAACTACCACCTCATTGCAGATGACTCCCAAATCTGGATGTCTAGCCCTTGACTCTTATCTGTGTTCTAATCCCATTTTGAAAGGCAGCAAATTGTACTGGGAAAAGAACAGTGGACTTTGAGCCAGAAGACCTAGGTTTTAGTCCTCTATCTTCTACCAAATAGTTACATGACCTTGAGCATCATTTTAAATGCGTTGTGCCACATCTTTCCCTGAGTATAACCATATTCTTGATAGATTTCATAATATTCCTCTGCTAAAATATCTTCAGTGGCACCCTATGAACTACTGAATAAAGTTCAAACTTCTCTCCTTGGAATTCCAGGCTCTCCACCATCTGGCACCAGCCTTTCTTTCCAGCCTTATCTCACATTACTCTCTCTACCCTCATGCACTCTATAATAATGATAGCTATCATTCATAAAGCACTTTAAGGGTTTACAAAGTACTTTGCATACATTATCTCATTTGATTTATGCCCTAACAATTAAAACTCAGCTCCTCAAACAAATACTTTGCTCACACCTCCCTCCAAATCTTTATTCCACTATTCCTGATTCCTGAAATGCCTTACCTCCTTATCTTTACCCACTGAATTCCTTCTTATCCCTTACACTCAACTCAAATGCCAATCTCCTTCATGAAGCCTTCCTTGATCCACACTAGTCAGTATCATCCTTCACTGTCAAATCACATGGCTCTATATTTTACAACACTTCAGTGTGCTTATGGAATATTGTGGATTGATGTTATTTGTTTCTGTCTTATTTCCCTACTGGACTCTAAGTTTAATAACAGCAGGGGATATGACTTATCCAAACTTTGTTTCAGCATATAGTAGTAGTTTCGTTAATATCTATTGGAAGAATGCATGAATGCATGTATCTTTATAACAAAGAGAGATTGGACTAGAATGATCTCCAAGATACTCCCCAGATCTTAAAACTATGGATTGTATAAATTCCAATTAAATACAGTCATCGAGACAGCTAGGTGGCACAGTGAATAGAGCAACAGCCCTGGAGTCAGAGGACCCGAGTTCAAATCCAGTCTCAGACACTTAACACAAAAACTAGCCATTCTAAGTGACTCGGACAAGTCACTTAACCCCAATTGCCCTACCCTCCCCCTTTCAAAAAGCAATAAAATAAAATAAATACACTTTGTCTCCACTAACATGCCTGCAATTACCAAGTAATCAAAATCAAACTTATCGTGTTCATACACACACACACACACACACACACACACACACACACACATCAAAAGGAAAAAAAACCCTCCCAAAATATGTATTGAAGAAAAACAACTTTCAAATAGTCTTTAAGCAGTTCTGGACAGAAAATAAACAGTATTGTCAATATAAAGACTCATCTCACCTTGTACAAAATGTGGGACCTTATTTCTATGAGAAGAATTTAATGGTTTAACAAGGTCAAAGAAAGAACTTTTATTTATTTTAAAAAAATTAGAAAAAAGATGAATATGAAGAATAATGATTCAAAGACTTGAAATGGAAAACCATGTTGAAAATTTAAGAACTAAGGCTTACTGGTTCTGGTTCCACTGATCTCCCTTCTCTCCTCTAGGGAGATGCCACTTGTCTAGTTAACAAATCTGTCTGTTAGGATGCTGCTTTAGGACTTCCATGGTCCCTTGGATCCTAAGCCCGTGACACCCCTTGCTCAGAAACCTCCAGAAGGTTGTAATAATGGTAATTGATCATTTTTTTAAAGATTTTAAAGTTTCTTTTTTAAATAAAATTTATCCTAAACAGAGGCCATGTGGTCTTTTGTCTTGTAGGGTATCCCTAAAGTCTTAGTGAAGTTTTATTCTATTAAAGCTTAACAATACACTTTATTGCACTATATTACAAGTAATATACATTATTAATCATAACACATATTACCATTTTATAATTATATTAGTAAAACTCAAAACTATACTAAAACTTTGGGTATACCCCATATATATGTGTGTGTGTGTGTGTGTGTGTGTGTGTGTGTGTGTGTGTAATTGTTTTATGACTAAAAAGGATAAAATTTTAAAATGAGAAGTCATATAATTATTTGAAGATTGAGGTATGATTTTAAAAGGCTATACATTTCAAAGGGGAAATTTGTCCAATTGTTACCTTTTGAATGAAAGTTAACTCCTGGAAGCTATGAGTCTGATTTAAACCATCAAAAGAGATATAGGAGACAAAGGCTGAGCAAAGGGGAGACTGAAGAAACAGCAGGAAATCAAAAACAACTTCCCAGGGTCAGCTAATAAGAAAGCTTTGGTTACTAGTTGACAACCTTTTTGGGCCAGAGCCTCAGGTCCAGATATTGCTCTTTAACACCCCCTAGAGCTTAAGAGAGGTGAAGCTTCTCAAAAGTACATGTTGCTCTTGGCTGCCCTTTCTTATTTGAAAGGGGAAAGACAGGTACTGTTACTGTTCTGCAGTATAAGACCAGGCTTGCCTTGACCAGAGAGGAAACCCGAACTGTTTGTTGTGTGACTGTATTCTGATTTCACAATGCAGCACCCTGGTAAGTACAGAGCTGTCTGGATCTATATAGCCAAAGATAACCTGACTTATGAGCTTTGCAGTTCTTTTATTTAAGTAGAACTGCTATTCTCATTAAGTTTCTAAATACTCTTTAAGGATGATGACAAATTGAAAGAATTGATACATGCCATATTTGAGTATAGAAGAAAATTTTTCCAGCTGGAGAGCAGTGAGGATCAACAGACAAATAGAAAAATAGCTTCACGTGTTAGATGTTCCTGAATATCAATTAGTCAAAAAACATTAAGTACCAACTATGCGCCAGATATTGTGCACATCAAAACCCAAAATCTCAAGTTGTGAATTACCCTGAATATCTGGGTTTTCTCCCTTATCTGCTTCCCTTGCAGGTTCCTGTACATGCCCACTTTCCTCATCATTTATTAAGTGCAATGGTGCATAAGTGTGACTTCGGTTTATGTGCACTTTGCAATAAACTATTATTTATATACATTTTAAAATATATAACTATTCTATAATTGTTTATTTTGTCTTCTTGTTAATTAAATTATGTTTAAGCTCTAGAAATATCATCATTATAAGTGTCTAGTTTATGTTCATAGAAACACACCAGTGGGAACATAAGAGCCAGAATGGTAAGTATTCCTCTCAAGAAGATTATCCCCTGGAACCCTAAGAGAATTTTAATGTAATCACATACTGGTCTTTCTCTGAGAACCTAGACCTGCCCCAAGTTAAAGTGAGTCAGCCCAGAGAGTGAGCAGGTGTCTATATAGCAAAGACATAAGACCCCTCCCCAGTGTGGGTGACCACTCTATCAACCATTGTGGCAATGTGTTCATTATGTCTGTGAAATCTTTCTCCAATACTCTACTTCCTTTCTATCCAATCCCATACTAGGACTTTTGTAACAGCTTTCTCATCATTGTTAAACACACACACACACACACACACACACACACACACACGCACGCACCAACTTGAGAACCTCCAATGAAAGGAATGTTGGACCTGAAGTCTAATTTGGAGTCCCTGATCTACCATTAGCTGTCCATTCTTGGTCAAGTCATTTAACATCACAGAGCTTCAGTTTCCATATCTATAAAACAGTTGTCACAATATTCATAATACCTACATCAAAATCTTGCCAAGAAGACCAAATAAAATGTGCATAAAATACTTAACAGTCATAAAAAGGTTTATTAATGTTAGCTACTATTTTCATTACTTTAAGTGACATGTGATCCTGTGTACAGAGAGTTAGCCTTAAAAACAGGAAGACCTAGATTCACATCCTGCCAACCACATATAGGATGTGTGACCCCATCCTTAAAAAACAAACAAAAAGACCAAGGTACAAGTAACACAGATTCATGGTTTTGTATACAGTGCTCTTTTTTCTGTACTTTGAATCTGGAAATGTTTGTGTTTGTTATTTAGTATTAAAAAATTTTTAAACAAACCAAAAAGGAATAGAGGGGAAAACACACTAGCATTACTTACTTGGGCTTTTCTTGTATGTACTTGCCAGCTTCCTCCTTTCATATCAGCCCTGTGATGTCAGGAAACTTGCCTCCTTTCCTCATCAAGATACTGCTAATTGCCTTTTGGACTATAAGGGCTCAAATCTTGACTCTACATCTTACTTTAAGACTGGAATTTTTGGACTTAATTTAGATCTTTAATGATAACACATGCAATATCTTTTATTCTGAATATCCTAATTCATGCCAACTATGGATAATTGTGTCCTCTGTATCATTGTTGGATTTTTATTTCAGCAAGCAAGTTTGGAACTATGCCCCAAAAGCCACTAAGCTGTGCATCATCTTTGACCCAATAACACCACTACTAAACATATACCTCCAAAGACATTAAAGGGAAGGGATACACTTGTACAAGAATATTCATAGCAACACTCTTCATTGTAGCAGAGTCAGAAATTAAAAGAGTACCCATCAACTGGGGAATGACTAAACAAACTGTGATGGGTGCACTGAAGGGCAGCTAGGGCCTACAGTCAGGAAGATACATTTTCCTGAATTCAAATCTGACTTCAGACACTTCCTACCTGTGTGATCCTGGGCAAGTCACCTAGCCCTGTTTCCTCAGTTTCCTCATCTGTAAAATGAGCTAGAGAAGGAAATGGCAAATCACTCCAGTATCTTTGCAAAAAAAAAAAAACAAAAACAAAACCCAAATGGGATCATAAAGAGTCTCATATGACTATACAACAACCATGAAAACATGCACTTAATAGAATATTATTTCACCACAATAAATAACAAAATTAATGGATTCAGAAAAACCTGGAAAGACTTGTATGAACTGATACAGAGGGTATTTCATAGTACCATGATCATAGAAACATAGATTTATAACTAAAAGGAAACTTAAAAGATAAAATGTCCAAATTGTGCTGACAAATATTTAAAAACCAGCTTTCCTCCCAAAATATGTAAGTGGGACAGATTTTTAAATTTATTCTGAATTATTAACATTTTCTCTTTCACTTTCTTAAGTCTAGATAATCAACAAGACAAATATATCAAGCCCTGATTTAGAGGCTTGATATATTTGTACATTCAAAAGTGTAAATGATCTTCATTGAAAATTTAACTGCCTTCCCCCATTTTGGAGATGAAAAAACTGAGGCCCAGAGAATTTTAATGACTTGCCAATGACACAGCTAATAAGTTTTGGGGGGCATAATTTGAACCTAGGTACTCCTGACTCCAAATCCAGTACACTCTGTCATGCAGCCTTTTCTACCTTGTATCCTCCATCCAGAGAAAGAACTGATAAATAGAAGTATTTATAGAATTATAGATATATACCTATTTGTGGCTAGTGGTGGCCATCTCTAAGGTGGGGAAGGAGAAAAAGAAGAAAAAAAGTAAAAAAAGAAATTTACATGATAATTGTTGCATATTTAAAAGGAATAGCAAATTATACATAGTAGATTTGCAGTTTCATGTGCAATTATCTTTTTTGTTATACTGTTATGAAAATCCTTCTTTTATTCCATAAATGTAAAAAAATATTTTTAAACAAAAAGAAAATAAATAAAAAGCATCCTCACTTGAGCCATGCTTCCTTCTGTTTGTAACTTTCACTTATAGCTATGTTTGACTAGCATTTTTGTTACAGCATAAGGTGAGTTCAGGTAGGTAGCATATATTGTATTATGTTAAGTGAGTTCTTTTTATTTCTCCCAACCTCCATTGCTTTTCAAGTCAATTCCTCCCTGAAATTCACCTGACAAATTAGTAGAACCCATGGAGATGATGTAGTAGGTTGGAGCTGTATTCATTCAATTTTCATTTGTACGAGTCAGAACCTGTGATCTCATTGGCATGGCAAATACCTGATGAGGAAATTCCCCCTGCCAATTTGAATTGGCTACTATTCTCCAATTTACATTCTTTGAGAATTACCTGGGCACTAGGACATTAAGTGATTTACCTGATCACACAGAATGTGTCAGAGAGAAGACTTGAACCTAGGTGTTCCTGATTCTTACAACTGTTCTCTAGCCCCAAAACCAGGCTGTTTTTCATGGCACTGGCACCCATGGAAATGGAGGAATATGCTGGGGCCATATTCATTCAGCAACATTCAACAAACATTTATCCTGTATGCAAAGGACTGTGGAAGCAAAGGGAAAGACAGAAAGGGGAATGAAAAGTCCCTTGGCCATTAGGGAGTTAATCTAGTAATCTAGTAGGGGGGAAATTAAGACCTGGACCCAATAACTATAATAAACGAGTGTGAAGGTGTTTGAGAGGTACCAGGTTAACTACGATATGAAGTGAATATAGACTATATTAGAATATTATTAGAATATAATAGAATATTCACTATTTACATATAGAATATCTGAATAGACCCAAAGGAAGAATGATAACAAAGCAGAAGCCTGACCTCCCTGCAAAGCTTCAAGGTCATTGAGGAGGTTAAAAAAGAATCAGGTGTGGCCTGTTAACAGCCTGGAGCTTTTGACTTTTAATCCAGACTCTGAGGAAAGCTTGTCTCCGATTCTGGCTGCAGCCCAAAGCAAGTCTTTGCCTGTTTCCCTCCTGGCATCTCCTTACATCACTGAGGTTTACATAAGGGTTAATTATTTTGTGTCTATAAAGTACTTTGAAGATGAAACACTGTTGAATATTATCTCTGTTGCATACTGAGAGCTAATGGTGCCCAATTGCAGTTAACTAAAATCAACCTGTACAGATGGAAAATTAAGTACTGTAACCTCTGTGAGAGAGGTAACCTGGGTGACCAGGTACCTGCAAAGGTCCCAATGACTTTGGCTTGTCTACCTAGAGAAACAATTTTGTGATGTGTTGCAAAAAAGGCACAACACCCTCTGTGCCCGTGCGCGCGCGCGCACACACACACACACACACACACACACACACACACACACACTATAAGATACAGTGAGTCACAGCAAAGGCTATTTTCCATGAGAGTTAATGAAAGGAATACCATGCCAATGGCTGGTCTTTCAGGAAGGCAGCAATTTAGATTTTCTATCCTGTCATCAAACTGACCATCGCTTTCAGTGTAAAGCAGTTTTTCAGTTACTGTGTTCAGTAACTTTTTCCAGAAGTTAATTTAAATCTCCCTCTGTGACCCAGAGACTTCTTTCTTTGGGTCACCTCTTGGGACTCTTGCTTAGAAGATGTTCCTGCCACTCCTTGAAGTCAGGGAGGTCTTTTCCCTGATCACCAGTTTCCCAGAGGTACAGAACACAGGACCCAAACCCTTTCACTCTGCCTTGGCTGGCTTCATGAATCATCTTGCTACATCCCTTGAGGACTCTCCAGGTAACTGCTTACAATGTCTCAAATGGAAGGAAGATAGGAAATGAAGCTTGCTCTTTACTGTGGGGTACTGGGTAGAAAAAGAACCCTCCTGGCTCATTTATTCAACAAACTCTATGACAGGAGTTGTTAACAATAAGGCTTAAAATGAAGTTAGAGAGAATGGAAAAGTAAATGTCTGGTAGACTCCTACCTGATTTAACACACACACACACACACACACACACACACACACACACACACACACCCCTCCCCCTTTCAGATTCTGGGTTTTCCACATCAAGGCCAATTTAATTTTACTAAAACTTGCCTTTTAAGATTAGGTCTACTTAGAGACCATTGAGTCCAACCCTCCCATTTTACATATAAGGAAACTGAGGCTGAGCTTAAGTGACTTTCCCAGGGGTCACCCAATTAACAAGCATCTGAAGCAGAATTGGGACTCAAGTTTTCCTGCCTCCAATCCCTGAGTTCTATCTAGGGAGACTCCTGTATTAAGAGGAATTCTAGAGACTAGTCTCAGTTATGTAACTAACTTTGTGACCTTGAGAAGGTCACAACTGCTTCATTTTCCTATGACCCAAAGAAAAGGTGACTAGATAACTTTTAAGTCTCTTTCCATCTCTAAATGTGTTATCCCATGAATATCTTTGATTTTTGTAAAATATTCTAACTGGGACATAGCAGGTACAGATTGCTGTTTTCTTAACTAAACTTTGGTTATTTTGTTTAAGAAAAAAAAAAAAGATTAGGTCCAGCTAATTAAAAGAATAGAAATTATCTGGATTCAAGAAAGATCTGTAATTCAATTAGTTTGGTTAACTAACCACTTTGTAAATGTGGCTCTACTTTTTAAACCACTAAAAAAAAATCTGAAAAGCCTCTTTTTATAAGAGAACAGTCTAATTTGGAGTTAGAATCTCTGTCTTCAGTCTTAAGCATGGGAGAAGCTGGAATTCTGTGTCATGTGCTGCTCATCTTGTTCATTTGAAACTTGTTTCTTCTCTGTCTTCATTCTAAGGGTGCAGATACATGTTGAGAGCTGCTCACAAATCTCACTGGCTCATCTGCCCTTACCTAGGGAAAACTTGGGAATATCAGTACCTGGCACTTCCCACAGTTTGGCTATCAGTCACTACTTATACTAATTAACCCAGTTCATCTGTGCCTATCCAAGTAGCACTTAGGGATGTTAACATATGGTACTTCCCCTAAAGGGTAGCCATATGTTCCCTGAATGTAAAAGCTCAGACTCACATGGTATCAAATAGAATAGGTTTTATTTAGCAGTGTAAAGAACACAGAAAGCACTTATATTCAAGCCCACATATACTCTAGAAATCTACATTCCCTTTACAGTTGGCTTCTACTTGTTCACAGGGACTGCATTGTATGATTGTACTGTTATGAGGACTCTGACCCCAAAGGGAAAGAACGCAGCTTATAGCTCTAAAGCTATAAGCCTATGACAGAATCAAGAAATGCCTTGCTTTTCAGAGGGCCAGCCTTCTCCAGGGTTGTATACAGCCCCATAACTTAGAATTCTGCTATAGCAGGGGATCCAGTATAAAGCACAGGATCTGGGACTAGTTTTCCTCTTCTACTCACAATTCCATTGTTCCGGCATTCTGACCTCTCACCATACCAGCCCTTCTCATCAAAACTCATACTTAAGCCCTGCTATCATCTCTTCCCAGCATGGGTGGAGGGCTGTCTCAAGAACTATTCGGCTCTTTTTTTTCAAATGCTCAACTCAATGATTCCTACTGCTTCAGTACTGCCCAGTACCCAAGTCTCCTGACCCTTCCCATTCCCCATGTTCTTCTTTTGAAGCTTGAATAAGTCATGCAATTTCTGTTACACATTTATTCAAAATGTATTTTAATCCAATTATATATTTTATTTTTCCAATCACATTTAAAACAAGTTTTAACATTCATTGTTTTAAATTTTGAGTTCCAAATTCTCTCCCTCTCTCCCTTCCTTTCCCCCTCATTGAGGAGATAAGCAACTTGATACAGGTTATACATGTGCAGTCATTTCCATATTAGCCATGTTGTGAAAGAAAACACAGATCAAAAAACCCCCAAGAAAAATAAAGAAAAAAATGCTGTTAAAGTATGCTTTGCTCTGCATTCAAACTCTAATAATTCTTTTTCTAGAGGTTTTGTTGCTTCTTGAATCATCTTCCATCATGAGTCCTTCAGAAATGTCTTAGATCATTGAATTGCTAAGAAGAGCTAAGTCCACAGTAAGTAAGAGCGCCGGCCTCGGAGTTGGGATGACCCGAGATCAGATCCGGCCTCAGAAAATGAGCACCCACACATAAATAATGACTAGCCGTGTAACCTTGAGCAAGTTACTTAACCCCAATTGCTTTAAAAAAAAAAAAAAAGAAGAGCTAAGTCTCTCACAGTTGATTATTATACAATATTGCTGTTACTGTGTTCACTGTTCTCCTGGTTATTCTCACTTCACTTTGCATCAGTCCATCAGTCTTTCCAGATGTCAAAAATATTTCTAATCTTCAACCACTATTTGCCATACCAGATTTGACATCAGAAGACCTACAAGGATCTGAACACAAGCTTTGTTACTTACTACCTGTCTAACCCTGGATAAATCATTTGACTTATCTAAGTCTCAGTTTCCTCATTTTTAAAATGAAGTGATTAGATTAGATGACCTCTGAGGTCCGTTCCAACTCTACAAATGTGATTTATATCACGAACTTGTGGTCCTGTGGTATTATGGAAGAAGTCACAAACTAATGTAAGCTCCCTTATAGTACTGCTGAGGAGGCAAGAATTTGAAATATGAAGCAACTAGAGTTTAAATGTAAAGCAATAAATGTAGGGTGTCCCAAAAGTCTTAGTACAATTTTTAGCTATCAAAGTTTAAAACTGCACTACTCATTTTCATCCAATTACCTGCCCTTGCTTCTGCATGCCTTTTAAAAAAGGAAGCCAATTCAGGAGTTCATTGTCTATCCATATTGGTATCTTATACAACTCTCCCTTTCTTACTGCAATATGTTGTATTTGTGTTATCAACATTTCTTTCTTATGAGCATTCCATAACAATCCCACTGAACTGATTTCCATCTATAGAATTTTAAGCTATGCAACCCTATTTCTCTTTTTTTCTGAACTCTTTGAAACTTATTCTTCAAAACTCCAGAGCATCAGTAAAATATTATGCTGTAAGAAATGATATGAAAGAGATGGTTTCAAAGAAACCTGGGAAGACTTGTAAGAACTGATGCAGAGTGAAGTGAGTAGAAAAAGGAGAATAACATACTATAACATCAATATTATAAAAATGAACAATTTTGAAAGACTTTTTAAAAATGCATGCATGTCAAACTCTGCCTAACTTTTCCCTCCTTATCCATCATGAAATCTAAGGTAGTGTTCACACTCTCACAAGAATCCCATTATTTCAACAACTCCTTAATTTCAAAAGAGAAAACATTTTCCTTAAGTCACTTCCTCCACCTTTTAAATAATAAAATTATTAAAGCAAGTCACACATTTATCAACTATGCTACTTTTTACCAAAAAAAGAGAGAGAGAGAGAGAGAACTTTAGGATGTGTCTGAAGAGTAGAAGTCCCACATTCCTATTATATCAGGCCTCTGGGCCAGAAATGTGATCTCTTTTCCAAACTCTTCCTGTATTTTCTCCTTTAGGTTAGATGACCAGTATACTATGAACATGATAATTCATTTTATTCTACGTTGACCCTCACTCCAATGCTTGCCATCATGTTTCTCCTAATTCTAGTAGATGGGTTTCTTCATCAGTTTATCTTCCTAATATACAACTTAATATATTTTAGCACTCCTTTTATCAAACCTATTGATTTTGAGCAAGGAATAGTCATTTTTCAGTTCTGGGTCACCTTCCACTAAGGCTTGACAATATCTCTGACATCCAATTTATCTCCTTGTGTATTATCTCTCATTCATTTTGCATATTACCTAAATTTTGTATATTTTAAAATAATTAGCTAAGGATTTGTTGCTTCCTTTCTTCTTGGATCATGTTCTATGTTGGAGTCTCCACTGGTCTTCTCCACTGACTCTTCTTCCTGTGTCATGCTTGCTATTCTCTCAACATAAGACCACCTTGGTATGCCTTAACAGAGCTCCACTGTTCACTGTCTTCCTCCCTTAAGTAGAGTTATATAGTCTTTCTTTGGTAGCATCTATGGATCTCCATTCATATTCCATGAGAAGCTACTTTTTCCTCAGAAAGGCTATATCTATTGCTATGGGAATAGCACAAAAACCAAAATAGTTCATCCCGCAGAGAAGTCACATTCAAGTGAAGGAATATAACAGATGTACACAGGTAGTATAATGGAAAGTAATTTAAGGAGTGAGAGCACTATGAATTTGGCGAGTCAGGAAAAGCTTCACCAAGTAGGTGACACCTCACTTCAGCCTTGAAGGACAATTAAAATTCTTAAAGGAAGAAATAATATTTAAAAAAAAAAAGGACTACCTTCCAATATTGGAACAGCTTGTGAGAACGCATAGAGGCAAGATATGGAATACCAACTTTGGGGGATTGCTAGCAGTGCAGTTAAGTTAGAATGAAAAATGTGTAAAAGGGAATGATACCAAATAAGTCTAAAAGAGAATGTAGGAGACAGACCAGTAAAGAACTTGTATCCCAGGGGCAATAGGGAGTCACTAAAGATTTTCAGTCAAAGAAATGCTGTGCCACAATAGATCTGTGCCTTAGGAAAGTTGCTTCAGTGGGTGTGGTAAAGATGAATTGAAAAAAGGGGAAGACTAGAGCTAAAGAGACCAATTAGGAGGCTATTAAAATAGTCAAAGTAAGAGGTGATAAAGGCCTGAAGTTATATGGTGACCATGTTAGTAGAGAGAAGGCTGCAAGAGATATTGTGGATAGAATCAATAATATTTATCAATGGATTGGACATGGGGTAAGGTAAAGAGATCAAAGGTGATTCTAAAAATTAAAAAAAATTTTAAATTAAAACAAAAACAAAAAAGGTGACTCTAAGATAAGTAAGTCAATTGACTAGGAGAATAGTGGTACCCTCAACAGAAATAGGAAAATTTTGAGAAAGTGAGGTTTAGTGGAGAAAATGACAAGACTTCTTCTAAACATGCTAAGCTTAATATACTGACAGGAAATCTAAGAGAAGCTTTCCAGTAAGAAGTCAGAGATACTGGGCTAAAATGGAGGAGAGAGAAAAAACTGATTACATCTTTTTTCTCCTCTCATCACCAATCAGACTTCAAACACCTTCAAAGCATTTCTTGCCCCTTCAGTATCTCAATATGTAGCAGGCATAGAAGTCATGGAACTGTCCCCCAGCTATCTCCAGGACCTCTCTTCCTGGGCTAGGGCCGGCTCTCTTACTTCCACAAATCCATGCTGTCAGGTCTAGGCAGTTCCCCAAAGAGGAATCATGCTACTACTACTCAGTCTCAAGGCCTTAGGGTAACCCCTGGTAAAAAGGGAACGACTTACCCACAACTTGCACTGTAGCGCCAGAACCCCAAACTCATTTACATAAACCAATGACAAAGACAACATTAATTCTTAAACATGAAATGTCTTCTAAACAAGAAAACAAAAATAAGAATAATTATAATATTTATAATTATAATTTATAAGAATAATTATAATATTCATAATTATAATTATAACATTTACTAAATAAAAGGCAAAAGCAGGAAGAATCAAAACATAACAGTTCATCCAAAAACTTGGATCACACCTTACCATTGCACAGTGTCAGAAATGGGTAGGGGAGAAGAAAGTGGGTCTAAACTTATAAAAACCTAGCAGCAAGGCACATGAACAGGGATATCCATTTGTCTGGGGCAACATCCAACTCTGTGGGCCTGGATGTGTGCAGTTTCTTTGGAAAACAGTCTGTACTACTCATCACCTTCTAGGTAGAAGCGCTCCTCTTCTGGGCTTCTCTGCTCTCCTGAAGAAAGGATTTCTCGTTATTGTCAAGATGTAAAAAGAAACAAACAAAAAGGTATAAGACAGCAAGAGAGTTGAGATATGCAGAATTTCCCAGGTCTGCTCTGATGGCTAGACTCTGAAGCCACATGACACTATTTCACTGAAAAAATTGCCTTTATGCCTAGGATCTTCAAATCTATTTAGGTCTTTTTATGAGTTTTATGGGGTTTCCCCCTCTTGAGTCATAGAAGTCAATAAAGAGCAATGTAGGCAAGGTTTTAAAGGTTTGCTCCTCTCCTTTTCAAATTGTAGATGGTGCTAGAAAGTAAAGCGACCTTTCCCTAAATAGATTTTTTGCATATCTTAGGAGACTCTTTTCCAATGAGCTCCCAGCATCAAAGCTTTCTTCTAATCAGATCAGTTCTTAGCATGAACTACACAGCCTATTTCTAATTGCATGGTCTTAGTATCTGTTAGTTCCTCAACTCTGTCAGCCTAATAGCTCCATCATTTTGGGTTCTGTCCTCTGAGGTCTTTATTTCTATATGCTACTTTTCTCATCAACTTCTTTCATTGGTTTCTCTGTGTCTTCTCTTTTGATATGGTCAATGATGCTTTCACTCAGGACCTCCTCATATGTAGTGATCCAGCTCTAACTTAAACCCCCCATTTTTCTGCCAGATATCACACAAATATTCATGTACAGTAATTCCATAGTCTCCCCCCCCACCAAAAAAAAGTTTTTGACTTAGAATCTCCTAGCAATAAATTTTTAAGTCCTAAAAAAATGAAAAAAAAAGGAAATTAGTAAAAAAAAGTACATGGAAAAAATACAAGTCCCAATTAGCTTTATAATAAGTCAATGAGTTTGACTCTGAAGAGAATGCTTTTACTCTGGTCCTCCCAGAACTTTGAGTGTCTCTCCTCAGGGACTTTTATCTGAGGGTTGGGTATTTACTGAATTCTTTGAAAATTATTTGTGTTTTTCCCCAAGAAGCTTAACTCTGACTTTTACATGAAATGTACTTTTTTTGCCCCTTTCAGTAAAGAAAATGCCCACATAAAAAAGGTACAGTACCTTACACATATACATCAATATAATTCAATATTTTAATCTACCTATGATCTCATCAGGGTGGACACTCATTGAATGAGTGCAGAATGCAAGCTCCCTGTGTGACTGTTGTTCTCATCTTTCTACAAACTCTCCATGAGAATCTCTTTAATACATTGACAATATTCCCCTAGTTCTTTTGTATTTGGTTATTTCATAGCATAATATGTTAACTGTCCACTTACTATCCCTTACTCTTACCACATGACTAGCCTAGTTGAATTTCATTATGTGGGAAAATTTTATTCTTCATCTATTTGCTTTTCTTGTGCATATTGATAGGCTTATCCTTTTAAGTAGTTATTGATTTTATTGAATGAGGAATTTTTCTGGGCTTTACACAATCAGAATAATGTCATCTTACAAACTTATATATCTGAAGAAACTCATCCCTTATACAATGAATACTTCTTTCATTTAGACTTTTCAAGAATCACAACTATACTAAACATCATTGGGAAACACGTGTTTCAGCTTACTTTCAGCTATGGATGACCTGTAGACCTTGTCCAACAAAAAAATTAAAGTACTATTTGAAGACATAAGTAAGAAAAAGAAATAAATTGAGAGGGTTTTTCAGGAGACAGAAAGTGGGAAGGTGAAGATGATTATTTGTTTTAGTTGTTTCTCCTTTGTTTTCAAAGATGACCAATGACATTACAATAGGTGACATCTTG
This sequence comes from Gymnobelideus leadbeateri, assembly GCA_011680675.1. Taxonomy (NCBI): domain Eukaryota; kingdom Metazoa; phylum Chordata; class Mammalia; order Diprotodontia; family Petauridae; genus Gymnobelideus; species Gymnobelideus leadbeateri. Next base: position 41,308 of record WOXC01003955.1, on the reverse strand, counting down.
ACTCACGCATGAGTTGGATTTAAATGAGGCATTGCTGCACAGTCATCAGCCTCTATCTCAATTCCTGGGTCATCAAAGTCCAGTGACAAGACAAAAGTCAGAATGACTGGTGATAGTCCAAGATACAGTGGATGACCCTGGTGTCTTCAATGTCTGACCAAGCTCTAAGCACTCCACAGCACTTGCTTCAGCCACCTTCCTGGCCATTGGAACAAGTTGTTTTCATCCACCCATGCTACCAGGAGAAATCTCTACATGCTTGAAGCAGACATCCCACTAACTCACTGACAAGTCTGAGTCCTATTGGTAATTCTCAACCTGATTTCTGTTTGCCAAGATGGTTTACTAGGGTGTGACCACTGCTCATGCTGTAGCTTCTTAGAGCCACAAGTGAGATTTGGGTGGCAGTTTGACACCAAAGGTGGATGAGTAACTCTGAAAAGAGCTTAGCAAGTCTTCAAACCAGAGGGGCTAGTCCTCCTTGAACACCCACACCTCAGAGTTCTCCTGGTTCCACTATGTACTAACTACATGACTTTGGTCAAGCAATAAATTCTAGAGGCTCAGTTTTCTAATTGGTAAAGTGGTGCTAATACTGCTTCCACTTACCTACATCTCAAGGATGTTGTGAGAATCTGGTGTTCTGTAACTGTAAAGCACTATATAAGTAAATTATCAACATGATATTAGATATGTTGAATTTGATGTGAAGATATATCCAACTGAAAATTTGATAGTCACTTGGAGATCTGGGACTAGAATTTAGAGAGAGATCAAGACTGGAATTAGAGAATTGAGAGAAAATGTGCAACACAAGCAAAATGAGAAACTACCAAAAAAGATCTAAATAAGAGATATGCCATCAAAAACAGGTATAATTTTACAAGATGAGCTGATCATTTGGTGAGAAGAAGAGAAGACCTTCAGACAGATTATGTGTGCTACACTGGTGTACTCCCAGACTGATTTTTTAAAACTGGTAAATGATGTCATTCTTTGCCTAATTTCTTACCTAGCTTTAATCACTGAATGGGCATTGTTTCAGTCAAACTGAGACCTGTTAGGGACCTTAGCTTAAAAAGGTAAAGGTCTGGGGGTGGCTAGGTGGCGCAGTGAGTAGAGCGCCAGCCCTGGAGTCAGAAGGACCTGAATTCGGATCCGGCCTCAGACACTTAATCCACAAAAACAAAAACCTAGCCGTGTGACCTTGGGCAAGTTACTTAACCCCAATTGCCCTAAAAAAGGGTCGGCTAGGTGGCGCAGTGAGTTGGGATGACCCGAGATTGAATCCAGCCTCAGAAAATGAGCACCCACACACAAATAATGACTGGCCGTGTAACCTTGAGCAAGTTACTTAACCCCAATTGCTTAAAAAAAAAAAAAAGGTAAAGGTCTCCCACTGCATCCAGGGTCATTTCTAGTCATCTTGATCTATATCTTGCCACTAGACCCAGATGGCTCTGAAGGAGAAAGTGAGACTAGCTAGTGACTTAACACAGCTCTGCCTCACTTAAATCCAAATCATTTGCATGTCATGGCTTCATCTCCCTGATGTTGTGATCCTCTTTGAGAATGAAGGACAAACAACAGCAACACATATTTCAAGAGAAAATAAGAAAGACCACCAAGTGTTGTGTAATTCTCCCCTGTGGGGAACTTACAGAAGAATATGGAAAACAGTCACATAGCACTCACTCTTCTATCTGTATATTTTGGGGCCCTAAAAACAAATGAGTTGTAAGAGAAACAAAAATAGAGGACTTTGTGCTTCCTCTAGAGTCTACATACAGTAGGAACTAAATCAATAAATCTATGAACAAGAGTAGAGAGCCAGAGCTAACACTTGGGTATGATTATCTTATCTAAGTTGTGGGTGGTAATATTCTAGTTTCTGTAAAATGAATATAAGAAAGTAAGAAATCGGGGCAGCTAGGTGGCATAGTGAGTAGAGCGCTGGCCCTGAAGTCAGAAGGACCTGAGTTCGGATCCGGCCTCAGACACTTAATGCACACACAAACAAAAACCTAGCCATGTGACTTTGGGCAAGTTACTTAACCCCAATTGCCCTCCAAAAAGCAACAAAAAAAAAAGTAAGAAATCATTTCAATTTTGGAAATTTTTTCTAAATTAACCCTGCTAGCCATTTTATTAAGCTAGACCTGCCAGAAACTTATCTGGGACCATTTTTCAAGTATAATTTCATGAAGATTGATGGGATAACTTCTAGCTACATTTTCTTGGGTTTGAATTACAAATTCATTAAAATGGGAGATTGTAAGTGGCCAGTACTTTAAGAAAGGATCTTAAAATTACAAAGGCAAGTTAATAACTAATAAGGATACAAATTTATCTTCAAATGTCATATTTATTTCAGAAATGTAGAGGCAATGTGGGTAGTGGATAGAGTGCTGGTCTTAAACTCAGAAAGACCTAGGATCATATCTTACCTCTGACAATTACTAATTCTGTGACCTTGGACACAGCCTAGGACTTTTCTACTAAGACACAAATGGTAGGAGATTTTTTTGTTTTGTTATGTTATAAAATTTTTTTATCAATGTCTTTTGGGGTTTTCTTACATCACCATAATTCTCCCCAGTATTTCTTCCCCTCCTCCTCTCAGAGAGATATCCTATATTTTTAATGGTATTTTTTAAAGACAAAGAGAGAAAAGGAAAATTATCAGGACAATTGATCAAAATACCAAGAAAATCTAAAAATATGTCCAGTGCATATCTGTGTACCTCCCACCTCTGTAAAGGATGGGTAAGAGGTGTTTTCTCGTATCTCTTCTGTTGAGCCATATTTGTTCATTATAACTTTACAATTTATTTTCTCTTGTTGTTCTTTATGCTTACATTGTTGTATCATGTATATTGTTTTCTTAGCTCTGCTTACTTCACACAGCATCCATTCTTTCCATGCTTCTCCATACTCATTACATTGTCATTGCTTGCAAGACAGTAATATTCCATTATATTCATGTACTACAATCTGTCTAGCCATTCCCCAATAAAAGGGGATCTACTTTGCTTCCAATTCTTTACTATCACAAAGAGTGCTGTCACAAATATTTTTATGTATATGGGAACTTTCTTCTTATCAATGACCTCTTTAGGAATCTCTGGGTCAAAAGGGACAAATTTCTTAGTCACTTTATTCACTTGATGCCAAATTGCTTTCCAAAATGGTGATACTAATTCAAAACTCCACCTACAATACACTAGTGTGCTTATCTTCCCCAAACCCCTCCAACATTGACTGTTCCTGTGTTCTGTCATCTTTGCCAAGTGTCAGAGGTGAATTTTGTACACTTGGCAGTATAAGAAGTAAAACTTCAGGGTGGTTTTTATTTGCATTTCTCTTTTTATTAATGATTTGGAACATTCTTATGGTTGTTGTTCTTTGGTCATTTCAATCATGTCCAACTCGTTGTGAGTTTTCTTAGCAAAATTGGTTTGCCATTCCCTTCTCCAGCTCATTTGACAGATGAAGAACTGAGGCAAACAGAGTTAAATGATTTGCCCAGGGTCACACAGCTAGAAAGTATCTGAGGCCAGATTTGAATATGGGAAAATGAGTCTCTTCCTGAGTCCAGGCCAGCCCAGCACTCTATTCACTGCTCCACCTAATTGCCCTCATATGGTTAACAGCTCACAATTCTTCTTTTGAGAACTATTTGTTCATATTCTTTAACCACTTGTCCATTGAGAAATGACTTCTGGTTTTCCATATCTGTTAATTGTTTATCTGTCTTGGATATCAAATTCTTTTTAGAAAAATTTGATTCAATGATTTTTTTTCTGATAAAGTTCTTTTGATGGAAGGGATTCCCACATCAGAGTAGAAAATTGCAAACTGCCCTCTAAGGAAATCACAAGTCATTTTTTTCAGAAACATGAACAAAAATTAAAATGGTGCCAAACTTCATACTGTAGAAACCAAGCACTACAAGTACTACAAGTACACAGTAACAAATGTGTGTAGTAATATAATCATCAACCATCATCAGGTTTGCAAAGCACTACAAACATTCTCCTATTTAATCTCACATACATTATAAATTAGTGAAGCCAAGGGAAAAAAAATTCACTTTAGTTATGGTTCTCAGTCCGACATGGGGCTAAAGGGTAAAAAGGTAAAAGAGAAAGTTTTTAACATCTCCATAAGAAAAGTCTTCAGGGGGTGGCTAGGTGTCGCAGTGAGTAGAGCACTGGCCCTGGAACCAGGAGGACCTGAGTTCAAATACAGCATTGGACACTTAACACAAAAACTAGCCATGTGACCTTGGCCAAGTCACTTAACCCCAACTGCCCTCCAAAAAGCAAAAAAAAAAAGAAAAGAAAAATCTTCAAGTTTCAGCTGAGAAGCATATGCCTCATTTTATTTCTCCTGGTTATCTTCTGATTTAGATGAAGAAAACTAAATCTATACAGTTGCCATGAGTGTCTATTTATCTTTTCACTAGGGGAAGACTAGCAATTAAAATTAAATGTGGCTACATTAAAAATATTTTAACAGACCCCATTACTCATACTAATACAACTTCAATACTGAATCTCTTTAGGGTTAATGGTTTTTACATTGCATTTTTTTTTCACATTTCATTTATTTCCCACAATAGTTACTGCTTAGAAAATAGGATTTTCTAGTGTTCTGGGAAAATGAGAACTATTAGAAGTATTCCCTCATCTACAAAAAGAGTAGGGGAGGAAATTGAACTCTAAAATTCTGTCTAACCACCCAGCACCATCTTCTGAGGGAAAACTTTCCTGTTTCCCCAACTACTAATGCCCTTCCTACCTTGGATTTAGCTAATTGGTAGATATTTGTGCTTATTCACTTTGTATATACATTCACATATATATATATATATATATATATATTGTGCACATAAGACACACATGTGTATATACATATGTAAATATGTGTGTATCTATCTTTGTATACATGCATATATAAGGATAGATAAATATTTATCTACCCCTATAAGAATATAAACTCCCTGACAAGAAAAAATTCCACATATGGATAAATAAAATCTTCCATTTATGCCTGTGCCTTTCAATATTGGTACTTAATAAATGCCTAATGATTGATTGATAAGAAATAATCCTTGTAAAAAGACACACATAAAGGAGTTGGTCCTTGAAAACCCAAGGACAGAATCATAGACAAGAGTGCTGAAAACAAGTGTTAAACTAATTGTAAAGAGAGAGTAAGTGATCCCTTAACATGGTATGAACAGATCCCTTGAGTGAATTACAAAAGGAGCAACAGGAAAGGATGAACAATGTGGTCTGCTCTTTGGAGTTAACATGAGGGGTCATCTAAGTGGAAAACAAATAAATGGGGGGTGTTTGAACCTGGGAAATAAAAGCAAATCCCTCCATCTACCTCCAAAAAGAATTTTCCTAAACATTTCCTAATGAGATCTTGAACGGAAAAAAGACAGTAGCAAGTAGAAGACCCAGATTTTTAACCCCATGGGTTCTCATTTTGTTTTTCCCCAAGTGCTCTTACAATATGCAATCAGGCTTCCAGGAATCTATTTTAATACCCACATATATAGGCTCCACTTTTACCTCCTGCATAAATAACCTCTAAGCAGAGGTTCCTCACATGGGGTCTGTGAATCTGTCGTTTTTAATATTTGAAAATTGGATTTCAGTGTGTTTGATTTCCTTTGTAATCCTATGTATTTTATGAATTTAAAAGCATTACTTTAAACAGGGATCCATAGACATTACCAGATGTCAAAGGGGTTCCACAACACAAAAATTGTTAAATATTCCTACTCTAGTGTTTTCGGGGGAGTTGTCCCTCCATCTTCCAGGTTAACTGCCTTGATTGAAGTTACTGTTGATCCTGGAATTCCTCTGAGTGAATAACTAGAGGAGATCCCAGGCATTGTTTAAAGTCTTTGGGGAAGCAGGTGCTTTTAGGGGTCTGGTCTGCATAGGAAAGAAAAATCACTGGAGTAGAAGAAAAGTAAATAGAGTGGGAATGAAAGAATTGAACCCTGGAGAGCTAAGGAGAAGGAAATAGTAAGAAAGAAGGAAGGGAGAAGGAAAAAAAGGGAGAGAAAGAAAAAAGAGAAAGAAGGAAGAAAGGAAGGAAGGGAGGGAGGGAGGGAGGGAAGGAGGAAGGGAGGGAGGGAGGGAAGAAGGAAGGGAGAGAGGGAAGAAGGAAGGGAGGGAAAGAAAGACCTGAATACAAGGACTTGAGAATAATTATGGGCTGGGATAAGCAGGAAGGCTTTCGGAGGAAGGAGTACAATTCATCATCTCAAACCGAGGGAGCACGAGAATGTCATTTAAAAGGGACAGCTCATGTGTAAAAAGCTGCTTCCTCCACCTCCTGCGGAGAGAATGAGGTTACTGGGGAAAAAAGCTGAGTGAAAATGAGAAACGGGATCTGATTGAAATCTGGACAAGCAGCTGTGTGTGTGCTCTTGGAATGGGCCAATTGCTCCATGCTCCCGCATCTCTTTGTATCTTAAACTACTACATTTTTGTTGTTAGGAAAACGAGCTGGGCGCTCCCCTTTGCTTGCCACGGCTGTTCTCTTAGTCGCTAGGTGGGAAAAAATATATATTCACTAGAAGAGGAAATGACAAACTACAGATCATTTGAACCTGAGATCCACTATACACAAATGGAACTTGCCTTTAGCTGCGACTGCTCAGTGGCTCCAGTGAGAGCCTGGAGTTAGAAAGAGCTTCAAATTCATCCTCAGACACATTAGCTGTTAGTCCCTGGAGAAATAGATTAACCTTTGTCAGCCTCATTTTCTTTTCTGTAAAGTGGGAAAAATAATAGCATTTACGAAGATAATACTGGTAAAGTGTTTTGCAAATCTTAAGGTTCCGTGGAAATGTTATTCCTATTATTAATGATTATTATTCAGTAAGCTCACACTAAAAGAAGCCCCGCCCCCCCTTTGTAATTTGCTCCTCCCTTTTTCATTCCAGAGTAAGTACAGCCAACCAGGCGATGTGCCTGACTTGAGTTCTTACTCTAGGCATACCTCAGGATATTGCGGCTTTGGTTCCAGACTACTGAAATAAAGTGGATATTACAATAAAGCAAATCACGTGAATTTTCTGGTTTCCCAGTGCATGTAAAAGTTATGTTTACACTATACTATAATCTATCAAGTATGTGATAGCATTATGCCTAAAAAATGCACATGCCTTAATTAAAAAATACTTTATTGCTAAAAAGTGCTAACTGTTATCTGAACCTTCCACGGATTGTAATCTTCTTGCCTTGATATTGAAGACTGCAGACTGATGGGGCAGTGGGATGCTCAAGGGTGAGGTGGCGGTGGTAATTTCTTCAAATAAGAAAACAATCAAGTTTGCCCCATCGATTGACTCTCCCTTTCACTTTTAGATACCATTGTAGGGTTAATTGGCCTAATTTCAATATTATTGTGTCTCTGGGAAGAGGAAGATCCCAGAAGAGGGAGAGAGGGGAAGGGCTGGTCGGTGGAGCAGTCAGAATACACTCAGCATTTATTGATTGTTTATGGGCCCATTCCTGGCACCCCAAAATAATTAATAGTAACATCAAAGATCATTGATCACAGATCACCATAACAGATATGACAATAATGAAAAGGTTTGAAATATTGTGAGGATTACCAAAATGTGATACAGAGACATGATGTGAGCACAGGCTGTTGGAAAAAATGGCCCCAATAGACTTGCTTAACCCAGGTTGCCACATACCTTCAATGTGTAAAAAAAAAAAAATACAATAAAATAAGGTATGCCTGTATAAGTCTTCCTTTCAATCCAAAATCATTTTTACCCTGTATTTTCTTCTCCTAAAACTCACTCAGAGGGATCTCCATCTGTTACCCACCCTGTGGTCATTGGCTTCTGGGGATGTAGAAGGAGTTGCAACCTGAAAAAACAGAAAGTGGATGATTTGGATGTTTGGGGTAGGGGGTGGGACTGTCTTTCACTCAAAAGGGGCAAGGGAGGGAGCAGGAGCTCATTTTGTGTCTAGCTATCTTGCCTATTCAGCTCCAGGCAATTTCTGTCTCAGTCCCTCAGCTCTTACTGGAATCATCCACAAATGCAAACTGCAAAAATTCTAATATGCTAAGGATACAAGGTATCAATAGGTCATCCTGTGCCAAACCTTCAGTGTGGTTTGGCAAAGTGGATTCTTTCTGTGGTGTCTTACTCCTTTTCTGGTTTCCACCTTCTTCCCCCTCCCGCCCCCCAAAAGATCCTTCTAGAATGATCAGAAATCAAAACAGACCCTAAAACCTGGGAATCAGGACAGAATGTTTATATATGTATATATGTATGTTATGTGTTTGTGTATACATGGTGTGCACATACAGATACACTATGTATGAATACATAGTGTTCCAAAAGTCTTAGTGCAATTTTAAGCTAAGTAGCTCAGTGAATAGAGTGCTGGACCTGGAGTCAGGAAGACCTAAACTCTTATCTGGCTTCACACATTTACTAGTAGGGGAACCCTAGGCAAGTCACTTAACCTCAGTTTCCTCATTTGTAAAAGAAGATGAGAATAACACCAACTCCCAGAGTTGTTGTAAAAATCAAATGAGATAATAATCATAAAGCATTTGGCACAGTGCATTATACATAGTAGGCAATGTATAAATGTTAGTTATTATTAGTTATAGTTATGTTGGTGTGTATATGAATTTGCATAAGTGTGTGTGTGCGTGTGTGTGTGTGTGAGAGAGAGAGAGACAGAGACAGACAGACAGACAGACAGAGACAGAGACAGAGAGACATGGGGTCACCTTTTCCCCAACCCTTCCTTGGATAGACCTAATAGACTTGATATGATCTGCAAGTGAAAACAGAAGAGACTAAGGTTTGGTCAATCCCTTTTAAAAGACTCACTGAGTCAGGAGTGTTCCTTCCTCAGAGGCCAATAAAGGGATTGTCTAGAAGCAGGCAGGGCAGTTCTGTGCATGATCCATGATACCCAAGGCAACTAGGTGGATAGAGTCTGGGCCTGGAGTCAGGAAGACTTGGGTACAAATCTAGCCCCAGACACTTATCTGTGTGAGCCTGGGCACCTCATTTAACCTCTGTTTCCTCAACTATAAAATGGGCATAATGATAGCACCTACCTCAAGGAGTTATGAAAGTCAAACGAGATAATAACTATCAAGAACTTAGCATAGTACCTGGCACATAATAGGTACTATATAAATGTTGGCTATTATTGCTATTATTAATTTTATATGCATATAAATACATCATTTATTAAATATGTTCAGCATACTAAAGACTAATAATTTCTAAATAATCAGTTTTTTCAGCTCACTCATATTTTAAGATTCACCTTAAATTATTTTATAGGTAAATAAGAAATTATTTTATGGGTAAAGAAACTTAAATTTGGAAAGTAACTGGCCTTAAAGAGAAGTCCTTTGCAAGTTAAAAAAAAAAAGATTTTTTTTTTAATCTTTGCCTCTTAGAGTTGAAAGAAATCTCAAAAATTATCTATTCCAACCTCCAATTCCATTAAAAAATCCTGTCTGTCACATCCCTAGAAGAATGCCATCTAGCCATTACTTGAATATCTTCAATGACTGAAAGCTTATTTTATTTAGAAAAGTAGCTTATTCCCCTTTTGAATAGTTTATTAGCAAATTCTTCGTATAGTGAGCCAAATATGTGAAGTTCTAGTACACCACCTCATTTTGGAGTGTTGATGAGTCTGGGTTCATAGTACCACAGAATCACAAATCTAGAACTAGGACCCCAGAGGTCATCAACTACACTCCTCTTACTTTACAGATGAGAAAACTGAGACCAACAGAGTGTAAATGACTTTCTTGAATAATCTTCTGAGGTTCTTGAAGGCTTTACTGGTGGAGACAAGTCCTAGCAAAATTTACCATATTGGAAAGGTTTTGAGCATGGCTAATTGATACAAAGGTATAAAAATGAGAAAAAATACACGATGAGTAATGAAAACAACCAACCTGACCTACTTAAACAAGTTATTGATGTCAAAAATGGAAAGTGGTTGGAAGAAAGGCCATCCACATTAATTATAACAACTTCTTACAGATTAACCAATGTAAATAAATTGCTATAACAAGGAGAGAGAGAACAAAAGAAGCCAAAAAACACTTTAGTCAGCAAGCGCCTGACTGACTTGCCAAATGGAGTGAGAAGGCAGCCAAGGGCAACACTCACTCAAAACATAAACTCATATCTTACAGAGAAAGATTATAGAACATCCTAAGTAGGACTCACTCATAAAACAATGAGATACAATGCTTGGAAAGGAACATTTAAAGAAAGCTTAACAAAGAGACTCAGCAAAGCAATGTCATCCTGAGAACATTCAAGGACAATAAGAGAAGGAGGACAGAACACGAGGCATTGAATGAAGCCTGTGGTTTACTGTTGTGTGTATTGTCACTGGCAGGGACCTCTGACTGCTTCTCATATCAATTAGTTTATCACTCATGGAACAAAGAGAATGGACTCAGTATTAAGTTCTTTATAAAAATTTTTAAGAAAAAGATTCCATACACCAAGTTGGTCAAGGCATTAAAAGCAAACAGAAAAGCTTCAGAAGCAAGTGATATTCTTTAGTAACTTTATCATCACACAATTTGCTGATAAATACAGAGAATACAAGACCCTACTCTGCTTATTCTTTGTTGACTATAAACAATCAATTGTTTTAATTGAGTTAATAATTTAATTGAGCAAAATAGTACCATAAATGCTATCCTCCAATAAGAAGCATACCATGTGTCAACCAGACAGAACCAGCCTCTAACCTGTGGGTGCCTGGAGCAAAGGTGGGAGAATCAAGAATCAAACAGAAATTTAATTTCAAAGTGAGGAAAACATCTTGCAAGCAAGGATATATGTACCGAGGACCTACTCCTAGTGAGGGGACCCACTTCAGTGGAGGCAGATCTTAGTATTTATACCTATGGCTATGAAGTGAGCTGTAACCCTGACAATAAGGGGTAACAGCAACAATGAGACAAGTTTGATTCATAGCAGGACTTCATGAATGGAACATGGGTACTTGACTAAGCGTATGCAGTGCTTGTCCAAGCACAGAGAATACTAGGTGCTAGTCAAAGTAATACAATTATATGACTTTGCCAGAGGGTGAGATCATCCAAAGGGTGAACGCAAAGGATTATTATTATGCCAGTCTCAGGGTACAGCTTGCTTGCTGGGCCTTAGCTCTGGAAAACAGGGGGTCTCTTAATATCTTGACAAATGCATATATCAAAACCATGTATGATTCCTTGAAAGCCGTAACAATGGATATAATTTTTTTCAATAACATTAATATAAATCAATAAAACAGGGGATAAATGCTCACAGAAATCATTTGCTACTGCCATCAAGAAATTCAGCAGAGATCAAAATGAGAAGAGATTCTCTATAGATAATAAAGCCCTCCAGGTATTCCTACTTGTGGGTGGCATTGTACTGATTACATCAAGTCCTAAAACACTGCAGATCCTCCTAAATGAGGTCCATAATTGCTCCAAAAAGTTTTATTTAATTAAGCAAACAGGAAAAAACAAGTGGTCATAGAATATCCATTGTCCAGACTGTGATTTCTATCTGGAAGGACAATCTTTAGCATTCATCCATCAGTATAGATATTTTGGGTAGACGTGGCAAATGGACAATGAGCTGGGCCCAGAAGAAATCAGAAGGAGGTGGTTTTTGAGAAGTCAGACTTCTCTGAATGACCCCAAGATTCACCCTGGAAAAAGATCTATCTTTATAATACTAGGATTTTTCCAGGGTAGAGACAGTGTGATGAAGAATCAAGAAGTGAGTTCAAGTCCACCACATCCACGCAAAGTTCTACTTAGCTTCTCAATGCCCCAGGCAACTCTCTAAGGCTGGAGGAGCAGAAGAAGTGAGAGTTTCCTGACTGGAAGTTCTCAATACATACGAAATCGAAGATCTGACCCAAAAATAATTTTCCCCAAGATGTGCCTTTCCTAACTTCAAATCATATAAATTTAGTTCTTTCCTCCAGGATTACACAAAATTCTTAGCTTCTCTTCCACATAACAGTCTTTAAATATTTGAAGGCAGTAATCATACTCCCACTTGAGTCTCCCCCAGGCAAACTTTAGTCTTACACTTATATTGGCCTTAGTTTCACAGCAACAGAAAATATGAGATCAAAATTAATCCAGTGAGGTGGAAATGAGTCTGAACTGTCTAAACAATCTGGCTTTACAAAGAGGGATGTTTTGGGTTTGTTTGTTTTTTTCTCTGCCAATAGTATTCCTTATAATACAATACAATGCCTGGAATAAGCAGAGAGGAATAGATGGAGGGGGGAGGAGGGGTCTTAATTTCCGATGAAGATTACTCTGTCAGCTTAGAGGAAGATGAACTAAGACCCTCTAAGAAACCTGAGTTGATTTCACACGCTTAGTTCGAATTAGCCATTTTTCACTGTGATAGTATATAGGTATTGAGTCAAAAAGAGAAATTGGTGATCCCCACAGCGTTATTACTTTCACCTAGAAACAGTCAGAGAAGGATGTTGGGGTTTTTTTCTCATAAGTAACCCTACCATTTATTCTAAACTGTGTTTTCCTGGTAGGCCTCCCAGCTAAACATTACATAAGCCAAACATGACTTAACTTGTAAGATGTAATGAGATCACATCATAAGAAGATATACTTGTAAGTGGTGTAATTACTAATTATTATTTCATTCTTTTTCACTGAACTGCACCTTGCTCTATTCTTTATAAGAGAATATATTTCTCTCCTTTCCACCCAAATTCCCAATGCACATTTTTAAAACATTGGCTGCTACTGTAACCCACAGTTCATCCGCAGTGGCCTTAGACTACTTGTTAAGCAAGAGTGGAGGTTCCAAGAAGCAAAAAGACTAAGGAACAATTTTTCTTGTGCAGTTTAGTTGGATTAGGGCCAGGACACACAGCAAATGTGTCTACAAGTGTTAATTGAAGGAAGCAGGGTAGCAGGGTGCTAGGGACATGGTGTTGTGGCACCATTCTGAAAAGGCTTACCCAAAGCAGCTCCCAAGGTGAGAAAGGACACACACATGATTAGTTCCAAAGTTACATCCACTCTCTACTTCCACCTTTTCTTCTCAGGGTCAGCCCACTATGACTATCACAGCTCTAATTTAAAGCCAGTGTCTGACTTCTAACTTTAAAATGAGCCCCAGGGGCTTTCCACTCCCTGACCTGTTCAGTGGTAACTCTTAAATTTTAATCATGACAATAATTATTATTAAATCTTCTTCCTCCTCGTTTTTCTTTCCCTTTCTTTGTTGAGTCTTGTAAACCATTCATTGTCTTTATCAGACCCTATTTTGGCCTGAGCTAAATAGTCCTCCCAAGAACTGGGAGCCTTCCTCCAAGTCTCTCTGTCCCCGAATTTCTCCATAGCACTGACTTTCTTGTTGACATTACTGTCTCTGTATGCTCTTCTTGTTTCTTTATATTAATGGCTAGAGAATTATGGGTTTTCTCCCTGCCATCCTTATGGATTCTTTCCTTTAGATCTCTTCCCTACCCAGGTTATCTTATTGATGGAATACCCTAACCCTGACCTTCAATGGCCTCCTGGTTCTGTCCCTTCCCTCTCTCCTAGCTGACCATTCTGCTGCTGGATTCATATTTGTCACTCAGCCTTTAAGAAGGGCAGTTTCCCTCCTTTGAAAGTCACAACTTGATTTTCATAGACTTCACATTCTCTTATGATTTGTTTGAGCCCCTTCACCCCCCCCCCACTAAAAAAGAAAGAGAGAGAGAAAGAAAGAAGGAAGGAAAGAAAGAAAGGAGAAAAAAGAAAAGAAAAAAATTTACTCATGGTTCTATCATCTCCTCCCTTCTTTCCTGCTCATTCTCTGAGGTCCAGTCAAATACTTAAATTTATACTTAAATACTTAAATTCTTAGTTTTCTACATATACCTCTTTTTCAACATAATATTAAAATAACATAATAGTTAAAACATATTAAAATAATCATTTTAAAATAATAGCTGATACATGTATAGAAATTAAAACTTATAATCAACAATCAGTTAGAACTTATTAAGGACCTACTATGTGCCAAATACTGTGCTAGACATTGAAGATACAAATACAAAAACAAAACAATCTCTGCCCTCAAGAAGCTTAGTTCCTGGGGGCAGCTAGGTGGCACAGTGAATAGAGCATTGGCCCTGGAGTCAAAAGGACCTGAGGTCAAATCCAACCTCAGACACTTGACACTTAACTAGCTGTGTGACCTTGGGCAAGTTACTTAACCCCCCTCCCCCCCAAAAAAAAAGTTTAGTTGCTATTAGGAAAAACAACACACATAGAAATAAATAGAAGATATATGCACGATAAATTCCAAGTTCAGGGGATATTAGTGGTGGGGAGAGGGTGGCTCAGGAAAGCCTCAGGCAGAAACAGCACTCACATTGGGCTATGAAGGGAGCTAGAGAATCTCTGAGGTAGAGGGGAGGAGACAGTGCATTCCAGGAGGAGGAGACACCCTATGCAAATGTCATGTATGATGAAAAACAAGTAGTCCAAAGTAGCTGGAAGGGGGATTACGTTAAGGGGAGTAATGTGTAAGAATCCTCGAAAAGTTAAGTGTAAAGCATTTTAAAAGCCAAGGAGAGGAATTTGCATTTTATGCAAAGGACAATGAGGACCCTCACCTGAGCAGAGCAGAGACAGTCAGGCTGGTCAGGCCTGTGCCTTCACAATATCAGCTGTATTTCATTACTCAAACGTAACTGAAACCATAAATGGTAAAGCATATAGAAGAAAAAAGACTTAAAAAACCCCCAAAACTCCAATATATATTCACCAGACATAAATCAATTTTCTTTCTAATCACTGGGACCTTTTTAGCTGAGAGCAAGCTGAACAAAAAAGAATTATTAATTCATATTTTTATAGCCTCCCAATATCAAGGGACATATGAACATGGATTCTATTAAGCAAAGGAATAAACAGCTGGTAAAGGGAAGGTTTGTGAATAAAGTGAAGGTAGCCTTTCTTTCTTTCTTTTTTTAAATAATATTTATTTGTTTATTTATTTATTTATTGCCTTTTTTTTTTTTTTTTTTAGGGCAATTGGGGTTAGGTAACTTGCCCAAGGTCACACAGCTAGGTTTTTGTTTGAAGTATCTGAGGTCTGATCATAACTCAGGTCCTTCTGACTCCAGGGCCAATGCTCTACTCACTGCGCCACCTAGCCACCCAGAAGGTAGCCTAGAAAAAGGCAATCACAGCTTTCCATTGTCTTCCTAAGGCAAATTTTGATGAGAAATTTGATGAGAAAAACATTAAAGAGATACACTAATGCATTGCTAGTAGAACTGCAAATGTGTCCAACTATTTTGGAAAGGAATTTTGAATTATAAAAACATAATTACTAAAATGCTCAGCCCTTTTGACCCAGAAATTCCACTCCACTGTTGGGCATATACCTCTAAGAGGGTCATTAACAAAAAGAAAGGTTCCATAAAAATCAAAATATTTATAGCAATGCTTTTTGTGGTCACAAAGAAATAGAAACAAAGTAGATGCCCATTGATAGGAATGACTAAACAACTAAGAAAAACTGTGATACATAGATGTAATGAATATTACTATGCTATAAGAAACTATGAGCATGATGAATAAAGAGAAGCTTGAGAAAGAGATGAACAGATGCAAAGTGAAATAAATGCATCAAGGAAAACAATATGCACAGTGACTGCAACAATGGAAATGAAAAAAACAACCACAAAGCAATTGAAACTGAGTATAGCAAAATTATAAAGAACAAGGCCCGAAAGAAAAGATAAGAGAAATCACTTCTCCCCAAACCCTTATCCTTGGCAGACATCGGTGTCAATGAGTATGGAATATTGTATATAACATCAAATTGTCTTCAATGTGTTCATACGTTTTACTAGATTCTTTTTTCTCTTAGTTTTCTTTCTTTAAAAAAAAAAAACTTTTCATATAAGGGATGATTCTCTAGGTGGGGAAAGGTGAGAGATATAGGGGGAGCCTTGGGTGATAGAAAAACAAAAGATGTGGGGGCGGCTAGGTGGCGCAGTGAGTAGAGCATCGGCCCTGGAGTCAGAAGGGCCTGAGTTCAGATCCGGCCTCAGACACTTAATGCACACACAAACCAAAACCTAGCCGTGTGACCTTGGGCAAGTTACTTAACCCCAATTGCCCTCCAAAAATAAAAGCTAAAAAAAAAAAAAGAAAGAAAGAAAAACAAAAGATGTAAGCAAAATCTACTTTAAAAAAAGAAAAGGGAAGAAAGGAAAAGCATTCATCTAAGAGATGGAGCTGAGAAAGTTGACTAGAGAGAAAGTCAGACTTACAGGGAGGAGTTGAGAAAGGCTGGCACCACTCAAATGAGGGTGGGAGAGGGGTTATGAAGGGCTCTGCACCCTCTCAAAGCACATCCTACCCCCATATAACTGCTAGAGAGACACTAATCCTTAAAACAATTTTCCAAACATAAGAAACAGTAAGCAAAAAAAAAGTTTGGTTAACAATGTGGGACTTCCCCTAAAATTTGTAGATGCCAAAGTTTTTTTCCCAAATTATTCTTTCTTCCTGCCCACTCCCTAGCTTCTTGCTCCATCAGGTCTCCTGACCTACTCAACCATTGGGCCAAAGGCCTTTTCTTTAGTCTTTGAGGGTAAGACAGCATTTTCCTTGGAGCCCACCCTTTCTCATTCTTTTTGGCCAGAAGGGATCACTTAGGAATCACTAAGATATATTCTTATCTCCCTGCCTGGGGAGGTGCTCCTTAAACTATACTCTTATGTGTTTCCAGTTAGTTAATCCTTATGAGGTTTCCTCTGCAGAGATCAAACAGTCTAGTGATTAGTTCATAATACTTAATAACAAATCCTGAGTAGCCCCCGATGCCAGTCTCAAGTCCCAAGTAAGAGAGGGCAAACAAAAGTCAACATTTAAAAAAATTATGTTTATGAACATTTTCCCTTCTATGTCTGCTTGAGATATTTATGAATCTAATGAATTAGTTAATGTTGAAAAATACATTTACCCCCAGGCGAATACAATCACCCCCAGGAATAATCTGAATTTACTTGAGATAAGGAAAATGTATGGCTATAGCATAGAAGAAAGTTCACCATACTCCCATATACATATTAATAAATATAATCTAGAAGCCCTGTCCCTAGCATTGGCACCTGACAAGGCAGTGTTAGCACTGGCTTCCTTTCTAATGCAGGCATTGGTTTCTAAAAGCATGACAAGAAGAAAAACAGGATTAGACCATTTAATTTGTAACTTGATCAGTCAGTGGCACAAAATTAGAGAGGGGTTTCATGATGTTTTGTTGAGTTTTATTTATAATACACAAAAGGAACTACATTGACTGGGGAAACATATGGCATGTCCCTTAGAGTAGACCCTGACAAATGGTCTCTTGAAGCCAGAGTCCTGTTTGCTTCATTCTTGCTTCAAATGCTTGTTTCTATACAACAGACTTTCTTTGGGTAAATATGTTAGTAGTAAAACTGCCAAGGTCCCAGAAATACCATAGAGGTTCATTCTAAACCTCTAGAATGGGCCTATGGGGTTTCAATTACAAACCTGTTGTCCCTTAGAATTCATTTCTAGTATCTTAAATAAGAACCATTGGGAAGAAGCAGAGTCATCACTAGCATGAGGCAAAGCCTCACAAGAGACTACTTCTGTCTGTGAACTTGCCTCATGGTTCTTCACTGGTCTATATCCCAAAAGTCTTGTCACTTACCCTCTCTCCTGGACCACCTTACTCTCAACCCCAACAGAGAAAAAGGCTGGACCAGTCCCTCTCTTCTCGTGGCTACACAACTGGTCACACTGCCTTCTGTTCCAAAACTGCCATCCCACCCCCAAACAATCTTCATCTTCTCAACCCAACCGCCACAGGTGGAAAAAAAAAACCCAAACAATCTCTAAGTATGATCTTAATAAAGAAAAAAGACTGCAATACACAGCATTAGTCAGTCTTATCTTTCTTTCATTCGCATATTCATGGGTCATATGGCGAGTTGCAGTGAGAAGCCTTGAGTTTAAATCTGGATTCTGTCATTTACTAGCTATGTGGCTTTACCCATTTGAGCCTCAATGTTCTTATTTGCAAAAAGAAGATAACTACACTTCACAGAGTTGCTGCAAGGATCAAAAGAAGGTGATTAATGATAATAAGGCACTAAATAAATATGAATGAGTTCTTATTTAGGACTTTGTTCCCTGAAGTAGTAGGTCTTTGTCATCAAATCCCTGTAATTTATAGGAATTCAGAACTGAAGTGTATTGTGAAATGACTCCATCAAGGTTCACACTGCCCAATTATTCTCTGCTGTGTCCCCAAGGCATTCTAGTTTAAGAGATTTTGACATGGCTGCCTACTAATAAGGTTTTTCAAAGTACCTCTCACAGGTACTTTGAATGACTGTGAGCCAGAGGCCAGCATGATAGAAGTAGTCCCTTAGAAATAACCAGGAAAAATACACTAACAACCTGTAACACTTCCAAACTTGATCCCAAATACTCCTGGTGCCTGGGAAGAACCAGAGCACAAATGCCTGTATGTACAGGACAATTCTGTTTTCTCCAATATATAAACCTAAAGAAGACTGCCTATAGGTTTCTAGTAGCTCTGTCTTGTATTTGAGAAAAGGAGATTGATATTATTAGTTTGAAGACAAGCAAATAGTCAACAATCAAGCAGTATTTTACAAAATAATCTTCTAGGCCCAAAGGTACTATATAGAGTGCTGAAAACCCAGCCCATCAATCAATGAATCAATAACAAACATATATACTATGTGCCAGGCACCATGCCACATAATCTGTTGACAATAAATCAATGTTCCAAACTAAGTCAAATTTACAAGAATTAATGCCATTCCCCAATTGATATAAGGTCAAAAGATGTCAACAGGCAGTTTCCAGAAGAAGAAATCAAAGATATCAATAACCATAGGAAAATGTTCTAAATCCCTAATAATTAAAAAGATGCAGATTAAAACACTTCTAAGGTACCACCTCACACTAATCAGATTGGTTAAGATGGAAAAACAAAAAAAGAAAAATGACATGCTTGAAGGGGTATGGGAAAACCAGCACAGCTGTAAACTAGTCTAAAAGGATTCTGGATAGCAATCCAGAACTATGCTCAAGGGCTATTGACTATAAATTCACTTCAACCCAGCAATACCACTTATTAGGACTATACCCCCAAGGAAATAAAAAAAAAGAAGGACCCATAGGACCAAAAACTTTTATAGCAGCTATTTTTGTAGTAGCAAAGAATTGGAAACTTGGGGGATCTCCATGAACTGGAGAATGTCTGAACAAGTTATGGTATATGAATGTGACAGAATACTATTGTGCTGTAAGGAATGATGAAGGGGTTTTCAGAAAAACCTAGGAAGACTTCTATGAACTGATGCAAAGTCAAGTGAGCCAAACAAGGAGAACAAACTTTGTAAAATAATCTACTTTAAAATGCTTAGTAAACCTACCCAGCAAAACTGAGTATAATCTATAGGGGGAGAGGGGAGGGGAGGGAATGAACATTCAATGAGATAGGGGAATTTCAAGCATTCTTGAGAAAAGACCAGAGCTGAATAGAAAATTTGACTTTCAAATACAAGAACTCTAGAGAAACATAAAAAAGTAAACAGAGAAATCATAAGGGACTTAAACTGTTTATATTTCTATATGGGAATGAAGAGGGAAGGGTGATAAGGAGGGGGGGAGGGTAAGTGGTTCTGCCAGGGATCCACCCTGGCATCCAGTCTGGAAGGAATTCACCAGGCTCAAGCAAACTTTGAAGCCGAAATTGTAAAGTTTATTGTTATACTGTAGAGAACAGCGGGCAAAGATTCTTATGGAACCTGCAAACTTGCAGAGGCCACAGGCATAGTTTTAAGGTGTCAATTATGCTAACTAGGTGAGTAGGAGTGGGATCAGGGAGGAGTTAAGGAGTGGTCAGTGCTCAAAGGACCATGCACTTTTAATATCAACTGCGCAGGTATATTGCCCATGATTGACTGGGAAATAGCTCAAGGTGGGGGCTAGCTGGAGGTGTGGTTTTACGCCTGACTTCACTAAAGAGTGCCTAGTCTGTCACCCACCAAGGTTATCAGAGACAGTGTGGGTATATAATTGACTAAGGAGTTACCCTATAGATAAGGTATTGAAGAATTTATGGTGGGGCTGGCCACTCTAAGGGAGATAACATTTACATAACTTATTGTTTCAAGCAGAGATAAACAGGTCATGAGTTGTTGCTGGGCAGAGTGCTGGAAGGGGGAAGGGGCAGAGTCAATGCTCTGAGGCTGGGCGGGGGGGTGGTGATGGTGGAAATGTGATTGTACAGACTGGTTTTACAAATTGATTTTACAGACATAGATCCCAAAGCACCCCACTTACAAACTGATGTTACAGATTGATACTACAGACATATATACATCCCAAGGACCCCATCAGGAAGATGATATTTGTAACTCATAAGACCTTTCTTAATATTAGAGTAATTGGAAGGAATATATGCAGACAGAGGGCACAGATGTAAGTTGAATATGAAGGGATGATATATAAAAAATAAAATTAAGGGGTGAGAGAGAGGAATGTACTAGGAGAAAGAGTAAGGGAGAGGTAGAATGGGGGTAGATTATCTCACATAAAAGATGCAAGAAAAACTTTTACAGTGGAGGGGAAGAGGGGGGAGGTGAGTTAGAGTGAATGAAGCTTACTCTCATCAGAACTGGCTCTAAGAAAGAATAACATACCCATTCAATTGAGTATAGAAATCTATTTTACCCTACAGTACAGTAAGGAGGGAAAGGATAAGAGAAGGAGGGGGGATGGTAGAAGAGAGGGTGGATTCGGGGAGGGGATAATCCGGAGCAAAATGCTTTTGAGGAGGGACAGGATGAAAGGAGAATAGAATAAAGGGGGGGGGGGAGATAGGATGGAGGGAAATACAGTTAGCAATAGTAATTATGAAAAAAAAATTGGAAGCAACTTTCTCTAATAAAGACCTCATTTCTCAAACATAGAGAACTGAGTCAAATTTCTAAAAATGAGAGTCATTCCCCAATTGATAAATGATCAAAAGATATGATCAGTTTTCAGGTGAAGTAATCAAAGCTATCTATAGCAATATGAAAAAATACTCTAATTCACTATTGATTACAGAAATGCAGATTAAAACAATTCTGAAGTACTCCCTCATACATAGTAGATTGGCAAATAGGACACCAAAGGTAAATGACAAATGTTGGAGGGGATGTGGGGAAAAATGAGATATCAATGCACTATCTGTGGAGTTGTGAACTGATTCAATTATTCTGTAGAGCAATTTGGTACTATGTCCAAAGGGCTATGAAACCATATGCCCTTTGAGCTAGCAATACCACTACTAGGCCTGTATCCCAAAAGAAATTAAAAAAATAAAAAGGAAAAGAACCTATATGTACAAAAATATTTATAGCAACTCTTTTCTGGGGGCAAATAACTAGACATTGAGAGGATGCCCATCAATTGGGGAATGGCTGAACAAATTATAGTATGTGATGATGATGGAATACTATTGTACTGTAGGAAATGAAGAGCAGGATGCTCTCAGAGAAACCTGAATTTATATGAGCTGATACAAAGTGAAATATATTGTGTACAAAGTAACTTCAATATTGTAGAATGATCAGCTGTGAGTGACTTAGTTATTCTCAGCAATACAATGATCTAAGACAACTCTGAAGGATTTATGATGAAAAATGCTATCCATCTCCAAAGAATTGATGGTGTCTGAATGCAAATTGAAGCATATTTTTAACTTTATTTTTCTTGAGGCTTTCTTTTATTTTGTCTATGTTTTCTTTCACAACATGACATTATGGAAGTGTTTCACTTGACTACACATGTATATCCAGCTGCTTATCTTCTCAATGAGGGGGGTTGGAGAGGGAGGAAGGGAGAGAATTTGGAACTCAAAGTTTTTTAAATGTAACTGGAAAAAAAATAAAATGCTAAATAAAAATTTAATATAAAAATAAACAAATATAACAAAATACTTAGTAATAAACACAATGACCTGCCACAGTTCCAAAAGACTCACAATAAAGCATGCTAACCTCTATGTAAAAAAAAAAATGAACTGAGAGTATAGACTGAAGTGTATTTTTTCTTCCTTTCTTAGAGAAAGGGAGAGAACATGGCTAATGTGGAATTTGTTTTGCATGATCATACATATTTATAATAGGTTTTGATTTTTTTGCCTACTCATTGAGTGGAGAAGGAGGAGAGGAGGAAGAGAATTTGGAACTGAAAAAACAAATAATTTAAAATAAGCTGTGTTTTAACAACAAACAAACATCTCCCAGTCACCCTGCTTCTGCCAGTCTTCTTCTCTGATGAAGAAACTACCCTGGTTGCCAATCACCTCCACTCATTGTATCCTGGATTTCCAGACCTTTCAGATTTATAGTCACCTCCATATCTGGACAGAATCACCTTGAAAATTACATTTGATCCCCTGCTCAGGAAAGGAAGAGGGAATAGCACCTATGAATATAATATTTTAGAAAGAGATAAGGCACAGCCTTATCGAACATGCCCTCCTATATTTTCCAGAAGATATAGGAGATTAATCAGGGGACCCCTACAGTAAAGATTCCACTTTAGAGACTAGCTTAAAGGGAATGGCTTCTCCCACAATTCATTCCAGAATAGCCTAGAGCCAAATGGTTCATTGTCATTCTCTGAGACCCATCATCCATGATGCCAAGAGGCACGTTTACTTCCTCCATCAGAGGACAAAGTTTGACACAGTCAAAAGACTCTCTGTCTTGTAAGGTAACCAGGTTGTTCCAGGCATTCCCTTGATGCATTCCTCACAGTTGGAATTTTAGCAACTTGGGCACTATAAAATTAATCTCTGCAGCTGCTAGCCTGAGCTATGTGGGTCAGTAAAGTGCTTAGATAAATCCAGGTTTTCCCTGTGTTATTACACACTCTGGTCACAACAGAGGGAGAGCCAGGAAAAACAAGAGTAAATGGAGGGAGTCATGGGAATATAGCCACAACCTGTGGTGCTCTAATTATTTAGATGAGTAATTAATATGATTCATTTCCCTGAGATTGTCTCTTGCCTGGGTTACACCCTCCAAACTCTTAAAGAGCTATAATTATTTAATTAAATATGCACAGGAATTATCAACTCATCATGAACCCAAGCTATATGTATTCAGTGAAGTAAGAAAGGTGTTCCCCTCTTCTAAAAGACGAGCACATTTTATGTACCATCTTTCCTAGCCAACCTGTCTTTTTCTCTTGAATAGAATGTTCCTCCTCCAATCAATTAATTTTCCACGAGAAAGACCAGAAAATGCCAGGGAACTTGATGGACCTGGGGTTTGGAAGGGATTATATAAGATAGAGGCATACTTCCTGCCTGATGAAAGCAGTATTAGGCTGTGTTAAAAAACAAACTTGTTTCAATGTTGTTTTAAAATGTTCTGGGCAAAGAATTACAGACTTTAAAAAAAAACGGCTTCTAAAAGGGTTGTGTCAAGGATAGTTTAAGAAGCAAATGGTTGCAAAGCTGGCTACACCCAATTCCAACTCGTGGGGTTTCTTTGTATGGCAAAGTAAGGCAAATACCTAATGGAAAGGAATAAATAAAAACAGGTCAAGGCAGGCTGGCAAAGAATCATCATAATTGAGAGAAAACAGTCACTCAGGAGATGTTTTTCTTGCTTCAGAGAGTTCAGAGACTACTCAAAGGAGAGTATTCTTTCCTTCCATCTTCTGCCAGTAAGAAGGAAGAAAAGGATGCCAAAGAAGATGAAACCTTTAACTATTTCAGCAGCAAGCTGTGCAGAAAAAAAGTCTTAATTTTAAACTAAGATATCTATAACTGGTAGGTCTGAGAAACTCTTAAGGGCCTGGGTTGCCAATATTACTTGAAGTTCCAGAACTATAGCAAACACAACAGGGATTTGAACCCAAGACAAGATTCTTATGGGTGAATAAGAATGAACATATTAAACAGAATTTAAGGAGAAAACTGCTTCGATTAAACTCTGATTTATAGCACTCTTATTAGAAGTTTTCAAATGAGAAGGGAGAGGGAAAAAAGTGATTATGTAGACCCACTGTGCTATCTGCCTCCTAAGAGTAGCTACGATGTGGGAGAAAATAATTTTTTTTTTTTTGCATTTTGAAGGGCAGTTGGGGTTAAGTAACTTGCCCAAGGTCACACGGCTAGGTTTTTGTTTGTGTGCATTAAGTGTCTGAGGCTGGATCCGGACTCAGGTCCTTCTGACTCCAGGGCCAACGCTCTACTCACTGCTCCACCTAGCCTCCCCCGAGAAAATAATTTTTGACACTAATAGAAGTTCACTAATAGAAGAAGACAAAAAAAAGAATAAATAATAAGATCCATGGCCTTGGAAATCTGCATATAAGTGAACAAAATTTAGCTAACAAGCGAGACTGTTGGATCTCCAAACACAAGGAGGCAAATTTGACCTCAAAATTATTACTGAGGGTGTGTAGGATTGGACCAATGACTGGGATATAGCTCTGGAAGGGTAAAGATTGAAGGGCAAAACCAAAGAGGAAGAGAGCTAAGGGACAGGATAAGACAACCAACTCCTGTCAAGAAATCCAGGAACCATAGTGGGAGAATCACGATAGACATTTGTGCAAATATTAATGGAATAATAAACAAAAACAATATTATGTGATAGATACAGTACAGATCACCTGGACAGAAAGAAGAATAGATGAGGAATTTAGAAAATACATGTTTGATGCTGATACCTGATAATAGTACTGATGAGGGATTTCAATCATTCAGGTATCTCTTAGAGCTTTCTCTTTGCCAAAAGCAAAGCACCAAATATTTTATTGCCTTGGTTTAATGATAATTTATATTTTTAATGTTTTATCGATGTCATTTTTTACATCACAATTACCCAGTATGGTCTCCCATTGGATAACTCCTTGTAATAAAGAAAAACAGTTAAGCCAAATCAGCTTATAAGAAGACACTGGCAGTGAAAGTAACATTTGACATCTATTCACATACCTGTCTACCAAGAGGAATGATAGATGTTTTGTCATTTATTCTTCAGAACCAAGATTGGCCATCATGATTGATCTGAATTTGGTTATATTTTACTGCTGTTTCTATTTCTAGTATTGTAGTCATTGTGTATCCTATTCTACTGGTCTGCTTTCTTCATTCTGCATCAATTCATACAAATCTTACCATGTTTCTCTGAACTCACATTTTCTGTTTCTTACAATCCATCAATCTACAAATATTTATTAAGCACCTCCTATGAACCAGGCACCGTGTTAGACACTGGGGATTTATATATAAAGAATGAAATAATCCCTATTCACAGTGAGCTTATATTCTAATAATGTTAAATCCATTATATATCACAATTTATTCAACCATTTCCCACTTAGTATCTAGTTTTTAAACATCACAAAATGTGCTTCAATGAATAACTCTTTCTCTCAGACTTCTACTTCCTTGAGATTAATACTTAAAGGGGGTATGCTAGTTCAAAGAGTATGGCCCTAGAAATAAATGGTGAAACATACACTGTTCATTTGTGAGCCTGTAGCTCCTCCTTGACCCACTCAGGCCCCCCAAAATATATATACCACCCAAGAACCCAAGAATCCTAGGGAAAACAGAACTTGGTTTATTTAGTTCCCCGACGTTTTTCTCTCTTAGAATGGAATGGAAAGGAGTGGAGACTAAATGACAGTTTCCAACTTAGATCCAACTCACCCTTCCAGGAGGGCCAGTTTTTATAGATGAGCTCAGTGGCACCTTGGCTCTTCCTTGAACACAAGGCATTGAATGAAGCCTGTGGTTTACTGTTGTGTGTATTGTCACTGGCAGGGACCTCTGACTGCTTCTCATATCAATTATTTTATCACTCATGGAACAAAGAGAATGGACTCAGCAGTAAGTTCTTCATCAGGAATGAAAAAGGATATGGAAGTCCTTGGCTAGGCAGCCAGGTGGCACAGTGGATAGAGTGTTGGGACCGGAGTCAGTAAGACTTGATTTCAAATCTGGTCTGAGTTCCTAGTTGTGTGATCCTGGGCAAGTCACTTAACCACTCTCTGCCTCAGTTTTCCAATATATAAAATGGGAATAATAACAGCACCTACCACCCAGGGTTGTTGTGAGGATTAAATGAGATAATATTTGTAAAGTTATTAGAATAGTGCCTGATACATATAAGTGTCTAATAGATACTTGTTCCCCTCCCTTCCCTATCATAAAGGATATTTGTGAGTTCAGTGGGGACTTTGGAAAGAACAGAAGGTGCAGTTTGCCTTGGTCTCTTCCTATTTCATAGGATCATATGTCTTGAGAAATGAGATCTTAGAGATCACCTAATCCAACCCCTTTGTTTTATAGATGTGAAAACTAAGCCCCAAGAAAGATGAAGTAACTTGCCCAGGGACACACAGGGAGTGGCAGAGCTGGGATTCAAACTCAGCTCTCATGACTACCAATTAATGCTGCCTCCTGGATAAAAGCGTGCAGTGGGTGCCCTTTAGGCATTTGCTCATCCTGAAGAAGATACCAATCGGACACACTCTATCTCTCAGTTTTACCATGATTAAACTTACAACATGCCCTCTGTGGGTGTATACTCTTCAGTCTGGCTGTTGCCAAAACCTGGAGGAGATGCCAAGAAGGCATTTTACCCAGACTGGGTCCAGACTCCTCAGGACTAGCTCATGAAGGCATGTGGGTTAGGCATGGACCTTCCATCCAGATGGAGATCATTTACTACCAGCTATATATGGAGGCAGAGAGGGCACGCTTAGATGATCCTTTTCCCTCTCCCCATGTGGTTTTAAAACTGTGCTGCTTAGATCTGCATGAGACAAGAATTATATCCATAAAGCACTTTGTAAATCTTGATGACCTATGCAAATGTCAGCTATTGTTATTACTAATGAGGAAAGGTTTTTAAAAAGAGGTATGGTACTTTCTGTGAATATACAACACCCTACTTTAATTCCAGTCTAAATTTTTTGTCCCTTTAACTTACCTGAAGTTATTAGGAATCCCCAAAGCATGGACAATAGATTGGAACACAAGCCCAGGTGAAAGAAGTGGAGAAAGTAATTGTCTGATCTTGACCATTCTAACTCATGTGCACATAAATGATTAGAAAGCAAGCACTTTCATTTGATGCTGCAAGTTACAACTTTTTAAATTCTTTTCATCCTCGATGACTGAGCTAAATTTAAAGCATTTTTCTCTCTCTTTGATGACACAGATATTGTCTGAAGTCTTTCTTACAACATTCATCTGTCAACATTCAGTGATCTAAGGAGCTGTAAGTCTCCTAGTCAGGAAAGGAGAACAAAGTCACTTCCTTAATTCAGGTTTCTCTCTTGCCTCTCCTACTTTTGTCCTGAATACAGAGGTGCCTTTCATAGATTTTAGAGAAAAGGCACCTTACTGTTGTTCAGCTGTTTCAGCTGTGAAAAACTTTTTGTGTTTTCTTTGGTGTTTTCTTGGCAACAATACTGGAATAGTTTTCCTTCTCCAGCTCATTTTTACAGATGAGAAAACTGAGACAAATGGGATTAACAGATTTGCCCAGGGTCACACATCTAGTAAGTGTCTGAGGCCACATTTGAACTCATGAAGATGAGTCTTCCTGATTCCAAGACCAGGACTGTGCCAATTGGCTGCCCATAGCTCATAGGTCACCAAATCCAACCCCCTTATTTTGCAGATTAGAACACTAAGGCCCAGAGAAGAAAAGGATCTCACCCAAGAGCTAATTAATGAGGAAGACAGGCAGGGATGTAAACTCTCCAGAAATATAAGCAGGACATACTTTTAAGTCTCATCTGCATCACTAACATTTTCTCCATCACTTTCTTAAGTCTAGAAAATCAACAAATCAATAAGCAAAGCCTTGATATATAACTTTGCCAATTTCTGAGGTATAAATGCTCACACTGAAAATTGACCTGGGGCTTTTCTGAGCTAGCTCCAGCATAGCCCTCATGCCAGGATTATAAGAGAGGTGTCCTAACTCCCAGTGTAATGCTTATTACACCAAACTCTCTCTTTCCAGTCAGTACAGATACAAGAACCCTGAGCTCAGAAGTCAGAAGAAGACTTGGGGCCCTTCTACTTAATCCTATGCAAATTTTAGCAAATCTCTTAATCTTGCAGAGCCCCATTTGCAACATCAATCAAAAAACATCTATTAAGTCCCTACTATGTACAAGACACTAAGTTAAGCAATGGCAATGATAACACTTTCACTCAAGAAATCACTATGTCAACCAATCAATCAGCAAACAATTAGTAAGCATCTATTAGGTATTAAGCACTGTGAAAAACTGAGGATAGAGCCTTGGTCTCAGAAGGATCTGAGTTTGAATCCTGCCTCAAACACTTATAAACTATGTGACCACCCCACCCACCCACCCAGCGAAACCCACTTAACCTCCCTTTAGCCTCAGGTTCCTCATCTATAGAAAGGGTATAATAACAGCCCTACTTCACAGGGTAGTTGTAAACAATGTCCATCTTTAAATAGAAAGTCCAGTCAGCTGCCAGGGTCATGCTAGAAGACTTTCCAGGTTGTTACAACCTGCCATACTCAAATGGCATATAGCCTTTGAGATGATATATTCATATTCACTGATAACAATGTATATCATTAATATTTAATAATTACATATATAATAATATGCATTCATATATTAAAGTGTTTTACAAACCTTAAGTGCTATATAAATATTGATAATGATGATGATGATGATGTCCCTAGAAAACAAAAAAAATAATGAAATAATTCCTAAGGACTATTTATTTCAGTGTTGTGAGAAAAAAAATTTTTAGCTCAAAAGCACTATATAAAGATGACTTAACAGTAATATTAATTAATTATTATAATTGATTATAAGTGTTATAATAATTAATGATCAATAAACCTGAGATCTCACAGATTCGTTTATGTCTCCTATAAATACAGATTACAAACATCCAAATTTTCTCATTTTGTGTTATGTTTGTCCATGGTTTCCCATTAGTTCTCCGTGATGGATCTATCCAGGGTCTGAAGGCATGACCCCGGAGTGTTTTTTTTGTTTGTTTTAACATTTCACCAATACAGCACTTGGTCTCTCTTTCTGTTATCCCTTACTTTTGTTGAATGACCAATCTACTTCCATTTCCAGTCATATATTCCCTTATTCATGTCTTGTATACTACTTGTGTTCAGGTTTTCAGTGGTAATGTGCTACAACCTATTTGTACTTTCCATATATTCTCCATTGCCCTTTGGGTCAGACACAATTTTGAGTCTTCACAGCTCATGATATGCTATAGTTCACAGTCATATGGCACCACTAGAAGACTACTGAAGTTTAGAAGATGGTTTTGGGGTCAGAGTACTCCAGTGCCTTATCATGGCATGGATATGATCCAGAGTTCTCATCTTTTAAGTACAAACTCTAGCAGGTAGAAACTAGCTAGAGAGGCTTCCAACATAGCCCTAGAAACAGACTAAACCTACTGTTCAAGGATTAACATCACTAAATATGAGGAAGGTTGTCATCAGCTGGTTGGCCAATAAGTGATAAATTATTTGGCAACTTAAGAAACACATTCTATATAAAGAACAAAATTAAAATAATCATTTAAAAACTGACATTTACTAGAATGTTAGAATTCACAAAGTGGTTTTTTAAAATATATTATCTCATGTTACTTTCTCAATAATCCTGTAAGTTAGATAGGGTATTACTATCCCCATTTTGGGCAACTAGGTGGCACAGGAGATAGAGTGCCAGGCATGAAATCAGGAAAACCTAAGTTCAAATCTGTCCTCAGAAACTTACTGGCTGTGTGACCTTAGGCAAGTCACTTATCCCTGTTTGCCTCAGTTTCTTCATCTGTAAAATGAGCTGGAGAAGGAAATTAAAAACTACGCCAGTATCTGGAAAAAACTACACTGAACAACTAAAACAGCTAAAACTTTAGTTGAAAACAACTACACTAAACTGAAAACAACTAAACCATAACAATCTCCATTTTACAGATGAAGAAATTGAGATGTTAAATAATTTCCTCAAGATCAAATAGATCGTAAGACCAGGTCTTCTGCCTTCAAATCCAAGGTTCCTTCTACTCTAGCATACTGCCTTTCTTTTTTTTTTTTAATACATATTTTACTTTTAAGCGTGGCAAGTTTTTTTCTTTTTGGTTTTTGGAGGGGCAATTGAGGTTAAGTGCCTTGCCCAAGGTCACACAGCTAGCTAGTGTTAAGTGTCTGAGGCCGGATTTGAACTCAGGTCCTTATGATTCCAGGGCCGGCGCTCTATTCACTCCTCCACCTAGCCGCCCCCAATAGCTACCTTTCTTAAGACACAGAATATTGATCCTGTGGAAAGAACCTTGGATTTGGAGTCAGAAGACCTGGGTTTCAATTCCAACTCTGAAACTTATTACCTGTGTACCTTTGGGCAATAGTGCTCTGTGACTCAGTTTCTTAAAATGAGGAAGCTAGACTAGATAGCCTCTTAGTTTTCATCTAACTCTAAACTATATTCCTATATAAATGGAGAAAATTTCTATCCATATCAATGTCACTACTATTTCAGACATCTATCATCTAATATGGTGAACTTGCCTTTCATGGTATTCATTATATCTAAAATATGGTCATTGCCAGCTGGGAACAATTAATTGAACCACATGGTAGGCAATTCTAAAGTATCTCAGATTATGTATTTGTATATTCTTTTAAATGTACTCAGATACCTTTTAACATTTGCCATTGTATTTCTATGTCTGATCTTTTCAAGTATATTTAAGTCCCTTGAGGGAAGGGGTGAATTCTTATATCATCTGCATTCACAATGTCTTTGGAAGTATCCTACACAGGGACAGAGTGTGTCTTGTTTTTAATAGGAAGATTTTATTTGCCTGGAGACTTGGTAAGTCACTCAAGAAGGTCTTAAACTAGATGTAGAAGGGGAAGAATTAAATGTGCCTGGCATAATAGTTAAATCATATATCATAAAAAGCAATGGGTATAACTTGGAAAGAACAGCAATGAAGGCCTTGAAATACTCAAAAGAGAAAATAACTAAGGGTTGTCTGTATGTAAATGCACAGAATATAAAGGATAAATTACATAAACTTGTTATCAATGCACAGAAATACAAGGAATTTGCGAGTCAAATGAAATACTATGACAAAATGGGATTCAACAGCATTAGTTTAGTAAGAAAGGATGATAGGGCAGTATTATATATAAAGAAGATGTACACCTGTGCAGCAGCAATCTATGAAACTTAAGGAAGAAGCTTGGCATGTGAATAAGAATAAAAAACAAAAGTAAGAGGCAAGGTATCATGGTAGGAGTATATTCTAGAGACCTGACAAAAGAAAGAAATTGATGATGAGTTTCCAGTACAGATCGGAAAGCTGGCAAAAAGGCAGAACACAGTTGTAATGGAGCATTTCACCTATCCAATTATCTGTTAAATTGTTCTCTAGTGCTCTCTTCCCCTCTCCTCCCCTCCCCTGGCCTCCTCACTCCCTTTCCCCTTCTCTCTTTCTCTCTCTCTCAAAAGTAGAAAGAACAAGGGGCAGCTAGGTGGCACAGTGAATAGAGCACCAATCCTGGAGTCAGGAGGGCCTGAGTTCAAATCTGGCCTCAGACACTTAACACAAAAACTAGCCATGTGACCTTGGGCAAGTCACTTAACCCCAATTGCCCTGCAAATATAAAAAAAAAAGGTTGAAAGAGCAGTTGATAAATTTTTGTTATTCGATGTCGATCATTCATGAACTCTTTTGTCTTTGAAATTGTGATATATGAAGTACAGAGAAACAAACACTTCTTAGACACAAGGAGAAAAGTTTTCAGAATTCGAAGATAATGTGAGCCAAATCCTGTGGTGTGAGGCTTTAAGAGGGAAGTTGACTCACGGAGCAAGTGAATATCTCAAGGACCAAATTCCAAAGGTCCAAATAAGAATTATTCCAATGAAGAAAAAAAACTATAGTTATCTAAAGAGACTGACATGGCTGTCTCTGAGCACAGATATTAAAATGACATGTGCAAAAGATACTCAAGGATATAAGACTGAAGATGAGTGCAGATGAGTGGCAGTGTCCTATAAGGTTAGCATTGGAAAAAACTTCAGTGGATTATACTCTCAAATAGGAGTTAGCAGTGTGAGAAGCCAAAAAACAAAACAAAATTAATGCAATTTATAGTCAAGGAATTGTAGTATCCCAGACAAAGGGGTTATAGTCTATCTAGATATGGTCTTAGGGAGATTCAGAATGCTAAGGTGCAGTGCAGAAAAAGGTGGCAACCTCCCTTATCTGCCAAGGAAAAAGGTTAAGAAACACACAGTTTGTGGGAGGGTCTGTAGTCACAGCCCTGGTGTCAGGGAGGAGGCAAGCCCTGATGCAGGTGCATGAGGTTCTCCATTTAGTCCTTGCCTTCTATATTCTCTAGGTCAAAGTCTTGAGATGAAGGTGCAACCGCTGAGTTCATTAGTCACAGTGCCTCATGCTTCTTTTGTTTCTTTTTTTTTTTTTTTTTTGAGGGGGAAAGGTAGGGCAATTGGGGTTAAGTGACTTGCCCAAGGTTACACAGCTAGTTTTTTGGTTAAGTGTCTGAGGCCGAATTTGAACTCAGGTCCTCCTGACTCCAGGATTGGTGCTCTATTCACTGTGCCACTAGCAACCCTGACTCATATGTCTAAAGAGAAAACTAGCCATGACTGGAAGGCAGGCCACCATGGAACAAAACTCAGTACAAAGTTGGAGCAGTAAACATAATGGAAATAAACTTTAGTGAGAGAAGGCACTCTCACAATGGACAGGTAGTCAGGGAGGAAGGGCATATGGAAGTCCATTGGGGCCCTTAGTTAGTACCTAATTCCAGTGAAGAGGGTGGGTTTTATCTGGACCAAGCAGGAGCAGACATTTTAGGCAGGGGGTACCAGTGGAAATGCCTGAAGAATTAGAAGCTAGTGAATATTTAAATTCCCTAGTGGGATAGAAGGCTTCCCTATTACTGCAGGTCTTACTCTGATAGGGTGACTCAGGTTTTGAGCTTCCTTGGAATATCTTCATTTAAATACTTGGAGAGGCCATTATATTCCTACATGGTCCTTTGCCGTGGTCAGAACACATATTTCCTTCAGTGGATAAGCATTTGCTGAGTATTTGCTATGTGCCACACACTGCTAAGCCCTGGGGATTAAGTTCTGGGAGCTACATTTTATAAAGACCATTGGCAAAAAGGAGTATTTCCAGAGGAAAGTAACAAAGATGGTGAGGAGACTCAAAAAGATGCCATCTGAGGATGTCTTGAAGAAGCCTGAAGAAAGATCTAAATGATAGGAGGGAAGCATCTGCAAGTATTTGGACAATGGTCATGTGGAAGCAGTAGGAGATCTACTCTGATCAATCAGAATTTTGTAAAAGGTAGAGAGAATCAATCACATGTTGAGTCAACTTAAGAAAGAACTGGAGGCAGAGCCAAGATGGCAGAGTAAAAGCAGGGATTCACCTGAGCTCTCCCCAAACGCCTCCAAATATCTTTAAATAATGACTCTAAACAAATTCTAAACAAAAAACAAATTGTGGCAGAGCCCACAAAAAGGTAAAGTGAAACAACTTTTCAGTGCACAACAACTTAAAAGGTCAGCAGGAAAGGTCTGTTGCACCAGGATAAGAGAGGATTACAGTCCAATGAAGGCCACACCAGTGCAAACCTGGCCCCAGCAAACCATAACAGGACCCAGGGAGACTGAATCAGTGGAGATACTGGTGGTCTCCATACCTCTAAGCCCATAGATGGTAAAGGGATCAGACAACAAGGCACCAGGGACAAGACTCTCTTGTGTTGCCTATACTTGGATCTGGGTCTCAGTCCTGGGTCTTAGTCTCAATGTGAAGAAAAGCACTAGCAAAGCACAATTTGCAGCTGCAGGGGAGCAGGGTCCCTGGTCACAGTTCCAGGGTTGAAAAGAGTGCTTGTGGTCACTCACAAACCAGTAAAAAGTACAGGAGAATAGTAAACACATCTCTCCTTAGATAATACCACCTTGGAAGAGCCAAGAAAATGAGCATGCAGCAGAAAAAAAAATCTGAACATAGAAAGTTACTATGGTGACAAGGAAGATCAAAACATATACTTAGAAGAAGACAGCAAAGTCAAAATTCCTGCATCCAAAGTCTCAAGGAAAAATATGAATTGTCCTCAAGACATGTAAGGGCTCAAAAAGGACTTTAAAAATCAAGTAAGAGAGGTTGAGGAAAAATTGAAAAGGGAAATGGGTGCTGTAAGAAAATCATAAAAAAAAGAGTCAACAGCTTGGTAAAGGAAGCACAAAAAAATACTGGAAAAAATAATACCTTAAAAAATAGAATAGGCCAAATAGCAAAAGAGGCATAAAAAATCCAAGGAAGAGAAAAATGCCTTGAAAAGTAGAATTGATCAAATGGAAAAAGATATACAAAAATTCACTGAAGAGAACAACTCCTTTAAAAGGAGTTCCTTCCTTTCCAGAAGGATGCTACTGTGAATAGCTTTTAAGGTTCGGATTACACAGTATAGTGAACACTCTATTTATTCCATAACAAATCAAAGCAAAACATTCATAGAAAATCAAGGTACAGCATTCACAATATTACAACTTATCACAGAAAATCACAATATAGTATTCACAGCAGCTTATCATCAAAATGGCCACATAGTTCCATCATAGTGGCCACAAAGTTTTGAACAAAGAACAATCATCTCAAAGTACAGTAGTCAAAGACTTCCACTCATGGGGCACATAAAGTTAACTCAATCAGTCACTTATTCAGCAATCAATTAATAAGTATCATTAATCACTAAGCACAATCATTAGAAAATGCACAGACCCTCCACCCCTAGATCACTAGTAAACTACAATTTCATCACTACTCAGTACCCACTGAGAGGTCTTTTCATCTTGACTTGAGGCAGGCAACTCCTACCTGAATCCACCAAAGAGTCATCTGGATTCAAAGGCAGATATCTCCCAGTTCCTTGTCCAGCTCTCTGTGTAATTCCTGCTCCACACTAAAGTTCACAGGGTCCAATCCATCTCAAATCCTTCACAATTTCTGTTCCCAAGAACTCAAGGCTCAACCAAACCATAAACAGACAAAGTCTTAGCATTCAGTTCATGTTTCCTCAGTCTTCTGCAGCTTGTTCATAAAATCAGAATCATCTTATCCAGCCTAGGGGGGAAGGGAGGATACTCCTGGCCTCCTAGGATCCTGGGCTCCTCTTCAGAAGAAGCTCCGCCACCACAAGTTCTCAGGAAATTCTGACTCAGTTCTCGATTCTCATTTCTCTTCTGTAGCTGCTTCTGCCTCCAGATGCTGGTCCCAAGAAATTCTGACTGTACCTTCCTGGGGCTTTTCCTTATATACATACAGCATTAGCTTCCTCTTTCAGCCAACCCCTTCCTGTTATGTCAGCAACAGGAGACAGAAGTTCATACCTTCTGTTTCCCCAACAGAGGCTTGATCAATTACTAAGTGCTAAGTATCTGCTTACTTGCCAATACAATGGGGTCAAATTACATTGCCATTACAAGAGCCTAGACATCATCTTTCAAGAAATTATCAAGGAAAACTGCCTTGATATTTTAGAACTAGAGAAGAAAATAGAAACTGAAAGAATCCACCAATCACCTCCTGAAAGAGATCCCAAAATGAAAACTCCCAGGAATATTATAACTAAATTCTAGACCCCACACCCAGATCAAGGAAAAAATACTGCAAGCAGCCCAAAAGAAGCAATTCAAATATCATGGGGTCTCAATCAGGATAACACAAGATTTAGCAACTTCCTCATTAAAGGATCAGAGGACTTAGAATATGATATTCCAGAGGGTAAAAGAGGTAGGATAATAACCAAGAATCACCTACCCAGCAAAAATGAGTATAATCTTTCTGGGGAGAAAATGGATATTTAATGAAACAGAGAACTTTCAAGCTTTCCTAATGAAAAGACTAGAGCTGATTAGAAAATCTGAATTTCAAATACAAGATACAAAAAAAGCATTAAAAAGTAAATAGAAAAAAGAAATCATAAGGGATTCAATAAAGCTGAACTGTTTATATTCCTACATGGGAAAAAATATATTTTTAACTCCTAAAAACTTTCTCATTATTAGGGCAGTTTTAAGGAATATACATAGACAGGAAGCAGAAGTGTGAGTTGAATGTGATGGTATGATTATCTAAAATAAATAAATACATTTAGGGATAGGAAAGAAGAAAGCATTGGGAGAAAGGGAAAGGGAAAGACATAATGGGATGAATATCTGACAGAAAAGAAACCTGAAAGAGATTTTACAATGGAGGAGGGTGGGGGTGGAGATGGGGGAATGGAGGAAGCAAGGAGGGGAGTACATGAAACTTATTCTCATCAGAATTGGCCCAAAGAGGGAATAACATACACATTCAGTTGGGTATAGAAATCTATCTACCCAACAGGAAAATAGGAAGGGAAAAGGATAAGAAAAGGGGTGGGGTGGGGGGAGCTGGTAGAGGGGAGGACGGTTTGGAGGAGGTAAAAGTCAGAAGCAAAACATTTTGAGAATGGACAGCGTAAAAGGAGAGAGAGTAGGAGAAATTGGGAACATAGGATGGAAGGAAATACATAGTTGGTAATCATTACTGTGAAAAAAAATTTTTACAGTGAGTTTCTCTGATAGACTTCACTTCTCAAACATATAGGAAGTTAAGTCAAATTTATATAAATAAGAACTTATTCCTCAACTGATAAATAGTCAAAGGATATGAACAGGCAGTTTTCAGACAAAGTTATCAAAGCTATCTATAGTCATATTAAAAAAATGCTCTAAATCACTACTGATGAGAGAATGCAAATTAAAATGACTCTGAGCTACTACCTCACTCCTGTCAGACTGGCTAAAAAGACAGAAAAGGAAAATAACAAATGTTGGAGTAGATGTGGGAAAATTAAAACACTAATGTACTATTGGTGAAGTTATATACTTCTTCAACCATTCTGGAGAGCAATTGGGAACTATGTCCATAGGACTATAAAAACATTTATACCCTTTGATCAAGCAATGCCATTACTATGTCTGTATTCCAAATAGGAAAAAAAAATATTTGTAGTAGCTCTTTGAGTTGTGACAAAGAATTGGAAATTGAGAGCATGGCCATTAATTGGACAATGGCTGAACAAGTGGCTCTATATAGTTGTGATGGAATACTACTGTGCTTTAAGAAATGATAAACAGGACACTCAGAAAAAAACATGGAAAGACTTACATAACTGATGCAATGTGAAATGAGCAGAACCAGAAGAACATTGTACATAGTAACAGCAACATTGTATGATGACTCACTATATTAAATGATTTGGCTATTCTCAGCAATACAACGATCTAAGACAATTCTGTAGGACTTATGATGAAAGGTGCCGTCCATCTCCAGAGAAAGAACTGGTAGAAATTGAATGCAGATCCAAGATACTTTTTCTTTACTTTATTTTTCTTGGTTTTTTTTGTTTTTTTTTTTGGCCTGTGTTTTCTTTCATAGAATGACTTACATGGAAATGTATTTTGTATGACCACACAGGTATAATCTATGTCAATTTACTTGCCTTCTCAATGTAAGGGAGAGGGGGAGAGGGAAAGAGAGAATGTGAAACTCAAAATTTGAAGGAAAAATGAATGTTAAAATTGTTTTTACATGTAATTGGGGAAAAATAAAATATTAAATAAGTTTTTTTTTTTACAAGAAAGAACTCCCTAACAATTATAACTATCTAAAACAATGAAGTGGATTGTTTGTATGACAGTGAGTTCCCCATCACTGGTATTATTACCAGCATTCAGATAGAATAGTGTTCAAATAAAAGCTAAATAACCATTTGTCAGGGATGTTGGAACTAGGTTTCAGGATTAAGGAAAAAAGTTTGGCTAGATATCCTCTGAGGTCTCCTTTAAGATACTTCATTGATTCTAAGACAATTGAGTAGGCATTCCCTAAATATTTAATGGTGGTGGTGAAGGTGATGATATTGCTGCTACTGATAATGATGTTGATGCTATAGGCCATATGTGTAAACCAGAGATTATAAATGGACAATCTACCTGCAAATGCCTCTGTATTGACCTTGCCTAAATGGGAAGGATATTACATACTCCTCCAAAATAAACTGCAGTGTTAGGTGAGGAAAGTCTCTGGCCCATGGTACAGATCTCTCTGTTAGCTATGGAATGTGAAATTATCTGGCCCATGTGATAAGGACAATAAACAAAACAATGAAATCAGTCAGAAGGTACTTCTGAGACTTTTGAAAACTTGGCTTTGAAGAGTTAGAAAAGCAGGGAAAGACAGCAAGGCTAGTTCCCACAGAGGCTGAGGTTTGTTTATCCTGCTTATCTGAAGTGAGAGC
This sequence comes from Gymnobelideus leadbeateri, assembly GCA_011680675.1. Classification (NCBI taxonomy): domain Eukaryota; kingdom Metazoa; phylum Chordata; class Mammalia; order Diprotodontia; family Petauridae; genus Gymnobelideus; species Gymnobelideus leadbeateri. Next base: position 2,753 of record WOXC01003955.1, on the reverse strand, counting down.
CAACAATGCTAATGGTTTTGAATAGGTCCTAAATATTTCTCTTGGTGAAGACTGATTAGCCCATTTGTAGATAAAACCTAGACTGCATTAGGCACACCGGAGGGGCAGCCTGGCTTAGTGGATAGAGGGTTGGCCTCTAGTTAGCAAGATCTGAGTTCAAGGCCTGCCTCTGAGACACACTGGGCTATTATCCTGGGCATAACCTCCATGCAATTCTTTTTTTTTTTTTTTTTTTCATGCAATTCTTTAAGATTACGGATTGTAGAAGTTACTAGATCTACATTAGTAGAGGGAGCATCTCTGTAGAGTTCTGTACACCTATAAAATCTCAGGTGTGGTCTCTAAAAGATAAGAAAAACAACAATAACAACAATAACGATAACTAGCACTTATATAGTGCCTACTATGTGCCAGGCATTGTGATAAGAGCTTTTACAAATATTATCTTTTTTGTTCCTCACAACAACCCTGAAGGCAGGTATCATTACCTTCGTTTTACAGGTGAGGAAACAGAGGCAGGAGAATGTTGAATGACTTAGCCAAGGTCATACAGCTTGTAAGTGTGAGGCTAGATGTGAACTTGGGTCTTTCTGACTTTGGGGTACCACAGCACTCTATTCCCAGTCCTTCCAGCTGCCTGTATATACCTAAAACATGGACACTTTTAAAGTCTGGTATCCTTTCAGGGAGACTGTATGATGGACAGTGTGGAGTAATGTAAAGATATGTTGGGGGACTTTCTTTTCAATTTGATTTCAGATACTTATTAGATGTGTAACTTTGGGCAAATTACCTTCTCTCAAGAGTCCTTTTACCCATCTGTACAATGGGGGTGATGATATTTGCTCTACCTGCCTCACAGAGTATTTGTGAGGAGTGAATTGTAAAGCTAAAATGTGATACAAATGTAAAGTATTATTGTTCAAGGACATGGAGTGTTAGTAATCATGGTGAGAGGTGTTGAAAATAGGAAAGAAGGGGGTTTTGGGGTTTTTTTTAAAGCTACTGGAAGTCACAGTCCTAGAATTTCAGGATTGAAAGGGATTTCAGTAACCATATAGTCCAATTGTGTTCATCAAGTTCCTCTGTAAGTCAGTCATCTAGAACATGCAATGGTTTTCCCTTAATAACAAGGTACTTAATAAATGTTTGTTGACTGATTAAAAAACTACCATTCATGATATTTGTTCTTCCTATGGAAACTGGTGTGCAAAAGGGAATTAGGGAAACATAATGAATGTGGACTTGAGCCAATGAGACTAGATAGTCCCAAATTCCCTAGAAGGTATGAGTGAACCCTAGGGGAGGGATGAAATATCTGGCTGTAGCAAGGGGGGCAGGATAGAAGACACTTAAATGTGGGACTTTGCTTAGAATAAAATTGAAACTTTTACATTTAGGGAATCTCCTAGAAAGATTCTCTGCCAGTGACTTTAAAGTTTGGATACCTTTAGACTTCAAGATCTTGAGAAATTGGCAAAAAAAAAAAAGGCTATAATTATGTAGTCAATTTTTTTCCAATGTGTATTCCCTCACAAGTCAGTTCTATTGCTGTAATTTTGCAAAATTTTCACTAGTTGCTTTTTAAATGCTTATTATTATAATATATAATATATATGTAATATAATATACCATATAATATATAATATGTATGTAATATAATATATAATACATATTATTTAATCTTGTATAAATATTGATATTGTTTAGTGTGAGAAACCTAAAGTTTATATACCTAGAATGATATTGCCTAGTGGAAATGTCCACATTTAAGTAGACCTTGCCTTTTGTGCGAGCAAATGCTCTACAATGAACTCGAGAGAAAGCTTGTGCTTAACATCCACAAGGAGTTGACATTCTTTTCTACTTCTTTACTGAGCTTACTTCTTGTCCAGTTCAATGAGTTTGCAATTCCATTTGCTTTTCCTTTACATGATAATTAAGTGGTTAAAAGGATCTAGGGTAGAAAGGACCCCTAAAATTTGGAGAGCACAATCATTTGGAGCTTGAGCCAATAGCAGAGAGACTGGACACTGTCAAGTCCCCTTAAGGGTATTAGAGAACCCTGGAAGAAGGGTGGAATGTAATATACCTGGCCTTCATAAAGTGGATATGGGTGGTAGTGGGGGGAGGGTATTCATTCATACAAAAGAAAAGCAAAAACAGCTCCTAGTTTTCCAGACTACTTTCTCTCTCCTTCCCCTCCCCGCTCAAAAAACCCCCCTTTAAATCTATCATATAACAGGGGAGTCTCATCTCTCTTGATATCCTGGATTGGAGCATTTCACTTTGGGTTAGGGATGATCTTTGTCCCCTCCCGCCCCCATGTAGGACATATATTCTGGCCCCTTACTAAAGGACATGTTCAATTGGACCACTGGTCCCCCTGCCTGGGGTAGTATCAGAGATGACTGGCAACTAAGTCAGAAAGATCCTTCCTCCAAATAAGAGCTATAAATACTGTCTGGGGTGCTTAGGGAGAACTAGCACCTCTGGTGTGAGGGCTTGCTGAACTCATTTCAGGGCTCATCAGCCACCTTTGGTGTCACTCAACTATCTCCTGTGGCTTCAAGAAGCTGTAGCATGCACAGTGGCCACAGCCCAGTAATCTGGAGATAATAATACTTATATTGCCTCTCTATAGTATCTCCCTTATTAGGGACTATTATGAGGAAAGTGCTTTACAAATCTTAAAGTATTATATAAATATATTGTTATAGTTCTGGTGTCACTAAACCAATTCGGAAACAGGC
>WOXC01003954.1:0-181412 GCA_011680675.1 Gymnobelideus leadbeateri | reverse complement strand
CAGGTCCTGGGCTATTCTGATTGTGTTTCCACAATATTGAAATTGTTCTTCCTGGCTGCTTGTAGTATTTTCTCCTTGATCTGGGGATTCTGGAACCTGGCTATAATATTCCTGGGAGTTTTCTTTTGGGATCTTTTTCAGGAGGTGATCTGTGGATTCTTTCAACCTCTATTTTGCCCTCTGATCTAAAACATCAGGGCAGTTTCCCTTGAGAATTTCTTGAAGGGTGATTTCTAGGTTCTTTCCTTGATCATGGCTTTCAGGTAGTCCAATAATTTTTAAATTGTCTCTCCTGGACCTATTCTCCAGGTCAGTGGTTTTTCCCATGAGATATTTCACATTGCCTTCTAATCTTTCATTTGTTTGGATCTGCTTAACAACATCTTGATTTCTCATAAAGTCACTAGCTTCCATTTGCTCCAGTCTAACTCTGAAGGAATGAATCTCCTCAGTGAACTTTTGAGATTCTTTTTCCATCTGGCAAATTCGACTTTTTAAGGCATTCTTCTCCTCATTGCCCTTTTGGGCCTCCTTTGCCATTTGAGCTAGTCTATTTTTTAAGGTGTTGTTTTCCTCAGTCAGGCTGTTGACCCTCATTTCATACTTTTCCTGCATCCTTCTCATTTCTCTTTCTAATTTGTCCTCCACTTCTCTTATTTGATTTTTAAAGTCCTTCTTAAGGTCCTCTATGGCCTGCAACCCACTCATGTTTTCCCCTGGGGCTTTTGGAGCAGGACTTCTGACCTCACAGTCCTTTTCCCGCTCTATGCCCCCAAAATAGGAGTCTAGGGTTGCATTTTTCTGTTTCCTTTGCCTTGGCATGTTGCCACTTAATTGCTTGACTTTTGGGCTTGTTGCCACACTATGGCTTTAAGGCCAGATAGAGGAATTTTCGTCCCGAAAGTGTGGGGGGCAACTTCCGTTTCTGGCAAGCTGTAAACCCACCCACGACTTCCACCCTAGATCACAATCCAGATCCAGGGAGGTTAAAGCAAGAGCGATTACCCCCCAAGACTGATCGCTGGATCTCCCCACGATTTGTAGGCTGGGAGCCGGAAATGCCTATGAAAACTACACAATGGCGTGTCTCCTCAGCGGCTTCTAGCCCCCAGGGGAGGGAGCTGACGCATTCCCCAAATACAGGTCCCAAAGTCCATAGGACACTAACCTCTTACTTTGTCCTAGGCAAGTCTATGTTGATAATTCTGGAATCTCCACAGTTCCTGGTGTTCTGGGGTTCCTCCAGCCGGCTGCTGGCCCTGCCGCCCTGGGGCGAAAACCTCGGCTCACGTGGACCTGGGCTCGGCTCAGCTCCTGCGCTCTGCGCGCTGCCAGCTCCCAGACCACTGCGTTGGTCCTCCATGCAGGGTGCTGGGCTGTCCTCAGCGGGAGGTTAGCTTCTCTGTGTCGTTCTGTGGGTGCTGGGGCTCTAGAAGTTTTTCAGAGTCCTTTTTTACATAGTTTGTGGAGAATCTGGGGGCAGAGAGGCTTGGACGAGCTGTTTCTACTCCGCCATCTTGGCTCCGCCCCAATTCAACAGTTTTTTTATTCCCTTGCCCTCAAGGAGTTTATTTCCTCTTTTTTAAAACAAATGCTTTATTAACTTCCGTTTTACATCATTCATTTCCGCCAGATTTTGAGTTACAATCATTTCCCGCCCCCCGTTTTTCCCCTACCCACCCTCCCAGAATAGCAGTCCTGCAAGATATCGCTTCCTCCAATCGGCTCTCTCCCATACCTTCTCCCATACGCCCTTTGACTTTTCCATTAGAGGAAGGTGAATCTTTGTGTCCCAATGCCTGCACATCTTATCTCCCAATTACAAGCAAAAGTGTATTAATAAGAGTATTTACATATATTTGAAACATTTAATGCTAAGACCTCTAAATTCAAATACATTTCCTTCCTCCCTTGTCACCCATTCCCTCTGGGAAGATAAGTAATTCAGTATATGTTGTACATGTCTAGCTATGCAAAACATCATCATAGTAGATATATTGTACAAGGCTGCTTATAATTCCCTCGCACTCATCCCACCCCCCACCTGGTCCATTCCCTACATGATCCTGTCCCTCTTCTATACTGGGTATTTCCAACCTCCCCTCCCCGCAAGGATGCCCTCCCATCCATCATCCATCCTCTCATCTCCCTTCCCCCTATTCTGCTGTAGGTTGAGATATCCCATTTAATATGTATGTCATTCTCTCCGTGAACCAAATACAATGAGAATGTGGTTTTGCCTTTTTGCCTTCCTATTCTCCCCCTCCCTTGCAACCACTTCCCCTTGCTTCTTCTACATGAGATAGTTTACCCTAGCCTGTCTCTCCCCATCTCCTCTTGCCACTTTCCTCTCTCACCTCATACTTTCATGCCTTGAGTATTCTCCCTTCCCAACAAATTCAACCTATGCCCTCTATCCATATATAACTGTAACCATATACACACACATTCACATATGTATTCATATGGCCATACACCCTTCTTCCATTATTTTCATACTGAGAAATGTTTCATCAGTCACAGTTACTGTTGTTCCATAAAGGAATGTAAATAGCTCAACTTTGATTAGTTCCTTTTGATTTCTTTTCCCTGATTGCCTTCTCAGGCATCTCTTCCTTCTTGCATCTGGATGTCAAATTTTCTATTCAACTCTGGTTTTTTCCTCAAGAATGCTTGAAAGTCCTCTATTCCACTGAATGACCATATTTTCCCCTGAAACAAAATACTCAGTTTTGCTGGGTAGGTGACCCTTGGGTTCATTCCCAGTTGTATTGCCCTCTGGACTATCATATTCCATGCGCTTAGATCCCTCAGTGTAGAAGCTGCCAGGTCCTGGGCTATTCTGACTGTGTTTCCACAATATTGAAATTGTTTCTTCCTGGCTGCTTGTAGTATTTTCTCCTTGATCTGGGAATTCTGGAACCTGGCCATAATATTCCTAGGAGTTTTCTTTTGGGGATCTATTTCAGGAGGAGATCTGTAGATTCTTTCAACCTCTACTTCTGCCTCTGGGTCTAAAACATCAGGGCAATTTTCCTTGAGAATTTCTTGAAGGATGATTTCTAGGTTCTTTCTTTGATCATGGCTTTCAGGTAGTCCAATAATTTTTAAATTATCTCTCCTGGATCTATTTTCCAGGTCAGTGGTTTTTCCCATGAGATATTTCACATTGCCTTCTAATCTTTCATTTGTTTGGATCTGCTTAACAGCATCTTGATTTCTAATAAAGTCATTAGCTTCCATTTGCTCTGAAGGAATGAATCTCCTCAGTGAACTTTTGAGATTCTTTTTCCATCTGGCAAATTCGACTTTTTAAGGCATTCTTCTCCTCATTGCCCTTTTGGGCCTCCTTTGCCATTTGAGTCAGTCTATTTTTTAAGCTGTTGTTTTCCTCAGTCAGGCTGTTGACCCTCATTTCATACTTTTCCTGTATCCTTCTCATTTCTCTTTCCAATTTTTCCTCCATTTATCTTATTTGATTTTTAAAGTCCTTCTTAAGGTCCTCTATGGCCTGCAACCCACTCATGTTTTCCCATGGGGCTTTTGGAGCAGGACTTCTGACCTCAAATCCTTTTCCCGCTCTATGCCCCCAAAATAGGAGTCTAGGGTTGCATTTTTCTGTTTCCTTTGTCTTGGCATGTTGCCACTTAATTGCTTGACTTTTGGGTTTGTTGCCACAGTATGCCTTTGCCGACAGATAGGGGAATTTTCTTCCCGAACATGTGGGAGGGCAACTTCCATTTCTGGCAAGCTGTAAACCCACCCACAACTTCCACCCTAGATCACAATCCAGATCCAGGGCCGTTAAAGCAAGAGCGATTACCCCCCCAAGGCTGTTCGCTGTATCTCCCTACAGTTCACAGGCCAGGAGCTGGAGCTGCCTCTGAAAAGTACAGAATGGCGTGTCTCCTCAGTGGCTTCTAGCCCCCAAGGGAGGAAGCCGACGCATTCCTCAAATATTGGTCCTAAAGTCCATAGGGCACTAACCTCTTACTTTGTCCTAGGCATGTCTATGTTGATAATTCTGGAGTCGCCACAGCTGCTGGTGTTCTGGGTTCTCTCCAGCCAGCCACTGGCCCTGCTGCCCTTGGGCTAAAACCTCGGCTCACGCGGACCTGGGCTCCGCTCGGCTCAGCTCGGGTACCCGTGCTCTGCGCGCTGCCGGCTCCCAGAGAGCTTCACTGGTCCTTCTTGCAGGGCTACTGGGCTGTATTCAGTGGGAGGTTAGCTTCTCTGTGTTGTTCTGTGGGTGCTGGGGCTCCAGGCGTTGTTCAGAGTCCCCTTTTACATAGTTTGAGGGGAATCTGGGGGCAGAGAGGCTTGGATGAGCATTTTCTACTCTGCCATATTGGCTCCGCCCCCTCAACCTTTTTCTTAATTTCAATTTTATTAATCTCTCCTTTGGTTTTCAATATTTCTAATTTAGTAATAAATTATAGATTTTCAGTTTATTCTTTTTCTAGCTTTTTCAATTGCATGTCCAATTCATTGACCTCCCTTTTCTCTAATTTATTCATGTATGCACTAAGGGATATAAAATTTCCCCTAAGAATGGCTTTAATGCATGCTACAAATTTTGGTATATTGTCTCATTATTATCATTCTCTTGAATGACATTACTGCTTGTTTCTATAATTTCTTGTTTGACCCACTCCTTCTCTAGGATTAAATTGTTTAATTTCCAATTAGTTTTTAGTCTATCTTTCCATGGCCATTTATTGCATGTAATTTTATTGCATCATGATCTTAGAATGATGCATTTAATATTTCTGCCTTCCTGCACTGAATTGTGAGATTTTTATGCCCTAGTACATGGTCTGTTTTTGAGTATGTACCATGCACTGCTGAGAAAAAAGTAAATTCCTTTTTATCCTCATTCAGTTTTCTCCAGAGAACCATCATATCTAGTATCTCTAAAATTCTATTCAACTCCTTAACTTCTTTCTTGTTTATTTTGAGGTTAGATTTGTCAAGTTTAGAAAGGGGGAGATTAAGGTCCCCCACTAGTATAGTTCTGCTATCTATTTCTTCCTCTAATTGCTTTAACTTCTCCTCTAGGAATTTGGATGATATACTACTTGGTGCATATATGTCAAATAATGATAATGCTTCGTTCTTGATTGTGCCTTTTAGCAGGATACAGTTTCCTTCCTTATCTCTTTTAATTAGATCTGTTTTTGCTTTTGCTTTAGCTGAGACAAGTATTGCTACCCCTGCTTTTTTACTTTAGCTGAGGAATAATAAATTTTACTCCAACCTTTTACCTTTACCCTGTGGGTATCCCTTTGTTTCAAATGTGTTTCTTGAGGACAGCATATTGTAGGATTATGATTTTTAATCCATTCTGCTATCTGTCTCTGTTTTATGGGAGAATTCATCCCATTTACATTCACAGTAATGATGTCTATCTGTCTCTTCCCCTCCATCCTATTCCCTCCCCTGTTTATGTTTTTGTTTCTTCCCTCTCCCTTCTCCTCCTTGAAGTTTTCCCTTTGTGACCCCCCTTCATAACCTACCCTCTCACCTTACTACTATTTCCCTCTCCTCTTATCCTTCCTTTTAATCTCCTCCTTTTCAACCCTCCCCCCACTTACCCTTCCACTACCTATAGGACACAATAAATTTTTATACTTATCAGTGTTACTCCCTGTTTGATACCAAACCAATGAGACTAAATTTCAAACAGTGCTCCTCTCCCTCCCTCTTTTCCTCTATTTAATGAATTTATGTGTCTATTCACATTAAAATCTTAAACTTTATCGATTAAATTGATCCCTCTTTGAACCACAACCAGTGAGAATAGTATTTAAATGATATTCTTCTCCCTCTTTCTTTCCCCTCTACTATATTGTGTTTTTATGCCTTTTTGAATGGCATATTTTACCTTTTCCTATCTCATCCTTTCCTTTTTCCCATTACAGTCCCTTTGATTCCCCTTAATAAGGTGGTTTTTTTAAGTCTTCAGGTTAATGCATTCATACCTACACCCTCTATCTATGCATAACCCTTTTGAAGGTCATGATAATCATAAAAATTTCAATATTGACAGTTAGCAGCTCCTCATATACAGATATGAATATTTTGCTCTTCTTGCATCCCAAGTTAGGTGCATGTGTGCATGAGTGTGGGTGTGTGCATGTATGTATGGGTGAGTTTGTGTTTTCCTTGTTTACCTTTTTATGTCTTTTTTGAGTCTTGTAATTGGAGACCAGATTTTCCACTGATCTCTGGCTTTTTCATCAGGAAAGTGTGAAAGTCCCTTATTTCATTAAACAACCATCTCCTTGCCTGAAAGATTATGCTCAGTATTGCTGGGTAGTTAATCCTTGGTTGTAGTCCTAGCCCTCTTGCCCTACGGAATATCAAATTCCACAATATTCAAATTGTTTCTTCTTGGGTGCTTGTAATATTTTCTCCTTGATCTGGGAGTTCTGGAACCTGGCTATAATATTTCTAGGAGTTATCTTTTGGGGATCTTTTCTAAGAGGTGATAGGTAAATTCTTTCAACCTTTATTTTGCCCTCTGGTTCTAAAACATCAAGGCAATTTTCCTTAAGAATTTCTTGAAGGATGATTTCGATGTTCTTTTTTTTAATCATGGCTTTCAGGTAGTCCAATAATTTTTAAATTATCTCTCCTGGATCTATTTTCCAGGTCAGCGGTTTTTCCAGTGGGATATTTCTCATTGCCTTCTTTTTTTTAATGTGTTTGGATCTGTTTAATGATATATTGATTTCTCATAAAGGCACTATCTTCCATTTCCTCCAGTCTAATTCTGAAGTAATGATTCTCTTCAGTGAGCTTTTGAGATTCTTTTTTCATCAGACAAATTAAGCTTTTTAAGACATTCTTCTCCTCATTGGCTTTTTGAGCCTTTTTGACATTTGAGCTAACCTATTTTTTAAGGTTTTATTTTCTTCAGTCAGGTTGTTTACTCATTTTTCATGATTTTCTTGCATCATTCTCATTTCTCTTCCCAATTTTTCTTCTACGTCTCTTATTTGATTTTCAAAATCCTTCTTAATCTCCTTTATGGCCTGTAATCAGTTTGTATTTTTCTTGGAAGCTTTTGATGCAGGAGTTCTGACTTCACTGTCTTCTTCTTGTTCCACACTTTGATCCTTTTTGTCCCCAAAATATGAATCTAAAGCCGTATTGCTGTGCTTGCTTTGTCTCCTTTGCTTGCTCATGTTGCCATTCAATTGCTTTACTTTTGAGCTTTTTGCCACAGTAGAATTCTGTTTCCAGAGAGGAGAGCTTTGTCCCAAATCGCTATGGTTTTTGCAGCTTCTGGAGATGTTAGTTGGCTGCCTTCTCTGAAGCCTCCTCTGACTCTGGCACCTAGTCACACAACTGAGGACATTTACCCTAGACAACAATCCAGATCCAAGCAGGTTAAAGCAATAGGGATTACCCTCACAATTGTTGCTTCATCTCCCTACAATCTTCAGGCCAGGAGCTCTGAAGCAGTGGCCACCACACCTCAGCTGCTTTTCCTTCCAGGGGACAGAGGCTAGACCACATTACTGGATTCTCTATTCCCAATGTCTACACTGATGTTTCCCTTTATCTTTGGCATTTATGGGTTGATAATTCTAGAAACCACCACTGATGCTGGTGGTCTACTCTCCCAATGGCCCTCTAGCCAATGCTGGTAATTGCTGCCCTGAGGCTAAGACTGCAGTCTCACTTATGGATGGACTCTGCTCCCAGTGTACTGTGATGAGCTCTTCCTGTTTGCCTGCCGAATTGTCTTCAGCAGGAGATTTGCTTCTCTTTGTCACTTTGTGGGTTCTGTAGCTCTAAAGTTTGTTTACAGTATTTTTATAGGTATTTGAGGTGGTTATTGGGGTAGGGCAGGGAGTTTTCCTGCTTCTACTCCTCCATCTTGGCTCCACCCCTGACAAACATTTATTAAGCAGTTACTATTTCCTTAAGCATATTTCTAAATGTTGAAAACATTATGTTAAGTGCTGGGGATATAAACATGATAAAGAGATAGAATCCTCAAAGAGCTTACATTCTAATAGATGAAGGTCAAACATATGGGGAAGTGGTAGTCATGGAACAGTGGTTTGGTGGTGTTAATTTGATTCTTGTTCTCAGCAATAAAGACAGCAAGAACTAGTTGTACTTAACATAGCTAGTTTCAAAGGGACAAAAGCCTCTGAGAAATAAAGCTGTTATTCTATTGGCACAAAATGAAATTATTTGTTCTCTGTTTTTTCATCTTCCTAAGATTAAAGAAGGTATATTGAAGGACCCTTTTTAAATGCTCCTCTCATTTGCTAAATGTTGTGTATGGATTGAAACTACTATATGTAGGTTACTTGGAATAATGAACATACTTATAAGATTTCAATAAATTTCTCTTCCATTTCCTCCCTCCCTCCCTCCTTTTCTCTCTCTCTCTCTCTCTCTCTCTCTCTCTCTCTCTCTCTCTCTCTCTCCTTCAGAAAGAAACAAAGTGTATGTGCTAAAGGAATTTTGAAAACCTATTTTAAAAAACAATTTTAGGCTAAACTTGATAACAAAATTCTTCTTTCTTACCATCTTGATGGGGAATGGTTTCCTTCATTCATGAGAGTTTCCATGGTATCCACCTATTATAGGGTATCTATTTAGCTCCATATTGACGTTATTGTGCCTTTCAAATGAGACACTGGAACTCAAGACAGAAAGCAATTTCATCATTGCTGGCCTGAAATACTATTCTAAGACAGACACACTTGATGCTCATACATGGTCTCTTGGATGCCTACACTCAACTGCCCATCTGTTAAACTGGTATAGTGCCAAATTCACGATTGTGCCAGGCAAAATGAGTTTCTATGGGCAGTCTGTACAACATTGGGAATACCATTTTTGTTATAGACACTCTGTCCTTCGTGACAATTTGTAACACAGAAGCCAAATGTCTCTTTATACTTGATCACATCTGTCAATCCTTGTGTGCCAAGAAAAGGAGGACCTGTCTATTGGGAAAAAAGAAAAACACATGATTCCTAGGAATTCCTCATTGCCAAATAGCAGGATATACTCATGCATAAATCCATTACTATTACAGGAGATGTCAAACTGTATAGTACATCAGATAAAAGAATAACCCAGGGTAAAGCCTTTGACTTGAAATACATGATAAAAGAAATAGAAAAGAAAGAAGAAAAAAACCAAGAAGACCCATTGACTAAGACGAGGAATAATCAGTTTAGATGAAGCCATAAAGTAAAGATCGAGTAGTCTTAACTTTGTAGTATGCTAGAAGTTTAGCACTATACTCTAGGACTCACTGCCTTCCATAAGTTTGATGAAGGCAGAGAACATACTGTATCTTCCACCTACCTACACTCCAGTTCCTGGCCTTCTGGGTACAAAAAACACTCAGTGAATATATACTGACAGAGTGAATGAGGGTAGGCAGCCAGGTGGTTCAGCTGCTATAGTTCTGGGTTTCTAGTCAGGAGTGACCTTAATTTCAATTGCCCCAAAGGTACTTAATAAATAGACAGCCCTGGAAAAATCACTTTGAATTATTGTCTCAGTTTCCTTAACTATAAGATGGGGGTAATAATAGCACCTGTTTTCCATGGATTTTGTGAGGATCAAATGAGATAATGTTTGTAAATCAGTCAAACTTTTTCCACCAAAAAAGATTGACAATTTGTCCAGAGCTTATAGTCCTAAAGAGCTGTCCAGGACATTAAGAGGTTAAGGGTCTTATTCATGGTTGTTTGTGCGGTTAGTTTATGTCAGAAGCAGGGTCACTGTGTGATGTTAGTACACATAAATGAAGTAAACATAGTATTACAAGCAAGTACATGAATAATGATCTGTAGTGAGACGCTAGTTCCAAGGCTAAACAAAAAATAGTAGTTTACCCCATTGGTCTGCCACTTGTAATAGGAAGCAACTATACTGATGTCTTAGTTTCTTACACATGCAATTAAGTAAAGAGTTAACATTTCTTCCTTAGTTGGCCACTATGGGTTATATTCAGTTGCCTCTATTTGGGTGATCTCAATTTGCCAGCTCTGATTATTCATAGTCAGGCTCCAATCACAAAATTTGTAATAATCCCTCTTTTTAAAAATAACATTTCATATATCCCTTAAAAACTTCACCCCAGGCATTCTGTCACTGTAGACCAGTCCTCCTTGAATAATCTTCTCCTAAGGGGCTGTAGGTGAAAAGGCTCATTCATTCATTCATTCATTTGTACTAAAAATAGTCTGCCTTAGCCTGTTGTTTAACATAGCTTGCCAAGGCTTTAAGTAGTAGATTGGAGGAATGGTGGATAAAATGCCAGATTTGGAGTAAGGAAGACCTGAGTATATATTCTTCTTCAGACCCTTATAAGCTATGTGATCCTTGGCAAATCATAGAACCTCTCTGGGTCTCAGTTTCCTTCTCTGTAAAATGGAGATGATAATAGCACTTTACCTCAAAGGTTGTTTTCATGATGATAGTGGTGATGATGATGATGATGATGATGCCTTTAGTAGCTATGCTAGGAGAGAATAATGTTCCAGGGTACATACATCTGTGACAGTTTTCATATATGGGGATCCATCCTATGCTAATGGACAGATAGGGGAGTTTTAAGTGTAAAATTCCTTTTTTCTGGACAATCCTAATTATTTCAGCTTTAATGATGTGGGGAATTGGTCCTATGAATACAAATGGTTAGAATTACAGTATTTTTTTCTAATACTGTACTATGTTTTAATCTTTTTTTGTTGAATTTACTCCTACCAGTATATTTCAGTTCTAACATGAATTTATGTAACTGCTTTTTTCATCCAAACAGAATTCTTTCTTACTCCTTTCATTCCCAGTAAGGTTTATGCAGACCACAATCACAAAGTCAAATGTCTAGAAAAATCAGAGTTTCCAACTTCTGCCCTCCTCTCTTGTATGAGTTCTGGAAACCTTTCCACACACCCTGATTTTAATTAGGCCACTGAGCAGATGCATCTGAGGCAATTTGTTTCAGGTACATCCAGCAAATTGAGCTCTCCAGCATCACTTTCCTGCCCTCATTTCCCATTCCACACATTCTATCATCAGGAAATGTGCCTTCGTTGTTGTTCTCCAAACTAGCCAGACTAGTTCATTTCACACCTGGCAACACAGAAAATGCTGAAGTAATAGAGGGGAACTTCTTTGGCAAGAAGTATGACAACTGTAACTACACTGGTGATGGGTGTTCTTTTCCTCAGACAGCAGGAAGTGGTGCATAAATTTATTTGGGAGCTCCAAGTCAGTTGTTCCTTGCTTAAAATGCTATTGTATGCCTAGTTGCCATCCAGTAATGTGATAATGATCTTCACAGGTGCATTGCAGGATGCAGATTGGCCATAGGCTAAAGCACTATGATTAATTGAAGACCATCACTGAGATTTCAATAAAGTGGATCCTGTATTTCCAATTCTCATGCTAGTCAAAGGAAACATCTAACATAAATTAATTTTCCTGGAATGTATCTAACAATGAATTCTACTTGTTTCTTGTGCTAAAGAAAATCTCAGATCTCTTAGTATTATTTGAAAAAAAATCAATTTGCATCCCCTCTGGCTCTGGGAACAATAATATTGCCCCATACATATGTGCACTAGCATTCAAGCAACAAGCACCAGGACAGTGACAGAAAGGCCAAACGTGATTTCCAAATTAATAATGAAAATACTTGTTGCCTTCAGTTCCAGGATCAGGACCCAGCAACAATGATGTCACTTTACATTCATAACCTGCATTAATGTCATTGTTACTCATGATTAAGGCTGTCTCCTCAGTCATTGGACAGTACCATCCCAACCAAGCCAGCTTTACCAAGAGGCATAGTAGCCTTACACAGAGGGCTACCAGTCTTTTATGATTTCAAGAATACTCAGACTTTGGATGGAAAATCCATGACAGTTTGCTTCATTATATCCTACTATATGCTAGGTTCCAAGCCAATAACTAGTAGTTGACTTCATGCCTACATAACTGGGTAGAGATTAACTATAGTCTAAAGTAATATTTTTTTTAGTTAATACCTTTCCAACCTATTCTCTGACACTTGAACATCCTTTAACAAAGTAGTGTCTTATTTCACAGGGGTTAAAATGCAGTAAAATATTTTTAGATTAATTAATTTAATTTATTTTAACAACTTGCAAGTTCACACAAAGGCATCATATTAGACTCTTTCCTATATAACATTTGCAATGCTATTTTGTTGTTTTTGTTGCAATAGGCCCTCTGTCCCACCCCTAAAGTCAAATGAGTGATTATTCTTTTTTTTTTTTAAAGCAATTGGGGTTAAGTAACTTGCTCAAGGTTACACGGCTAGTCATTATTTATGTGTGGGTGCTCATTTTCTGAGGCCAGATTTGATCTCAGGTCATCCCAACTCCGAGGCCTGCGCTCTTACTCACTGCGCCACCTAGCCGCCCCTTTTTAGGGCAATTGGGGTTAAGTAACTTGCCCAAGGTTACACGGCTAGGTTTTTGTTTTGTGTGGATTAAGTGTCTGAGGCCGGCTCCGAACTCAGGTCCTTCTGACTCCAGGGCCGGCGCTCTATTCACTGAGCCACCTAGCCGCCCCATGAATGATTATTCTTGATGGAATAAGGAAAGAAGGATACTGAAGTAAGGGAAGCAGAAGAAAGTGGTGTAGATTCAGAAAGAAGGCAAAGAATGGATTCATCAAACATAGTTTTGAATCCTAGTTATGCCATTTGGCTTCCAAGTAAACTATCTGGACTTCATCAAGAAAATAAAGAAGTTATACTGGTCTCTCACAACTAAGTGCAACTAGGTGGCACAGTAACTAGAGTGCTGGATAGACTCAGGAAGACTCAAATTTGTCAGTTCAAATCTGGCCTCAATCACTAACTAGTGACCTGTGAGCACTGAGAACATCACTTAACCCTGGCAAACAATTCCAGTATCTTTGCCAAGAAAACCTTACATGGGGTTGTGAAGAGTTGGACATGATTGGAAAATGAACAACAAACAACCCAGAGCTAAACATATGAAATAGAAACTGAAACGTACCAACAATAAGCTTAGGCTACTTAAATCCAGCCTGGATTGCTGTAATTATGTTTATCTCTCCTAGAGAGCCTTATCAGGCCAGCCTGGGTCAGAGGGGGGCATTAGTTTTGGTGCCACAGTTTAGGGAAGGAAGATGGAAACACCTCAAGAAAAAAATCAAACAAAAAAAAACCACTTTCCTAATCTACACTCTGTAGTATTATTTTATTGTCTTCCTAATGGAATATCTATGTTTAGCCATTAATTAATCATCTTTAATCCAATTTGGGTTTTTAAATGTTGATCACTCTCTTTCTATTCCTCGCTGTTCATATCTCATCACATCTACCAATCTTGAACTAGAGAGTTCCTTATCTGTGAAGATTCTGCTGCTTCCTATTTTCATACAGTTTATCTGAAAGAAGTCTCTTTCTAATGTTGTTATTGTTCAGTCGTTTCATTTGTGTCCCACTCATCATGTGCCCACCTGGGATTTTCTTGGCAAAGATACTGGAGTGGTTTGCCATTTCTTTCTCCAGATGATTTTACAGATGAGAAAACTGAGTTTAACACAGCGAATTAGTATCAGAGGTCTGAGTTGAACTTACTTCTTTCTTACTCCAGGCCAGGTACTCAATCCATGTTACTACGCAGTTTTCCCATACTCCGCTCCTAACAAATTAGGTGGAAGAAATCACAGTACAAAATCTAACTGGCAACAAAAATTCTACATGCTTTGAGAAATGGAACATTTGAATCTCCTCAAGTTTTTCCTATGCAGACATTAGTACCATGATTCTCTGAATATATCAGGTCCCTAAAGAGAACTGCCAATCTTCTCATCCTTGAAAAATAGTGGTAATCAAAAATTCAAAAGATGACTCAATGGAGACTTTTTGAAAAGATGTGTAAAATAACAAAAGTGAAGTTTTCATTTTGTTGTTGTTGTTATTTTGCTCCTGGTATAATCTTATAGTAGTATGTTTATGTAATTAAAATTAATACATCAATTTGTTACTTATTCAGTTGGAGGGAGTCTTGGCATAAGGAGTCAAAACCCCAAGGGAAAACAATTCTAGTCATCTGGAGAGCAATATGTGTGTTAATAGTGTAATCTGTTAATTAAAAAATTCTAAAATGCCCATTGATGCTGCTTAGACATGAATTTCCAGCTTCTATATTTGAATAAAATTTTGAATATAATGCAATTAGTAACTCCCTTTTTCTCTTTCTCAGTTACTTCTTAGAACAACCGATTTGACAAGTATCCCTGGAGTCACCACAGCAGCAGATGGTCCATAGACTATCCTAGTCAGAAGTCCAAGGGCTGGCAGATATGAAGATAAAACAATTTCCTGCTCATTCTTAAGATGGTAAGACAGTGCTATATTGAATTATTTTCAAATTTAGATTATTTTTGGAAAGCAAGCAGGCATTTAAAAAATGTGATGGTGAGAGATATGAAACTGTAATTTTTTTCCATGGAGAAAACTTTTCCCTGGGATGCAGACAAGCAACATTTTCTGTTACTTAATAGTCATAGAGAATTGGTTGGGAGACTAAGAGGTTCAGTGACTTGTCCATGGTCAGAAACCTAATATGTGTCAGAGGCAGGACTCAAACCTAGGTCTCTCCAATTTCAGAGCCATCCTTTTATCAACTATTCTACACTGATTTGCAGAGGGCTGCTGCCAGGGTTCAAATAATAAAGGATGTTAGAACTTTTAAGCCCAAAAATAGTTAAACAAAACAAAACCCAAAACAACCCAACTTTGTGAAAATATGTGTTATGGATTTTATTTCTTTTCTGTAACTTTATCATTCACTTTGGAATGTAAAGACAGAGAAAAGATTCAAACTATTGAATAAGTAAGATTGCACTAAATAATTCTTTTTCTTTCTGAAAAACAATTAATTATAATCTCCCAAGGGAAATAACAATAATGACTATATTTTTGTTTCAAGTACCCCCGAAAATCTTAAGCTAACAGCACCAAAGGATTGTCACTTCCTAAACTGTAGTCCCCAACTGTTAGATCTTTATTCCCCCACAATTACTGTGGGAGTCAAGGCTGCCATGTAGTTCTACACCATCCCCACACCCCAGGAGTCATGTGATAATCGAACCTACAATCAGACTTCATCCAAAAAGAACCTACAAGCAGAGATGATGACCATGTGTAATGGTAGTGGGAACCTGAAGATCTTCCCTTCCCTTAGCCCTTTGATAGGCTTAAGTGAATTTGAGAACCTTCCCTGATTTGAAAATATACTCTGCCCCCTAATAGGCTGCATGAGCTTACAAGGAGCCTATGGTGGGAGGCTTGTTTTTCAGGAGGCTAAACTTTTGTTACTTTGTAGTCAAGTGGGTCAAGAGGGTTGTGATGTTCTCTGACGCTGGAGAAGCCTACCTCTGAAGTGAGGTTTTGCTTTGGGGCTCACGTATATTTGGCTGGATGAGAATCTGGGGCAGCTGTTGAGTCCCTTGGCTTTGAAACCCGAATGTTGGTGCTTTTCTCTCTGGTATTTAAGAATGTATGTGTGCAATGATCAGACACATAGAAGCCCTGTCTGCTGAATTGCGTTATTTTCTCAATGTTTCTCAAAAACAATTGTGTTTTGTTTTTTGTCTGCTTGTAACTTGTTTGTATTCTGTGAAGTTTAGGGTGTTGACTTTTTCCCCTGAACTAGGTAAATGATATATGTTTGATTAAAGTGTTGTTAACCCCTTTTTGAGCTGTTTTCCTTTAGAAAAGCAGATCAAAGAACTTGTGCTGGCCATAATCCAAGGTCTTGTCTTGCCCTCCTGTGTATTCCTGTAATCTAGTTCCTCTTTCCTGCTTTTGAACTTTCCCTAGTTTATTAGTGCCTGCATATTCTCCTGTTCTTCCAGTCTCCTTTAGTTTCTCAATGGGTCTCAATGATTTACTACCATCTAACAGTCCTGGCATGACAAGAGACTTGGAAGTCAGTTCTTAATCCTTCAGAGTCATAGGACTTAAAAGTACTAGAAAAAGGCTCTGGAGATGTAATGTAATCCTATCATTTTAAAGAGGAGGAAACAAGGATTAGCAGAGGTTAAGAGATTTACCCCAAATCATACCAGTAAAATCTTTGATGAAAACTCTATATTTTGGTTTCAAAACTCTAGCATTTTGCTTATCACTCCGCCATGCCCAGCTCCTCTACTTAATTCACAGTCATTCCATTATCATCCCTTACCCTTAGTCACTATAATTATAATTTAGCTTACTTAAATTATTTTAAATATCCAGTAATAAAATAGTCCTCAAAATATTCAATTATCTCTAACAACTCCAAAAATGTTTTAATTTGGAGGAAAAAAAAGTGCAGTTTAATGATTTGGAGGACAAAAGCTTTCATTTGCTTTTAAATGAAGCTATTTAACATATTACTAAGCCTGGAGGATTTAGCCAGTATTGTTGAAGACAAGAAAACTATTTAGCCTCTAGATAGCTTTGATTGACAGAAATGGGGATATAGATGCAAACACTTGGTGAAATCAATCAGTCAACTTTTTTGAGCACAGTGAACAGGTAAGTGATTCTTTGAGCACAGTATCTGGAGTCAGAAGATCTATTTTTGAATCTTAACCCTTCTACTTCTGCCTCTGTGTGTAGTCCTTGGCTGAGTCACTTTCTTTCTTCTGGTCTCAGTCCCTCTAATAAACTGAAAGGGTTGGACTAGATGGTTCTCAGAGTTCTATATACAGGCCTAAACTCTCTCCTGAGCTCCAATCTGACACCATCAACTGCCTTTTGGATATTTTGGTAAAATTATAGGCTTTTTGGATATTTGGTAAAATTATAGGCTCTCCTATTAATTATGATCTATTGTACAGCTATCATATTTATGTATTAAATAATTCATTATGAGATTGCATGAAACTCATAGCTACAAAATATACACAAATTGTTTGCAATGTTTATGCTGGCCTGGCAGGTATACAATATATTTATCTGAAAAATAATATAATTGACTTTTGTTTCTATTGATTTAACTGAAACTGTTACATTATTTCTGAAGTATAGGCACTTCAAATATAACTCTAAGTTCTCCAAGTATTTTTTTTCATGCTCTATAATATACTTCAAACTTAGAATAGGAAAATAGAATCAATTAAGAATCATTATAGATGGGAAAAGTTCCCAAAATACATTGATTAACTTTGAACATTATATGCTGCATAGAAGCACATAAAAATGTTTTTGACCAAAACGTGATGTGGTGGCTGCCATTCATATCTAGACACTATGCTTCCCCATATGTTGTTTTCTTATTCTAAAGCATATCTTTAATCAGGGGCTCAGTAAGGCATATAGCACAGAACTGTTCATGCTGAGTAATACAGAAAAAAGTACCAGGGATTAGATATGGTGATGAATACTTCTGATTCTTGCTTATGGGGAAGGTTCAGCATTTCTGAGCTACGTTATAATAAAATATGTATCTGGAATATGTTTGGCACCAGTGTGGTTAGCCTATAGGCTCCATAAAGAGGACTGACCTCGCCTAGTTTGGAATGGGGAAGAGTAACAGCAATTGGATTGGACCTATGAGTTACCACTGCCCTTCCAGCCTGAGGTGAGGAGAATCAATCTCAAAAACTAAGCCAAAACAAAACTAAGAGAGAAAGTTAGTAAATATAGGAAAATTTAAATGTATTTTTGAAATGTTTTAAAGTTCCAAAGCCTCTCTTCTAAAGCTCTTTATTACGATGGTCTTATATTTAACTTTTGATCACTGATAGAATTTCTAATTCCCACCATTGATGTTTGAATCCTTACTTAAAAAAAAGAAAACTAACAATATATGTGAATAAATATGCATTCATTTCAAGGATATGAACACAGAAATACTAACCCTATGCTGAAGAACTCATAAGTATTACGTATTAGACACAGCAATGAGAGGATGAGAGGCTACATGTAGTAATAGATAAAGGGCTGGCTTGGGAGTCAGTAATATTTGGTTTCTAGTCCTGCCTCTCAAATATGGTTATGTGACTGCAGTCAAATCACTTAACTTTTCAATGAGCTAGGGAACTCTAAGAGAAGTTGCCAACTTAAAGCAGTAGCGGGGGTTTTCTCACTTGGAAGTTCACTATACCAGCAATACCACTATCCTACTCTATAACCTGGTACTAATGAAGGAATGTGGTAATAGTGTATACTGACCACAGAAAACACTAATTCACCATTATCAGTTGTCTCTTCCCCAACTATTTTTAAATAACATTTTGAACATAAAAATATTATGTTGAAAAGTTAGTAGGAAGTCAGATTCAGAATTAAGAGGACCTTGGTTAAAGATAATTTTTACTTGTGTGAGCAACATAAATCAGTGAATCTCTGTGTAACCCAGGCAACTCTCTAGGATTACAAGCTGCAGAACAATTATTGATCTACGTTGGTAGAAGCACTTTCCTTATTAGGTGTTTCTTGCACCAAAGAAATTATAGGTCTATAACTTCTACTCCTTTCTGTCCCTCTACACCTAACTTCCTAAGCCTCCAACAAACGCATTGATCATGAACACAAAGCAAAAAAATTCAGACTCTCAAACTCTAATATATACAGCAAGACAGATGGCTGCACATTTCTATGAAACTTGGTGGCAGTCAATAAATACTTTTAACTTCATACTCAGTGTCTATAAACAACTTGTGATTTAATTTTCAGTCTGAGCAATTCTGCTCTTCTGTTGAAAAAATCCAAACCTTCTTTATTTTTTAAAAAACAACACTAGCTGACATGTATATAGTGATTTAAGTTTTGCAAAGTGCTTTACAGAGAATATCTAATTTGAGTCTCACAATGATACTGTAAGGAAAAGACTTTATTTATTTTCTTCCATATTTTATGGATAAACAACTGAGATTGACAAAGGCTAAGGGACTTGTCCTGAGACAAACAACGTCAGATATGAACTTCTTTTTGATTGGAAATCAGAAATATAATAAATTTCTGAGTTTATAAATCTTCTCAAGTATTTTATTGATAGACTCTAATCAACTAGCCTCTCCCTTAGCCTCTCAAAGGACTTCATTAGTGTCCTCTCTCAGTACTTCTGAAGTCCCTGGGAGGTGAAATTTAGTGTTAGCTAGGGAGATGCTAGAACCAAGCTCAAATGCTTCCAACATTTCCAACAAGAAAAGTGCCTAAATTGTTCATATACTTTGATTCAGTGTCCACATTACTCGATATACCCTATGCCAGTCATAAAGTAAAAGACATAAACAAAAGTCCAATATGTACTAAAATAGCAGCTCTTTTTGTACTTTTAAGGAACTGAAAACAAAGCATATGACTAACACTTAGGGAATGACTGGAAAAACAAACTATGACATACGAATATAACAAGAAGAAGAAAAGAAGGGAATAAGCATTTATATAGCAGTACCTATTATGTGTCAGGCACTATGCTAAGCATGTCTTAGAGATATTAGTTCTTTTAATCCTCATGACAACCCTTTACCCTGGAAAATAGGAGCAATCATCAACTACCCTTTACTGTTGAGGAAACTGAGACAAAAAGAGGTAAAGTAACTAACTTCCCCAGGGTCACAGAGCTAGAAAATATCTGAGGGCCAGATTAGATCTTTGTTTTTCTGGTTCCAGACCCAAACTTTGAAAAACTGTGCCATCAGCTTCTTCAAAAAAAGTGGAATGTTTTGTAGAGTAAGAAAAACATAAACAATTCAGGGAAATGTGGAAGGATTTGGTTAAATAAACACAATCATAAGAGCAATATACACAGCAATGTAAACAAAAAGATCACTAACATAAACGTAAGCTAAGTAACTAAAAATCCAGCCAAAGACCACATAATGAAGTTGGTTTTCCTCTGATGGCAGAGAAGTAAGGCATCATAATTACAAAAAAAGATGCATACATTGTCAGATATATTCTTTATATCTGATAGTTTTGTTTGATCATTTTTTCTTTTTCTTTTTTTTAAACAAATGCTTTATTAACTTCTGTTTTACATCATTCATTATCGCCAGATTTTGAGTTACAATCATTTTCTCCCTGTTATTCCCTTGACCAACCTCCCAGAATAGGAGTCCCACAAGATATCGCTTCCTCCAATCTGCTCTCTCCCATAACTTCTCCCATACCCCCTTCGACTTTTCCATTAGAGGAAGGTGAAACTTTGTGTCCCAATGCCTGCACATCTTATCTCCCAATTATAAGCAAAAGAGTATTAATAATAGTATTTATATATATTTGAAACATTTAATGTTAAGACCTCGAATTTCAGATCCATTTCCTTCCTCCCTTGTCACCCATTCCCTCTGGGGAAATTAGTAATTCAGTATATGTTGTACATGTCTAGCTATGCAAAACATTATCATAGTAGATATATTGTACGAGGCTGCTTATAATTCCCTCCCACTCATCCCACCCCCCACCTGGTCCATTCCCTACATGGTTCTGTCCCTCTTCTATAGTGGGTACTTCCAACCTCCCCTTCCCCCAAGGATGCCCTTCCATCCATCATCCCTCCTTTCATCCCCCTTCCCCCTATTCTACTGCAGGTTGAGATATCCCATTTAGTATGTATGACATTCTCTCCCTGAACCAAATGCAATGAGAATGTGGTTTTGCCTTTTTTGCCTTCCTATGCTCCCCCTCCCTTGCAACCACTTCCCCTTGCTTCTTCTACATGAGATAGTTTACCCTAGCCTGTCTCTCCCCATCTCCTCTTGCCACTTTACTCTCTCACCTCATAATTTCATGCCTTGAGTATTCTCCCTTCCCAACAAATTCAACTTATGCCCTCTATCCCTATATAACTGTAACGATATACACACATTCACATATGTATTCATATGACCACACACCCTTCTTCCATTATTTTCATAGTGAGAAAGATATCATCACTCACAGTTATTGCTTTTCCATATAGGAATGTAAATAGTTCAACTTTGATAAGTTCCTTTTGATTTCTTTCCCTGATTACCTTCTCAGGCATCTCTTGCTTCTTGTGTCTGGATGTCAAATTTTCTATTCAACTCTGTTTTTTTCCTCAAGAATGCTTGAAAGTCCTCTATTCCACTGAATGACCATATTTTCCCTGAAACAAAATACTCAGTTTTGCTGGGTAGGTGACCCTTGGGTTCATTCCCAGTTCTTTTGCCCTCTGGAATATCATATTCCATGCCCTTCGATCCCTCAGTGTAGAAGCTGCCAGGTCCTGTGCTATTCTGATTGTGTTTCCACAATATTGAAATTGTTTCTTCCTGGCTGCTTGTAGTATTTTCTCCTTGATCTGGGGATTCTGGAACCTGGCTATAATATTCCTGGGAGTTTTCTTTTTGGGATGTTTTTCAGGAGGTGGTCAGTGGATTCTTTCAGCCTCTATTTTGCCCTATGGGTCTAGAACATCAGGGCAATTTTCCTTGAGAATTTCTTGGAGGGTGATTTCTAGGTTCTTTCTTTGATCATGGCTTTCAGGTAGTCCAATAATTTTTAAATTGTCTCTCCTGGATCTATTTTCCAGGTCAGTGGTTTTTCCCATGAGATATTTCACATTGCCTTCTAATCTTTCATTTGTTTGGATCTGCTGAACAGCATCTTGATTTCTCATAAAGTCATTAGCTTCCATTTGCTCCTGTCTAACTCTGAAGGAGTGAATCTCCTCAGTGAACTTTTGAGATTCTTTTTCCATCTGGCAAATTTGACTTTTTAAGGCATTCTTCTCCTCATTGCCCTTTTGGGCCTCCTTTGCCATTTGACTTAGTCTATTTTTTAAGGTGTTGTTTTCCTCAGTCAGGCTGTTGACCCTCATTTCATACTTTTCCTGCATCCTTCTCATTTCTCTTTCCAATTTTTCCTCCACTTCTCTTATTTGATTTTTTAAAGTCCTTCTTAAGGTCCTCTATGGCCTGCAACCCGCTCATGTTTTCCCTGGGGCTTTTGGAGCAGGACTTCTGACCTCACAGTCCTTTTCCTGCTCTATGCCCCCAAAATAGGAGTCTAGGGTTGCATTTTTCTGTTTCCTTTGCCTTGGCATGTTGCCACTTAATTACTTGACTTTGGGCTTGTTGCCACACTATGGCTTTAAGGCCAGATAGAGGAATTTTCGTCCTGAACGTGTGGGGGGCAACTTCCATTTCTGGCAAGCTGTAAACCCACCCACGACTTCTACCCTAGATCACAATCCAGATCCAGGAAGGTTAAAGAAAGAGTGATTACCCCCCAAGACTGATGGCTGGATCTCCCTACAGTTCACAGGCCAGGAGCTGGAGCTGCAGCTGCCTCTGAAAACTACAAAATGGCTTGTCTCCTCAGTGGCTTCTAACCCCCAGGGGAGGGAGCCGACACATTCCCCAAATACTGGTCCCAAAGTCCATAGGACACTAACCTCTTACTTTGTCCTAGGCATGTCTATGTTGATAATTCTGGAGTCGCCACAGCTGCTGGTATTCTGGGGTCTCTCCAGCCAGCTGCTTGCCTTGCCGCCCTGGGGCTAAAACCTTGGCTCATGCGGACATGGGCGCAGCCCGGCTTGGCTCCCAGGCTCTGTGCGCTGCCGGCTCCCAGAGTGCTGCACTGGTCCTTCCTGCAGGGCTGCTGGGCTGTCCTCAGCAGAGGTTAGCTTCTCTGTGTCGTTCTGTGCATGCTGGGGCTCCAGAAGTTGTTCAGAGTCTGATCATTTTTTCTTTATCAGAAAAGGGGTCAGTGGGATAGGAGAGAGCAAGAGAATTAACATGAATGAGATGTAAAGATGAAAGGAATTAAAAAAAAATTCTTCTAACCTTTTCTTTTATCCAAATAGTCCATATCATGATGAATATTATTAGTCTGCTAGTAAACAAACATATATCAATCACTTACCATATGCCAGGAACTCTACTAAGTGCTGGGGACACAGAGAAAAGTAAAGCAAACAATGTCTCTCCATTCAAGAAACTCACACTCAAAGTTGAGGTAGCCTGCAGTAACATGTGCATAAAGGAAAGAAAAAGTAGAAATAGTAAGATCAATGGAGATGGACGGAAATGGTGAGGAGGAAGGAGCAGAAAAGGATTCCTGAAGA
Source organism: Gymnobelideus leadbeateri (assembly GCA_011680675.1). NCBI lineage: Eukaryota > Metazoa > Chordata > Mammalia > Diprotodontia > Petauridae > Gymnobelideus > Gymnobelideus leadbeateri. Next base: position 158,328 of record WOXC01003954.1, on the reverse strand, counting down.
AGGTGGAATTTGAGCTGTCTTGAAGAATTCCTATCAGTTGTTAAGTTTGAAATATATAATAATCATTTAGTAATGGGAAAGAAGCTAAGGAGAAAGATTGGGGTTTGGATATACAGTTAAGGGAATCATCTGCATAGAAAATCCTTTGGAGCTCATGAGATCACCAAGTGAGAAATAATGAGTGTGACCTTGATGAAGATCTGAAAAATGAGAAACCACCTAACTTTCTGAATTATTGAGTGGTGATGAATTCTTATCTTCAAGTGCATGTTTGTTTGTTTTAGTGAAGGTCTATGGATCAGTTTGTTCTCTTTATCTATAGAAGACGAACTAAAATGAAAATAAGCTGGAATTAAAGCAGGAAAGATGTCAGTTAAAAATAAAGAGGTTAAAATAAAGTCTGCTATTGTGTGTAGCAGAATTAATTTCCACTGCAATCCTATATCCTGAATAGGTACTGACTGAAGTAAATGCAAACCTCTTGACATTAAAAGGACAAAGAAGAACAGAATATACAATTTGCCATTCAGAGGAAGGCTAAGGATCATGTGAGATCATGCCATACTGATTCCTCAATAATGAATACTATGGTATGAAGAGAACCACAAGATAGAAATAAACACATCATCCTTGGTCTAGGAGATGATACAACCCTGTGTCTGTTGCAATATAGAATCACAGCTCTTATGCTCAGACTGATGATGAACCCAAATCTCCAATCTCAGCTTTTCTTTTTCTCTTTTTTTTAAAATTCTGCTTACAAAAATGTTACTATACCTGCTCCCTCCCTTTTAAATCAATTAATTTTTAAATTTTAATGTTCATTTTCACAAGATTTTGAGTTCCAAATTTTCTTACCATATCTCCCCTCCCCCCATCCCAAGATGGTATACATTCTGATTACCCTTTCCCCCAGACTACCCTCTATACTGTTACACACAAACCATTATCTATGTCCCCCTTAATTTCTTGTAGGGCAAGTTAGATTTTTTAACCCTAATACTTGTGTATCTGATTTTACATTGCATGTAAAAACAATTTTTGACATTTCTTTTTAAAAGTTGGAATTTCAAGTTCTCTCTGTCCTTCCCTCCCAATCCACCCTCATTGAGTAGGCAAGCAATTCAATATAGGTTATACATGTGTAGTTATGCAAAACACTTCCATTATACTCATATTGTGAAAGACTAACTATATTTCCCTCCATCCTGCCCCACCCTCCACTTATTCTGTTTTCTGTTTTAACCCTGTGCCTTTTCAAGTATTTGCTTCTGACCACCGAATCCCCAAATCTGCACTTCCTTCTATCATTGCCCTCCCTCTTATCCCCTTCTCCACTACTTTCCTGTAGGGTAAGATACCCAATTGAATGTGTATATTATTCCCTCCTTAAGGCAAATACAATGAGAGTAAGGTTCACTCATTCCCTCTCACCTCTCCTTTCTTCCCCTCCATTGTGAAAACTTTTTCTTGCCACTTTTGTGTGAGACAATGTACCCCATTCTGTCTCTCAGTTTCTCTTCCCAATATATTCCTCTCTCCTTAATTTTATTTTTTTAGATATCATCCCTTCATATTCACCCTATGCACCCTTATATATGTGTGTGTGTGCATTTCCTCCAAGTACTGTAAATCTGAGAACAGTCTCATGAGTTATAAATCTCATCTTTCCAAGTAGGAATGTAAACAGTTCAACTTTAATAAGACTTTTATGATTTCTCTTTCCTGTTTACTTTTTCATACTTCTCTTGATTTTTGTATTTGAAAGGCAAATTTTCTATTCAGCTCAGGTCTTTTTATCAAGAATGCTTGAAAATCCTCTATTTTGTTAAATATCCATTTCCCCTCTATTATACACAGTTTTGCCGGGTAGGTGATTATTGGTTTTAATCCTAGCTTCTTTGACCTCCAGAATATCATATTCCAAGGTCTTCTGTCCCTTAATGTAGAAACTGCTGGATTTTATGTTGTCCTGATTGCAATTCTACAATACTAGCATTGTTACTTCCTGGCTGCTTGAAATATTTTCTTCTTGACTGGGGAACTCTGGAATATGGCTACACTATCCCTAGGAGTTTTCCTTTTGGGACCTTTTTGAAGGGGTGATTGGTAGATTCCTTCAATTTCTATTTCTTGTTGCTTTTAGAATATTAGAGCAGTTTTCCTTGATAATTTCTTGAAAGAAGATGTCTAGGCTCTTTTTTTGATAGTGGCTTTCAGATAGTCCAATAATTTTTTTTTTTAATTTGCTTTCCTGGAACTATTTTCCAAGTCAGTGGTTTTTCCAATGAGATATCTCACACTGTCTTCTATTTTTTAATATTCTTTTGTTTTTTTTTTAGAATTTCTGGATTTCTTAGAAATCATTAGCTTCTATTTGTTTTATTCTAATTTTGAAAGAATTATTTTCTTTTTTTAAAAATTAATTTATTAGTTTAGTTTCAGTTGACAAAATTTAATTCCGTAGTTCCTTGATTTTCAAATTTCCTGTTCTTCCCTCCCTCCACCCCCCACGACAGCATATAGTCCACTATAGGATATGCAACTACATTCATATTAGACATTAGTCAAACAGTGAAAAGAAAAAGATCATCTAGTTTGCTTCCATCAGGATTCAGGCTCAGTTATTTCTAGTTGTATCTTTAGATGGCTCATTTCTCTCTTTCTTGAGTCTTTTGGGATTGATTTATATCACTGCATTGCTGAAAAGAGTCCAGTCTGTTCAAAGTTGGTCATCACACATATGATGTGTCTGTGATTGTGTACAAATTTCTTCTGATTCTACTCTTCTCGCTCAGCATCAGTTTGTATAAGTCTCTCCAGGTAATTATGAAATCTGTCTCCTCCTCATTTCTTATAGCACAATAATATTCCACTACATTCATATACCACAACTTATTTAGCCATTCCGCAATTGATGGGCACCCTTTCAGGTTCCAATTCTTTGCAACCAGGAAAAGAGCTGCTATAAATATTTTGGTACATTTGGGTCTTCCTCCCACTTCTATGGTCTCTTTGGGATATAACCCTAGAAATGGTATTGCTGGGTCAAAGGGTATGCAATTATTTATAGCTCTATGGGCATAATTCCAGATTGCTCTCCAGAATGGTTGGATAAGTTCACAACTCCACCAGCAATGTATTAGTGTTCCAATTTGTCCACATCCTCTCCAGCATTTGTCACTTTCTTGTTTTGTCATCTTAGCCAATCTGACTGGAGAGATGTGGTACCTCAGAGTTGTTTTGATTTGCATTTCTCTAATCAATAGTGATTTAGAGCCTTTGTTCATATGCTTGTAGATATCTTTAATTTCTTTCTCAGAAAACTGCCTGTTCATATCCTTTGACCATTTATCAATTGGGGAATGACTTGTATTCATATAGATTTGACAATATTCTCTATAGATTTTAGAAATGAGTCCTTTTATCAGACACATAAGTTGTAAAAATTCTTTCCCAATTTCCCACCGCCCTCTTGATCTTCGTTACATCGGCTTTGTTTGTACAGAAGCTTTTCAATTTAATGTAATCAAAATTATCCATTTTTGGGGGGCAGAGCCAAGATGGCGGAGTAGAAACAGCTCGTCCAAGCCTCTCTGCCCCCAGATTCTCCACAAACTATGTAAAAAAGGACTGTGAACAACTTCTGGAGCCCCAGCACCCACAGAACGACACAGAGAAGCTAACCTCCTGCTGAGGACAGCCCAGCACCCTGCAGGAAGGACCAGCGCAGTGGTCTGGGAGCCGGCAGCGCGCAGAGTGCAGGAGCCGAGCCGAGCCCAGGTCCACATGAGCCGAGGTTTTAGCCCCAGGGCGGCAGGGCCAGCAGCCAGCTGGAGGAACCCCAGAAAACCAGGAACTGTGGAGAAGCCAGAATTATCAACATAGACTTGCCTAGGACAAAGTAAGAGGTTAGTGTCCTATGGACTTTGGGACCTGTATTTGGGGAATGCGTCAGCTCCCTCCCCTGGGGGCTAGAAGCTGCTGAGGAGACACACCACTGTGTAGTTTTCAGAGGCATTTCCGGATCCCAGCCTACAAATCGTGGGGAGATCCAGCGATCAGTCTTGGGGGGTAATCGCTCTTGCTTTAACCTCCCTGGATCTGGATTGTGATCTAGGGTGGAAGTTGTGGGTGGGTTTATAGCTTGACAGAAACGGAAGTTGCCCCCACACGGTCAGGACGAAAATTCCTCTATCTGGCCTTAAAGCCATAGTGTGGCAACAAGCCCAAAAGTCAAGCAATTAAGTGGCAACATGCCAAGGCAAAGGAAACAGAAAAATGCAACCCTAGATTCCTATTTTGGGGGCATAGAGAGGGAAAAGGACTGTGAGGTCAGAAGTCCTGCTCCAAAAGCCCCAGGGGAAAACATGAGCGGGTTGCAGGCCATAGAGGACCTTAAGAAGGACTTTAAAAATCAAATAAGAGAGGTGGAGGAAAAATTGGAAAGAGAAATGAGAAGGATGCAGGAAAAGTATGAAATGAGGGTCAACAGCCTGACTGAGGAAAACAACACCTTAAAAAATAGACTAACTCAAATGGCAAAGGAGGCCCAAAAGGGCAATGAGGAGAAGAATGCCTTAAAAAAGTCGAATTTGCCAGATGGAAAAAGAATCTCAAAAGTTCACTGAGGAGATTCATTCCTTCAGAGTTAGACTGGAGCAAATGGAAGCTAATGACTTTATGAGAAATCAAGATGCTGTTAAGCAGATCCAAACAAACGAAAGATTAGAAGGCAATGTGAAATATCTGATGGGAAAAACCACTGACCTGGAGAATAGATCCAGGAGAGACAATTTAAAAATTATTGGACTACCTGAAAGCCATGATCAAGGAAAGAACCTAGAAATCACCCTTCAGGAAATTCTCAGGGAAAACTGCCCTGATGTTTTAGATCCAGAGGGCAAAATAGAGGTTGAAAGAATCCACCGATCACCTCCTGAAAAAGATCCCAAAAGAAAACTCCCAGGAATATTATAGCCAGGTTCCAGAATCCCCAGATCAAGGAGAAAATACTACAAGCAGCCAGGAAGAAACAATTTCAATATTGTGGAAACACAATCAGAATAGCCTAGGACCTGGCAGCTTCTACACTGAGGGATCGAAGGGCATGGAATATGATATTCCAGAGGGCAAAAGAACTGGGAATGAACCCAAGGGTCACCTACCCAGCAAACTGAGTATTTTGTTTCAGGGGAAAATATGGTCATTCAGTGGAATAGAGGACTTTCAAGCATTCTTTGAGGAAAAAACCAGAATTGAATAGAAAATTTGACATCCAGACACAAGAAGCAAGAGATGCCTGAGAAGGTAATCAGGGAAAAGAAATCAAAAGGAACTTATCAAAGTTGAACTATTTACATTCCTATATGGAAAAACAATATCTGTGACTGATGATATCTTTCTCACTATGAAAATAATGGAAGAAGGGGGTGTGGTCATACGAATACATATGTGAATGTGTGTGTATATGGCTACAGTTATATATGGATAGAGGGCATAGGTTGATTTTGTTGGGAAGGGAGAGTACTCAAGGGATGAAATTATGAGGTGAGAGAGGAAAGTGGCAAGAGGAGATGGGAAGAGACAGGGTAGGGTAAACTATCTCATGTAGGGGAAGTGGTTGCAAAGGAGGGGGAGAATAAGGAAGGCTAAAAAGGCAAAACCACATTCACATTGAATTTGGTTCAGGGAGAAAATGACATACATACTAAATGGGATATCTCAACCTGCAGCAGGATAGGGGGAAGGGGGATGAGAGGAGAGATAATGGATGGGAGGGCATCCTTGGGGTGAGGGGAGGTTGGAAGTACCCACTATAGAAGAGGGACAGGATCATGTAGGGAATGGACCAGGTGGGGGGTGGGATGAGTGGGAGGGAATTATAGGCAGCCTTGTACAATATATCTACCATGATAATGTTTTGCATAGCTAGACATGTACAACATATACTGAATTACTTATCTCCCAAGAAGGAATGGGTGACAAGGGAGGAAGGAAATGGATCTGAAATTCAAGGTCATAACATTAAATGTTTCAAATATATATATAAATACTATTATTAATACTCTTTTGCCTATAATTGGGAGATAAGATGTGCAGGCATTGGGACACAAAGATTCATCTTCCTCTAATGGAAAAGTCGGTGGGGGTATGGGAGAAGGTATGGGAGAGAGCAGATTGGAGGAAGTGATATCTTGTGGGACTGCTATTCTGGGAGGTTGGGTAGGGGAATAATGGGGGGAAAATGATTGTAACTCAAAATCTGGCGGAAATGAATGATGTAAAACAGAAGTTAATAAAGTATTTGTTTAAAAAAAAATTATCCATTTTGCATTTTATAATGCTCTCTAATACTTGTTTGGTCCTAAAGTCTTCCCCTCTCCACAGATCTGTCAGGTAAACTACTCCCTGCTTTCCCAGATTGCTTACAATATCATCCTTTGTACCTAGATCATGTACACATTTAGACTTTATTTTGGTATATGGTGTTAGATAATGATCTATGCCCAGTTTCTGCCATACTGTATTCCAGTTTTCCAAGCAGTTTTTGTCAAATAGTTCATTCTTATACCAAAAACTGGGGTCTTTGGGTTTATCAAATAATGGTTTACTATATTCATTAACCACTGGGTCTCCTGTGCCCAGTCTATACCATTGATCCACTACTCTACACCTCTGCCAGTACCAAGCAGTTTTGATGACTGCTGCTGTATAATACAGATTAAAATCTGGTATAGCTACTCCACCTTCCCTAGCATTTCTTTTCATTAATTCCCTTGATATTCTAGACCATTTGTTTTTCCAAATAAATTTTATTATTTTGTCTAACTCTAAAAAGTAGTATTTTGGTAAATTGATTGGTATGGCACTAAATATATAGTTTAGTTTGGGTAAAATTGTCATTTTTATTATATTAGCTTGACCCAACCACAATCAAATGATATTTTTCCAATTGTTTAGATCTAATTTTATTTGTGTGAGAAGTGTTTTGTAGTCGTGATCATATAGATTCTGGGTTTATTTTGGCAGGTAGATTCCCAAATATTTTATAATGTCTACAGTGACTTTAAATGGGATTTCTCTTTCTATCTCTTGCTGTTGAGTTTCATTAGAGATGTACAGGAATGCTGAGGATTTATGTGGGTTTATTTTATATCCTGCAACTTTGCCAAATTTATTTACTATCTCAAGTAGTTTTTTACTTGATTCTCTAGGATTCTCTAATTATATCATCATATCATATGCAAAGAGCAATAGCTTAGTCTCTTCTTTGCCAAATTTGATTCCTTTGATTTCTTTTTCTTCTCTAATTGCTACTGCTAATGTTTCTAGTATCAGATTGAATAAGAGGGGTGATAGTGGACGCTCTTGTTTCACTCCTGATCATATTGGAAAAGCTTCTAGTTTATCCCCATTGCATATAATACTTGCTGATGGTTTTAAATAGATGCTATCAACTATTTTAAGGAAGGTTCCATTTATTCCTATCCTTTCTAGTGTTTTTAATAGGAATGGATGTTGTACTTTTTCAAAAGCCTTTTCTGCATCTATTGATATAATCATGTGGTTTCTGCCAGTTTTATTGTGATATGCTCAATTATACTGATGGTTTTCGAAAACCATCCTTGCATTCCTGGAATAAATTCTACCTGATCAAAGTGAATTATTGTTGTGATAAGTTGTTGGAGTCTTTTGGCTAATATTTTATTTAATATTTTTGCATCTAAATTCATGAGGGAAATTGTTCTATAATTTTCTTTCTCTGCTTTATTTCTTCCTGATTTAGGAATCAATACAATATTTGGGTCCTAGAAAGAATTTGGTAGGACTCCTTCTTCACTAAGTTCCCCAAATAGTTTGTAGAGTATTGGAATCGATTGATTTTTAAATGTTTTTTTTTTTTTTTAAAGCAATTGGGGTTAAGTAACTTGCTCAAGGTTACATGGCTAGTCATTGTTTATGCATGGGTGCTCATTTTCTGAGGCCAGATCTGATCTCGGGTCATCCCAACTCCGAGGCCGGTGCTCTTACTCACTGCGCCACCTAGCCACCCCTTTAGGGCAATTGGGGTTAAGTAACTTGCCCAAGGTTACAAGGCTATGTTTTTGTTTGTGTGGATTAAGTGTCGGAGGCCGGCTCTGAACTCAGGTCCTTCTGACTCCAGGGCCGGTGCTCTATTCACTGCGCCACCTAGCCGCCCCGATTTTTAAATGTTTGATAGAATTCACTAGTAAACCCATCTGGCCCTGGAGATTTTTTTCCTAGAGAGTTCATTGATGGCTTGTTTGATTTCTTTTTCTGAGATGGGTTTATTTAGGTAATTCACTTCCTATTCGGTTAATCTGGGGAACTTGTAATTTTGTAAATAATCATCCATTTCACTAAGATTGTCATATTTATGTGTATACAATTGGGAAAAATAATTCCACATTATTTTTTTGATTTCCTCTTCATTGGAGGTAGATTCACCCTTTTCATTTTTGATACACATAATTTGGTTTTCTTCTTTCTTTTTTTTTATGATATTGACTAAGGGTCTATCAATTTTATTGATTTTTTTCATAAAATCAGCTCTTAGTTTTATTTATTAATTCCATAGTTTTCTTAATTTCAATTTTATTTAGCTCCCCTTTGGTTTTCAATATTTCTAATTTAGTACTAAATTGAGGATTTTCAATTTGTTCTTTTTTCTAGCTTTTTCAATTGCATTTCCAATTCATTGACCTCCCTTCTCTCTGCTTTAATTAAGTATGCACTCATGGATATAAAACTTCCCCTGAGAACTGCCTTTAGTGCATCCCACACATTTTGGTATGTTGTCTCATTATTATCATTCTCTTAAATGAAATTATTGATTGTTTCTATAATTTTTGTTTGACCCACTCATTCTTTAGGATTAAATTATTTAATTTCCAATTAATTTTTAGTTTATCTTTCCATGGCCCTTTATTGCATATACTTTTTATTGCATCATGATCTGAGAATGATGCATTTAATATTTCTGCTTTTCTGCACTGAATTGTGAGGTTTTTACCCCCTAGTACATGGTCTATTTTTGAGTATGTACCATGCACTGCTGAGAAAAAAGTAAATTCCTTTTTATCCCCATTCAGTTTTCTCCAGAGATCCATCATATATAGTCTCTCTAAGATTCTATTCACCTCCTTAACTTCTTTCTTGTTTATTTTGAGGTTAGATTTATCAAGTTCAGAAAGGGGAAGATTAAGGTCCCCCTCTAGTATAGTTTTGCTATTTCTTCCTCTAATTCCTTTAACTTCTCCTCTAGGAATTTGGATGCTATACCACTTGGTACACATATATTAAGTAATGATATTGTTTCACTCTTGATGGTGACTTTTAGCAGGATACAGTTTCCTTCCTTATCTCTTTTAATTAGATCTGTTTTTGCTTTTGCTTTAGCTGAGATAAGTATTGCTAACCCTGCTTTTTTTACTTTAGCTGAGGCATAATAAATTCTATTCCAAACTTTTACCTTTGCCCTGTGGGCATCCCTTTGTTTCAAATGTGTTTCTTGAGGACAGCATATTGTAGTATTATGGTTTTTAATCCATTCTGCTATCCATCTCTGTTTTATGGGAGAATTCATCCCATTTACATTCACAGTAATGATGACTATCTGTCTCTTCCCCTCCATCCTATTCCCTCCCCTGTTTATGTTTTTGTTTCTTTCCTCTCCCTTCCCCTCCTTGAAGTTTTTCCTTTGTGACCCCCCCCTTCATAACCTACCCTCTCACCTTACTACTATTTCCCTCTCCTCTCATCCTTCCCTTTAGTCTGCTCCTTTTCAACCCCCCCCCCCCTTACCCTTCCACTACCTATAGGACACAATAAATTTTTATACTTATCAGAGTAAGTTACTTCATGTTTGACTCCAAACCAATGGGTGCTCCTCTCCCTCCCTCCTTTTCCTCTATTTAATGAATTTATGTGTCTATTCACATTAGAATCTTAAACTTCACTGATTAAGTTGATCCCTCTTTGAACCAGAACCAGTGAGAATAGTGTTTAAATGATGTTTCTCTACCTCTTTCCCCTCTTCTATAGTGTGTTTTGATGCCTCTTTAAATGGCATATTTTACATTTTCCTATCTCATCCTTTCCTTTTTCCCATTCAAATTTTTTGATTCCCTTAATAGTTTTTTTTATTGTCTTCAGGTTAGTGCATTCATACCCACACCCTCTATCTAAGTATAACCCTTTTGAAGCTCATGAAAATCATAAAGATTTAGAATATTGACAGTTATCAGCTCCACATATAGGGATGTGAACATTTTGCTCTTGTTGTATCCCAAGTAATGAGCATGTGTGTAGGAGTGTGTGTGTGTGCACTTATGTATGTGTGAGTCTGTGTTTCTCTTGTTTACCTTTTTATGTCTTTCTTGCGTCTTGTAATTGGAGATCAAATTTTCCATTGAGCTCTGGCTTTTTCATCAGGAAAGACTGGAAGTCCCGTATTTCATTAAATGAATATCTCCTTGCCTGAACTATTATGCTCAGTGTTGCTGCGTAGTTAAGCCTTGGTTGTATTCCTAGCTCTCTTGCCCTACAAATATCAAATTCCAGTCCCTATGCTCTTTTAATGTAGAAGCTGCTAAGTCCTGTGATCCTAACTGTAGTTCCTTGATATTTGAATTGTTTCATTTTGGCTGCTTGTAGAATTTTTCTTTAATCTTGTATTTCTGGAATTTGGCTACTATATTTCTAGGATTTTTCAATTTAGGATCTCTTTCAGGAGGAGTCTGGTGAATTCTTTTGATAAGTATTTTATCTTCTGATTCCAGGACCTCAGGACAGTTTTCTTTGACAGTCTCTTGGAGGATGTAGTCTAGGCTACATTTTTCATCATGGCTTTCTGGTAGACCAATAATTCTTAAGTTGTCTCTCCTGGATCTGTTCTCTAGGTCAGTTGTTTTGCCATTGAGATATTTTACATTTTCTTCCAGTTTTTCAATTATCTTGTTTTGTTTGATTGTTTCTAGGTGCATCATAGCGTTCTGAGTTATAATTTGATTGATTATAATTTTTTGTGAATTATATTCTTCAGTTGGTTTTTGAATGTCTTTTTTAGGGAGGGATTTACTCCAATTACTTCAGTAATTTTACTTTTGAGGCATTTTTCCAAGTTGGTCACTGCCTCCCTGATTTGGTCTTTAAGATCTTTCTTAAGCTCCTCTAAGAATGCTATTTGAGCCTGAGACCCATTCATATTTCCTTCTGTGGTCTCAGGTGTGGGTAGAGAGTCTATATTGTCCTGTGTATTTGGTTGTTCTTGCCCTACATAGTAGGCTCGAATAGACTTTCTTGCCTTCCTCTTCTCCTTCTCACCTTCCTTCCTTCCCATTGTGATTTCCTGTTTCTTAATTTCTCAGGCTATGAGCTAAAGTCCTGGTCGTTGACTTTGAGTGCTGTAGCCTTCTGGCTAAGGCATGAATGTCAGAAAAGAGGATAGATGCACACTGAGAAGACTGTAGAGATGAATTGATTTCTCTCTATATACCCCTGGGCTATAAGCAGGCGTTTGTTGATGAGGTGAGGTGGGCCTTGTTGGGACCCTTCCCTCTCTTCTTTTCCTGGTTTTCTCAGTTATACTCCTTCTTGGAGACTCCCAAGCCTGGGGCTATTTCCATTAACTTGGGATTTCAATCTGGATGGGAGACTTATCTTTGGGTTTTCTACTTCATGAAGGAGGGATGGGAGGATCGCAGTGACTAGACTTTACTTTGCCATTCTAGCCCCTGTATTATATAGGCAGGCAGTTTCAAAACTTTCAGGCTGGGGACCGATTGCTGCAGGAGAAGCTGCTATCTCGACTCTCCTATGTGGCTCCAGTGATTCTTCCCGTCCCCTCATGAGATGAAGGCGAGATGACTGTGATTTGTCCTTGGTAAGTCTGCAGGCTGGTGCTTCTTGTCTCTCTGAAAGAATTATTTTCTTCAGTAAGCATTTGAATCTCCTTTTCCATTTCACCAATTATGCTTTTAATACATTCTTCTCCTCATTTGGTGTTTTTGAACTCTTTTGCCGTTTGGGTTAGTCTATTTTAAGGTGTTATTTTCTTCAATTTCACAGTTTATTTCAAGTAAGGACCTCAGTGTCTGATACCTTTTCCTGTCTGGTGATCTTCAGAATTTTGCTAAGACGATTCAAATGAAAAAGATTCAGTTTCCTCTCATGGAGCTGGTAGAATGTCCAGGTTTCACAGGCATACAACAATGAGGTCAGCACAACATCTTTGGAGACCTTCAGTTTGGTAGTTAGTTTAATACCTCTTTATCACCATATTTTCCTTCAGAGACTCCCAAATGAGGAGGGTCAGGGTTGCTCTAGAGACCCCAAAATACAAACAGGCCAGGTCCTGCCAAATGAATTCAACTCAAGTCTTCTCTCAGCCAAAGAAAAGTAAAGTTTATGAAAAGTTCACTTGCATTAGACACAGAGTAAGTCTATGGTAAGTCATTCTATTGCGCTCTTCCTATTCTATGGTGCCCTCTTGTGAAGACAAGATTTGGGTCCTATATACAGAAGCTTGTGGGAGGAATCTAGGGGTGGTCTAGAGAAGTTTGGGGAGGGTCTTCAGGAGAAGCCAGTGAGGTCAATGAGTGATTAAGGGTGTGAAATTGCTGGAGGCTACTACCTGGAGACTAAAGACAATGGTGGGCTAGGTCGGTTCAAGGCTGAAATGATATTCTAATAGTCTCAAGGGTGGGAAGTCTAGTAACAGAGGAATGCCAAACATAGGCTTGGGCCCACAATGTAAGGCTTATTGCCTCATGCAAATGCCTTTTCAAAGGAGACATTTTAATTAGAGGTCAAGAGGGGTTCCCAGAGTCTGTACTTCAAGGACTCAAGGAGAGCTAGAGGGGCCTCCCAGAGCCTATAACTCATCACAAACACTCAGCTAGTTCTGGCAATGTGTGCATCAAACTTATTATCAATGTGTACATCTGTGGAAAGTATACTACCAAGTGTTCACATCTTGGTCAGAAGAAGCAATACAAGGACACTTTGAAGGTCTGTCTCAAGAACTTTGGAATTGATAGTGTGATATGGGAGACACTGACACAGGACTGTTGATCAGCATAGTGTGCCCACATCAAAGATGGTGCTGTGCTTTATGAGCAAAGGAGAATCGAAACAACTCAGAGGAAACACAGGATGCTCAAATTTGGAGAATCCATATGTAAAGCCAAGCATGAGTAGCTCTCCAGAGGACTGCTGCTGTGAATAGCTCTAAGATTCTGATCACATAGTATAGTGAATTCTCTATTTATTCAGCAATAAACTAAGGCAAAACATTCACAGAAACCAAAGTGCAACATTCACAATGATATAACATAACAACTTATAACTAAAGTGGTCACATAGTTTTAAACAAAATATATCATTCAGGATACAAAGTACACAGGTCTCCCACCCCTAGGTCACATTGTCATAATCTCTCAGTCAGAATGTCTTCTTTCTTCTTGATGGGAGACTAGCTTTCAGTCATCCTTAACTCAAGCATCCTTAAGGGGTATAAGTTACAAAGTTCTCCCACCCCTAGGTAACAGTAAATCATAATCTTGTCAGTCAGCACTAAGAACCCAAGGAAAGGTCTTTTTCTCTTGACTTGAGGCTGGCTCCCAGATTCCATGGTTCCTCTTCCATGGTCCGAGTTTTGGCCTGAATTCACCACACTATCACCTGGATTCACAGGCTGGCAGCTCTCAGCTTCTCATCTGGCTCATCATTCACCTCATCATACAGTTCCTGTTTGATTTTGAAGCTCACAGGGTCCAGTTCACCTCAAGTCCTTTGCCATTTCTATTTCTAGGAAGACAAAGCTTAACAGATCCAAAACAACCTTCATGCACATTGCCAGCACCATCATCAATTCACTTTCTGCCTGTGAAATCAACACAGAACCACAAAAAAGTCTGAGAAATACAAAGTATCATAAACACAAGTCAACATAGACAGGACAGAGTACTAGATACCAAAAATATTCTCCTCAGTTCTGCTCAGTCCCAGCTTGTGCTCCTCCTGTTATATCATCAGCTCCTTACTGTTCCACCCTTTCCTGTTGCATTAGCAAATTCCTCCCACCCACAAATCACAAGAGGTTCAAACAAGGTGCTAAATAATTGAAGAACTGAAACAAGGTGCTAAGTATTTCTTTGCTTGCCATTACACGACCCCAAATGTTCACACAGACTATTTGTGCCTGACCTGTGGTAGAGTATTCCACCCTTATATTGGTATGATCAGCCACCTTCAGACACATTGAAACTTGACTTGAGCATAGTGATGTCATTTTGGTCCTCTTTGAGAACAAACTAACAACTAACAAAGCAACCAACTAACCAACTAACCAAATTTCTTTAGTATTTTTTGGGGTCTCCTTTAGCAAGCTATTGATTTGTTTTTCATTATTTTCTTGCATCGCTATCATTTCTCTTCCCAATTTTCCCCCTACTTCTCTTACTTGATTTTCATAATTCTTTTTGAGCTCTTCCATGGTTTTAGTCCAATTTAGATTGTTCTTGGAGGCTTTTGATGCAGGACCTTTGACTTTGTTTTCTTCTTCTAGTTGTATGTTTTGATCTTTGCCACCAAAGTAAGATTCTATAGATTGGGATTTTTTATGCTGTTTGCTCATCTTCCCATCCAAATACTTGATTTTCTAACTCTTTGTCAAGGTAGTACTCTGCTTCCAATGGGTGTGGGTGTGGGTATATTGTCCCAGGCTTCAGGGGTTTTGTATCAGCTGCTTGGTCCCCCACCATCTGTGGACCCAGAGCTCTGGAAGTAGCCATTGCCACTGCCTCTGCTGCCTCAGCCACCCCATGGCTGAAGCCAGAGCCCAGTTGGACCATGCTCCTCTTTCATCAAGAGTTTTCCCGCTGACCTTCTATGCTGTCCTTGGTGTTTGTAGGTTTAGAAGCCTGGAAACCACCAGAGCCTGCCAGTTATATGAGGCCTGCTCCACCCATTTATGCCAGCATGGCCCACATTGGATTGTACTCTACTCCCAGCCCAGTGTGATAGATCTATCCTGTCGGCATTCCAGGATGTCTTGCATTGGATATTTGCTTCACTCTGTCATGTTGTGGATTCTGAGGCTCTAGAATTTCTCTAGGGTCATTTTTACAGGTATTTGGAGGGGTTTTGGGGAGACTTCAAGCAAGTCCCTGCTGTTACTCCACCATTTTAACTCTGCTCCTCTGCTTTCCATTCTCTGCTTTTCTTGTGAGTAAACCAATCTGTTTTTTTTTCTTTTTTAGTTCAGTAGAAGCCATCAGTGATGGGAACTAACCTTTCTTCAAAGAGTTGGATGCTTCCAGAAGAATCAGCAAAATTACTCAACTACACTTCACCCAAAAGTGAAAAAACAAAAAACATTTTTTTTTTTTTGCTTTTCGGAGGGTTAAGTAACTTGCCCAAGGTCACACAGCTAGGTTTTGTGTGTGTGTGTGTGTGTGTGTGTGTGTGTGTGTGTGTGTGTTAAGTGTCTGAGTCCAGATCTGAACTCAGGTCCTTCTGACTCCAAGGCCAGCACTCTACTCACTGCTCCACCTAGCCGCCCCAAAAACAAAAAAACTTTTTGTTCAATTTTGTTCTTCCCGGGCCCAGGACCACTTAGTCAAGCCCATGGTTACCACACAGGAATCGTTGTAATGATTATTTTTTCTGTGTTCTGCCATAAAGAAGACATGAGCTTGTAACCCAGATCATAGGGAAGACTTGCCAGGACTCACATCCCTTAGGGTATCTACAGTAACTTAATGACTACTTAAGTTCAGTTGTATATATCTTTCATATAGTAGGAAGAACCATAAGTAAATCACATGAAAAATCTTAGAAAAGTTTAGTCCTCAGAGTTAGGGATCCTTTCAGGTAACTTAGTAGAGTGGATCAGAGTACATTTTCAAATCAAGGAAGGTTCTCAGAGTCTCTTAAGCTTATCAAAGGGCCTAGGGGGAGGGAAGATTTTTAAATGTAAATTTCCATTACAGAAAGCCTTGTGGTTATTCAATGTGGCACCTTTTGGTGCCTATAAAAATCCACTGGAACTGGCTCTTATGAATGGAGACCCCTAACATCTTA
Source organism: Gymnobelideus leadbeateri (assembly GCA_011680675.1). Lineage (NCBI taxonomy): Eukaryota > Metazoa > Chordata > Mammalia > Diprotodontia > Petauridae > Gymnobelideus > Gymnobelideus leadbeateri. Next base: position 142,218 of record WOXC01003954.1, on the reverse strand, counting down.
AGCTCCATATTATCAGAATTCAAGTGGAGAGACAACTGGACAGCCCACTTTAATTTTCTATAGCATGTTCTAGTTCCCATTCAAAAGAGGCAGACTTATGAGTAATTCAATAAATTGGAGTCATTAAATGATTTGGTATCTCAATCAAATCCCGAAGATTCTGATAACCCTTTGAACTTTCCCAATAGTCTATGGTGCAATCTGAACATGAGTTGTCCAGTCTTAGCTTGACGACCTCCAAGGAGAGAGAACCTGTTAATTCTTAAGCATCCCATTCCTCATTGGGACAGTTCTAATTGTTAAAAATCTTTTGGGGGCAGAGCCCAGATTCCAGAGTAAATGCAAGTACTTACCTTTATAAAGGAGTTCTCTCCCAAACCCTTCCAAACTCCTTTTACAAATGACTGAACAAATTCTAAAGCACAAGAACCAACAGAAAAACAGAATTAAACTAATTTCTAGCCCAAGACAAGTTGGAAGGTCAGAAGGAAAGGTCTGGCTCACCTGGTTGAGAGTAGAACAACAGTCCAGCATGGGCTGCACCAGCAGAGCGCCAGCCCTGGCAAACTAGGAGAAGGTGCTGGGAGCCACTGAATTAGTAGTGGCAGTGGCAGTGGTAGCAGCAACAGTTGCTTCCAGAGCTCTCAGTGGACTGATGGTATGAGAGTCAAACAACTGGTCAGAAGGAGATTACAAAGATATTTTTGCTAGCACTGAGACAGAACTTTCTTGCTTTGTCCATACTTGCATCTGAGTCCCAGTCCTGGGTGCCAGTCCTAGGGTGAGGAGGAGCACTAGGACACCATAGCATGCAGCCATAGTGAACTATGGATCTTCCTCTCAATTCTAGGACAGAAAAGAGTATGATCACTCACAGATGAGAATGCAGGCCAGGAGAATAGTAATCACCTCTTCTCAGATCATACTGCTTTTGGAAGAACAAAAAACTTACAGGTCCCTAGAAGTATCTCAGATAAAAGCTGCAAAAAAGCCCTAAAGCTTGGGATAGAGCACCCTGAACCCTGGAAGCAGAGCACTACCTTAACAAAGATTTAAAAAGTCAAGTAACTGGCTGAGAAAATGAGCAATTATAAGATAAAAATCTCTGACTATAAAAAGTTACTATGCTGACAAGGAAGATCAAAATCCACATTCAGAAGAAAACAACAAAATCAAAGCTCCCACATCCAAATCTTTGAAGAAAAAAATGGATTGGACTCAGTCCATTGAAGAGCTCAAAACATTTTGAATATCCAGGAGGAGAGGAAAAGGAAAAATCGGGAAGAGAAATAAGAATGAGGCAAGGAAATCATGAAAAATGAGTTAACAACAGCTTAGTAAAGGAGACACAAAAAATAGTGAAGAAAATAACACCTAAAAAACCAGACTAGGCCAAGTAGTAAAAGAGACCTAAAGAAAAAATGATAGGAAAAGCAGTCTTGGCTAAATGGAAAAGGAGTTACAAAAGCTCACCAAAGAAAATAATTCCTTAAAAATTAGAATAGAGCAAAAGGAAGCTACTGACTTTGTGAGAAATCAAGAAATGATAAAACAAAGCCAAAAGAATGAAAAAAGTAGAAGACAATGTGAAATATCTTGGTGGAAAAACAACTGATCTGGAAAATAGATCCAAGAGAGATAATCTGAAAATTATTGGACTACCTGAAAGCCATGATAAAAAAAGAGCCTAGACATTATCTTTCAAGAAATTATAAAGGAAAACTGCCCTGATATTCTAGAACCACAGGGTAAAATAAAAATTTAAAGAATTCACCAATCACTTCCTGAAAGAGATCCCAAAATGAAAAGTGTCAGGAATAGTATAACCAGGTTAAGGAGAAAATATTTGAAGCAGGCAAAAAGAATGAATTCAAATATCATGGAACCATAGTTAGGCTAACATAAGATTTAGCAGCCTCTACATAAAAGTTTCAGAGGGATTGAGATATGATATTCTGAAGGGCAGAGGAACTAGGATTACAATTAAAAAATCACCTACCGGGCGGAGTAGAAACAGCTCATCCAAGCCACTCTGCCCCCAGATTCCCCCCAAATTATGTAAAAGGGGACTCTGAACAACTTCTGGAGCCCCAGAACCCACAGAACGACACAGAGAAGCTAAACTCCCTCTGAGGACAGCCCAGCAGCCCTGCAGGAAGGAACAGTGCAGTGGTCTGGGAGCCAGCAGCATACAGCATGCAGAGCGTGGGGAGCTGAGCTGAGCGCCGAGGTTTTAGCCCCAGGGCGGCAGGGTCAGCAGCTGGCTGGAGAGACCCCAGAACACCAGCAGCTGTGGCGACTCCAGAATTATCAACATAGACATGCCTAGGACAAAGTAAGAGGTTAGTGTCCTATGGACTTTGGGACCAGTTTTTGGGGAATGCGTCGGCTCCCTCCCCTGGGGGCTAGAAGCCACTGAGGAGACAGGCCATTTGCTCCAGCTCCTGGCCTGTGAACTGTAGGGAGATCCAGCCATCAGTCTTGGGGGGTAATTGCTCTTGCTTTAACCTCCCTGGATCTGGATTGTGATCTAGGGTGGAAGTCGTGGGTGGGTTTACAGCTTGCCAGAAATGGAAGTTGCCCCCCACATGTTCGGGACAAAAATTCCTCTATCTGGTCTTTTTTTTTTTTTGAAGTTTTACATAGTTTATTCATGTCCAAGTGAAAAATTATCTTCACAGATAAACATAATCCATAGTGCCTTTTAATCCTTCTTTTTGCCAGCACCGACATTTGCCTTTGCAGTACCCCTGACTTTCTTCATTCTGTTCTTGTGTTCCTTTCGCTGCTTTCTTGAAGTCTTTTTCTTCTCATACAGGCCATGCCTTGCAAGTCTGTGCTTTGGTTCATTTTTCTTTGCATAGTCAAGGGAATCATAAATCATGCCAAAGCCTGTTGTTTTGCCACCACCAAAATGGGTTCTGAATCCAAAGACAAAAATGACGTCTGGAGTTGTCTTGTACATCTTGGCTAGTTTTTCTCGAATTTCAGTCTTAGGCACTGTGGCCTTTCCAGGATGTAGGACATCTATAACCATCTGTTTGCGCTGAAGAAGTCTGTTTGTCATAAACTTCCTGGTTCTGATGGTTACAGTGTCATTCATGGTGGCGGCCGGCTCCTTGAGCAGCAGGAGAGGGAAAGGGCTCTATCTGGTCTTAAAGCCAACAGGTGGCAACAAGCCCAAAAGTCAAGTAATTAAGTGGCAACATGCCAAGGCAAAGGAAACAGAAAAATGCCACCCTAGACTCCTATTTTGGGGGCATAGAGCGGGAAAAGGACTGTGAGGTCAGAAGTCCTGCTCCAAAAGCACCGGGGGAAACATGAGCAGGTTGCAGACCATAGAGGACCTTAAGAAGGACTTTAAAAATCAAATAAGGGAAGTGGAGGAAAAATTGGAAAGAGAAATGAGAAGGATGCAGGAAAAGTATGAAATGAGGGTCAACAGCCTGACTGAGGAAAACAACACCTTAAAAAATGACTAACTCAAATGGCAAAGGAGGCCCAAAAGGGCAATGAGGAGAAGAATGCCTTAAAAAACCGAATTTGCCAGATGGAAAAAGAATCTCAAAAGTTCACTGAGGAGATTCATTCCTTCAGAGTTAGACGGGAGCAAATGGAAGCTAATGACTTTATGAGAAATCAAGATGCTGTTAAGCAGATCCAAACAAACGAAAGATTAGAAGGCAATGTTAAATATCTCATGGGAAAAACCACTGACCTGGAAAATAGATCCAGAAGAGACAATTTAAAAGTTATTGGACTACTGAAAGCCATGATCAAAGAAAGAACCTAGAAATCACACTTCAAGAAGTTCTCAAGGAAAATTGCCCTGATGTTTTAGATCCAGAGGGCAAAACAGAGGTTGAAAGAATCCACTGATCACCTCCTGAAAAAGATCCCCAAAAGAAAACTCCCAGGAATATTATAGCCAGGTTCCAGAATCCCCAGATGAAGGAGAAAATACTCCAAGCAATGAGGAAGAAACAATTTCAGTATTGTGGAAACACAATCAGAATAGCCCAGGACCTGGCAGCTTCTACACTGAGGGATTGAAGGGCATGGAATATGATATTCCAGAGGGCAAAAGAACTGGGAATGAACCCAAGGGTCACCTACCCAGCAAAACTAAGTATTTCGTTTCAGGGGAAAATATGGTCATTCAGTGGAATAGAAGACTTTCAAGCATTCTTGAGGAAAAAACCAGAATTGAATAGAAAATCTGACATCCAGACATAAGAAGGAAGAGATGCCTGAGAAGGTAATCAGGGAAAAGAAATCAAAAGGAACTTATCAAAGTTGAACTATTTACATTCCTATATGGAAAAGCAATAACTGTGACTGATGATATCTTTCTCACTATGAAAATAATGGAAGAAGGGTGTGAGGTCATAGGAATACATATGTGAATGTGTCTCTATATGTTTACAGTAATACATGGATAGAGGGCATAGGTTGAATTTGTTGGGAAGGGAGAATACTCAAGGGATGAAATTATTAGGTGAGAGAGGAAAGTTGTAAGAGGAGATGGGGAGAGACAGGGTAGGGTAAACTATCCCATGTAGAAGAAGCAAGGGGAAGTGGTTGCAAGGGAGGGGGAGAATAGGAAGGCAAAAAAAGGCAAAACCACATTCTCATTGAATTTGGTTCAGGGAGAGAATGACATACATACTAAATGGGATATCTCAACCTGCAGCAGAATAGGGGGAAGGCGGATGAGAGGAGGGATGATGGATCGGAGAGCATCCTTGGGGGGAGGGGAGGTTGGAATTACCCACTATAGAAGAGGGACAGGACCATGTAGGGAATGGACCAGTTGGGGAGTGGGATGAGTGGGAGGGAATTATAAGCAGCCTTGTACAATATATCTACTATGATAATGTTTTGCATAGCTAGACATGTACAACACATACTGAATTACTTATCTCCCCAGAGGGAATGGCTTACAAGGGAGGAAGGAAATGGATCTGAAATTCGGGGTCTTAACATTAAATGTTTCAAATATATATAAATACTATTATTAATACTATTTTGCTTATAATTGGGAGATAAGATGTGCAGGCAGTGGGACACAAAGATTCACCTTCCTTTAATGGAAAAGTTAAAGGAGGTATGGGAGAAGGTATAGGAGAGAGCAGACTGGAGGAAGCGATATCTTGTGGGACTGCTATTCTGGGAGGTTGGGTAGGGGAATAATGCGGGGGAAATGATTATAACTCAAAATTTGGTGGAAATGAATGATGTAAAACAGAAGTTAATAAAGCATTTGTTTAAAAAAAATCACCTACCCTGTAAAACTGAGTATAATCCATGAAGAGAAAACTAGATATTTAATGAAATAGAAGACTTTCGATCATTCTTGAGAAAAGGTCAGAGCTGAATACAGAATTTGACTTCCAAATACAAGATTCAAGAGAAGAATAAAAAGGTAAACAGGAAAGGGAAATCATAAGGGACTTAAGAAAGTTAAAATGTTTACACTTCTATGTGGGAAGATGATGCTTGTAACTAATAAATTATAACTCATTCTTAAGGTACATAGAAGGTGTAAATATAGACAGAGGGCACAGATGTGAATTGAATTTGAAGGGATCATATCTAAAAAAATTATTAAGGGATGAGTGAGGAATGCACTGGGAGAAAGGAAAAAGGAGAGATAGAATGCTGTAAATTATCTCACATACAAGACACAAGAAAAAAGCTTTTAAATTGGAGGGGAAGAGGGGGAAGGTGGGGGAATGAGTGAACCTTATTCTCATCATGATTGTCTCAAAGATGTAATAACATACACACCCAATTGGCTAAAGAAATCTATCTTGGGGCGGCTAGATGGCGCAGTGAGTAGAGTGCCGGCCCTGGAGTCAGAAGGGCCTGAATTCGAACCCAGCCTCAAACACTTAACCCACACAAACAAAAACCTAGCCTGTGACCTTGGGCAAGTTACTTAACCCCAATTGCCTTAAAGGGGTGGCTAGGTGATGCAGTGAGTAAGAGTGCTGGCCTCAGAGTTGGGATGACCCGAGTTCAAATCCGGCCTCAGACAATGAGTACCCACGCATAAATAATGACTAGCCGTGTAACCTTGAGCAAGTTACTTAACCCCAATTGCTTAAAAAAATAAAAAAAAGAAATCTATCTTACCCTACAGGAAATTAGAAGGGAAGGTGACAAGAAAAGGGCGGGGGTGATAGAAAGGGCAACAGATTGGTGGACAGGGAAGTCAGAAGCAAAACACTCTTCAGGAGGGACAGTGTTGAATTCTGTGTGGGGGAATAGGATGGAGGGAAATACAGTTATACAGCAAGAGTAACTGTGAAAAAATTTTGAAATAAATTTATCTGATTAAGATCTTATTTCTCAAACATCTAAAGAAATGAGTAAAATTTATGAAAAAAAATGAGCCATTCCCCAATTGATAAATGATCAAAAGATATGAACAGCTTTCAGATGAATTAATCAAATCTATCACCATATAAAAAAAAAGTGCTTTACTTACTATTGATTAGAAAAATGCAAATTAAAACTATCCTGAGGTGCGACATCATACCTATTAGATTAGCTAATAAAAAAGAAATGGAAAATGACAAAAGTTGGAGGAGATGTAGGGAAAATGAGACATTAATGCATTGTTGGAAGAGTTAAGAACTGGGTTGACATTTCTAGAGAGCAATTTGAAACTTAACCTAGTACCCCAGCCAGACCATGCTCCTCTTTCCACCAGGTCCCACAGAGTTCTCCCATTGAGCTTCTCAAAAGGGCCAGTGGAGAGCACAAAGGCCATCTAGCCCTGAGCCACAACATGGTAAAGATATCATCACAGCATTTAATACCCAAAGAGAGAGGTCTTTTCTTCATCTTGACATGAGGCAAGTTCTCAGCAATCTATGTTCCTGGGGAGACAAAACTTAACAAGTCCACAATATACATTGCCAGTCTCCTCATCAATTCACTCTCTGCCAGCAGAACAGTCTCAGGACCCCAGAAAATATCGGCAAGACCCTCTTCCAGGATTTTTGTAAACTTACAGTAAGAAAATCCTTTTCAGGGCTTCTGAACCAAAAGCAAGGTTCCAGAACCTCTGCAACAACAGCACTGTCCTTTACCAGCAGACAAGTCTGGCAAAACAACATCAAAACAGAAAAAAATACTGGCATCACAGCCACGCCTCCTCAGTTCTTGGTAGCTCTGGGTAGCAGCTCTCAAAAATTTTGAGCAGCTCCAATTGGCCCTCAGCAATCCTCTCTATCTCTTTGCCTCCACAATGCTGCTCCCAAAAGTTCTTCTGTCTCTCTCTGGTTGGGCCTCTCTCTAAATCCAGGTCACTAGCTCCTTCCAGTTCAGCCCTCTTTCTTCACGTCAACAAGTCCATACCACAAGTGGGATTCACAAGCTCCGGGTTTCAACACTCAACCAGAAAACCAAGCCAATACAGGGGGATCTTTAAATTTCATTACTATTACAATGAATGATTACTGCACTTCTCAACAGAACAAGATTAAGAGATCAACTTTAAAGAAAGAAAGAAAGAAAGAAAGAAAGAAAGAAAGAAAGAAAATGAAAAGATGAGATGCTTCTGTATGTTAATAATTTTCAAAATAGTTGCTTTGGCAGTTCTTTTTCCAATGACAAGAATAGAACAAGGTACCTTATCTATCATAACCATAGCTATAAGGAGAATTCTTAACAATAAAAGAGAGATGAATATAAAATAAAAACTGATTATATAAAATCAGAAGTCTTTTGTGTACAAATGCAGATAAAATAAGAGAGATAATCAAGTGGGAAATATTTTAATTAAATATCACTGATAAAAATACAGGGAATTTATAAAAATACATCAAAGAGCCAAACCCCACTATACAGAAACAGAAGTTATGAATGATGTTTATAAAAGAAAAAAAAAAACTAAAAGCTATAAGTGACTGTAGTGGCAAGCACCCCAACATCCCCAAGGTGGCTGCCAACACAGGTTCTTAGATCTACTTTTCTAAAGGAAAGCAACTCAAAATGGGTTAACAAGCTTACTTTAATCAATCAGACTTATATCGTTTATCTAAGTCAGGGGAAAAAGGTCAGCACCCCGAAGTTCAGAGTATGAAGACAGAACTTACAAGACAGAGAAACAGATCAAGTAGACAGGCTTCCAAACTGTCCAACTGTTACATTCATACCAAATCACAGTTACCAGAGAGGGAAGCATCAACATCTGGGTTTTCAAAGTTGGGGGGCTCTCAATGGCTTCCCAGAGTCTCATCTGGTCAAATCACACAACACTTCTCAAAGTGAGCCCCAAAGCAAAGCCTCCCATCAGGGTTTATATAGCCTTCTCTTGGGTCAGAGAATGTAACAACCTTCTTGACCCACTGCCCAATCACAAAGTATCAAGGTGTGAGCTTCCCTGAAAAACAAGCCTCCCACCACAGGTTCCAGGTGCACTTAACCTAGGGGCAGGGAAGATCTTTAAATTTGCATTTCCATTACAGTGACCACCAAAATGTACAAGAAATAACTTTTTGTAAAGGTATTAATAAAATATAAAAATACATAATAGGTTCCAAGGTTTATTTTTACCATTCAATTTACATATAGCATATCTACTTTAGGGTTTTATAGCATCACAGTTTTAGGGCTTGAAAAGACCTTAAAACTTATCTATTCTAACCATCTAATTTTATAGGCAAAAAACAAACAAACAAACAAACAAACAAAGCTGTTTTAAAGAATCAATTTGTCAAAGATCATACAGATAATAAGTGGCAGAGCTGAACTTTTAATAAAGTAGGTCCTCTGATTCCAAAGTCAGAGCTTTTTCAAGTATAAGACACTGAGGATGGGGCATTGCTTTTGTACTGCTTTGGCTTTAGATTCCTGTCCTGCATATTTGTTCCTATTTGTAACTTTCTTGTTCGTACTACAAATTTTATTTCCCATCGTCTCCTTCTTGTGTTCATTCTAAATGAGAAAACACTGTGGGATTAGGTAAATATTGCTGGGAATTTTGAGCTGTATGATGTACATGAGATCAGACAAATAAGAGTTTGGAGCAGAATACTTGGTTTGCTATTGTCTCATCCATATGTTCTCTATATATCACCCTCTCCCTATTTCTTTGCTTGTCTTTATACTATTAACCTACTTTTCCCTATTCTTGTTATTCAGTTCCCTAAAAGTATAAGAATGAAATAGAAAGAGATTGTCATCATTTTATTTTATTGTAGCCAAAAACCATGTACAAGGTTAAGTGGAAATAAGTGGTCCCTCACCATTTCTTTTTTTCTTTTAAATTTAACCTTTCCTCAATTCTTATATGCCTTTATTCCCATTTTCTCATCCCTCGATTCATCTTCTATCTCATCCCCCTTCATTTTTCCCATTCTGTGGTACATTCTTTTGCTGCTTTCCATTTTTATTGCTTTGTTCAGTATCTTTATTTCCCTACTTTGTCATTTCTTCATCTATTCTCTTCTTATTTTCCAATTTTCTAATACAGTAGTTGTACCTGTTTTATTTTCTGTTCATTCAATACTTCCATTTTCCAATTTTCTCATTTTCCCATTAACTTTATGAATAATGGAATAAAACAGTTAATTTGGGAAGCAGGAATGGATGTAGAGGACTCCCCACCAAAAAATGGAAATGCCACAATAGAAATTAAAAAATGAAAAATAGGGAAAGGATGATTGGTTTATTTCACCCCAAATTCTCTCTCTTAGATAATATTTCCTTCATTTTCTCATTCTCCTTCTATCAACAGCTTTGACGAAGGCTGGTTCTATTCAGTATCTTAGTCCCTCTGAAGAATCTGAGACATAACATTAAATAATCATATACGTAAGCTTAATTTATCTGGTAATTTAGTAGAAAACAAATGCTTTCCTATCTCTATAGCCTATCAACTGAAATTTAAGTAATGACATTAACATTTTCTGTAATATAATTACAACAATTGATTTGTCATTAGTTGAATTAGATATGAGGATGAAGTTCATAGAAAAGTGTCATCATTTCACTTTGAGTAAAAGTCTTAAAAAGAGGACAATATACCATCCTCTGAAGTTTCTAAAACGGTTATTTTATGTGCCTCTCATAGCTATTATTCTGGTTTTAAAAAATGACAAATTCATTTATTTTTCTTCTGCTTACATACAAATGTTTCCTTTTTGTACCACTGCCCTGTGGAACAAAAGCTCTCAACAAATTTCTTCCCACATATTTCCCTCCTAAGTTAAATGTCCTACTTTGGATTTAGGATCTGACAAGTTAAAAAAAAAAAAAAGAATGAACCTGTTTGAGGAACCTGTGAACAAAATCATTTCTGAAATATTATATAATATACCAGAGTCCCCTAAATAAATTGTTTCTGTGTGAAAGGTAAGTTCTTAGAAGAACCTAAATTAAGTGAACATGCATGAAAAAACTGCCAAGGACAGAAATTGATAAGGCAAGGTAAATTGTAAGGATACCCTATATTAAATCAGACATGGTTGATTAAATGATCCCCTGTGTAGAATTATTCTGTCTATTAACAGATAAGTCCTCCATTAATGTAACCCTCACTGAAATTTTGTTTAAATCTCATTCATTTTTCTTCTATGCTTTAACTGGCTTTACACATTCCTTTGTCCAAAGATTGGCTTACTTATTCTGATTTTCAGTTTTGCTCTTATAAACTAAAATATAAAATTTGCATTGATCATATTGTTAAAGTTGTCACACATAGATGGCATGAATAAAGCTAAATAAAAAAAGTGGAGTAAGAACAAAACATATAATGGCATCCTAGCACAATTTACCCCATTTTGAAAGATTTGTGATTTATTTAGTCAATGTGGCCATGAACTAATGAAGAGTACAATTTTTCTACATTTTTGCATCCTATATGATTTTTTCTATCTCTTTCCCCCCACCACATCTTTAGACTTCTTTCATTGTTTAAAAAACAAAAACAAAAACGGGTGATATCAGCATCTCATCTTCTTTCATATTTCAGCTTAAGTTCTAGTTCTCGCACAAAGTATTTTTTAAAAGCTCCTATGAACTGTGGCCTAAAAACCTAAGCTCTCTGGCTTTATATGGATCCAATTCATAACTTGTGCTATCTCCTCATTAGCTGCCTATTCCACTTATCATATAGATTCTTAATAATGCCTTTTATTCTACACCTGACATATAGATCACCTTTGGTGATATGACTTTTCTCAGCCCTTTTTGCTACCTGTGGCCCAGATAGCTAAGCTTCCTGGATTTATATGGACCAAGTACAGTTCAAATGAATTTCTTTTTTTTTTTAAACAAATACTTTATTAACTTCTGTTTTACATCATTCATTTCCGCCAGATTTTGAGTTACAATCATTTTCCCCCCCATTATTCCCCTACCCAACCTCCCAGAATAGCAGTCCCACAAGATATCGCTTCCTCCAATCTGCTCTCTCCCATACCTTCTCCATACCCCCATCGACTTTTCCATTAGAGGAAGATGAATCTTTGTGTCCCAATGCCTGCACATCTTATCTCCCAATTATAGGCAAAAGAGTGTTAATAATAGTATTTATATATATATATATTTGAAACATTTAATGTTACGACCTTGAATTTCAGATCCATTTCCTTCCTCCCTTGTCACCCATTCCTTCTTGGGATATAAGTAATTCAGTATATGTTGTACATGTCTAGCTATGTAAAACATTATCATAGTAGATATATTGTACAAGGCTGCTTATAATTCCCTCCCACTCATCCTACCCCCCACCTGGTCCATTCCCTACATGATCCTGTCCCTCTTCTATAGTGGATACTTCCAACCTCCCCTCACCCCAAGGATGCCCTCCCATCCATCATCCCTCCTCTCATCCCCCTTCCCCTATCCCGCTGCAGGTTGAGATATCCCATTTAGTATGTATGTCATTTTCTCCCTGAACCAAATTCAATGTGAATGTGGTTTTGCCTTTTTAGCCTTCCTTATTCTCCCCCTCCTTTGCACCCACTTCCCCTACATGAGATAGTTTACCCTACCATGTCTCTCCCCATCTCCTCTTGCCACTTTCCTCTCTCACCTCATAATTTCATCCCTTGAGGACTCTCCCTTCCCAACAAAATCAACCTATGCCCTCTATCCATATATAACTGTAACCATATACACACACATTCACATATGTATTCATATGACCACACCCCCTTCTTCCATTATTTTCATAGTGAGAAAGATATCATCAGTCACAGATGTTGCTTTTCCATATAGGAATGTAAATAGTTCAACTTTGATAAGTTCCTTTTGATTTCTTTTCCCTGATTACCTTCTCAGGCATCTCTTACTTCTTGCATCTGGATGTCAAATTTTTTATTCAACTCTGGTTTTTTCCTCAAGAATGCTTGAAAGTCCTCTATTCCACTGAATGACCATATTTTTCCCTGAAACAAAATACTCAGTTTTGCTGGGTAGGTGACCCTTGGGTTCATTCCCAGTTCTTTTGCCCTCTGGAATATCATATTCCATGCCCTTCAATCCCTCAGTGTAGAAGCTGCCAGTTCCTGGGCTATTCTGATTGTGTTTCCACAATATTGAAATTGTTTCTTCCTAGCCGCTTGTAGTATTTTCTCCTTGATCTGGGGATTCTGGAACCTGGCTATAATATTTCTGGGAGTTTTCTTTTTGGGATCTTTTTCAGGAGGTGATCGGTGGATTCTTTCAACCTTTATTTTGCCCTCTGGATCTAAAACATCAGGGCAGTTTTCCTTGAGAATTTCTTGCAGGGTGATTTCTAGGTTCTTTCCTTGATCATGGCTTTCAGGTAGTCCAATAATTTTTAAATTGTCTCTCCTGGATCTATTCTCCAGGTCAGTGGTTTTTCCCATGAGATATTTCCCATTGCCTTCTAATCTTTCGTTTGTTTGGATCTGCTTAACAGCATCTTGATTTCTCATGAAGTCACTAGCTTCCATTTGCTCCAGTCTAACTCTGAAGGAATGAATCTCCTCAGTGAACTTTTGAGTTTCTTTTTCCATCTGGCAAATTCGACTTTTTAAGGCATTCTTCTCCTCAATGCCCTTTTGGGCCTCCTTTGCCATTTGAGCTAGTCTATTTTTTAAGGTGTTGTTTTCCTCAGTCAGGCTGTTGACCCTCATTTCATACTTTTCCTGCATCCTTCTCATTTATCTTTCTAATTTTTCCTCCACTTCTCTTATTTGATTTTTAAAGTCCTTCTTAAGGTCCTCTATGGCCTACAACCCACTCATGTTTTCCCCTGGGGCTTTTGGAGCAGGACTTCTGACCTCACAGTCCTTTTCCCGCTCTATGCCCCCAAAATAGGAGTCTAGGGTGGCATTTTTCTGTTTCCTTTGCCTTGGCATGTTGCCACTTAATTGCTTGACTTTTGGGCTTGTTGCCACACTATGGCTTTAAGGCCAGATAGAGGAATTTTCATCCCGAACCTGTGGGGGGGCAACTTCCGTTTCTGGCAAGCTGTAAACCCACCCACAACTTCCACCCTAGATCACAATCCAGATCCAGGGAGGTTAAAGCAAGGGCGATTACCCCCCAAGACTGATCGCTGGATCTCCCCACGATTTGTAGGCTGGGAGCCAGAAATGCCTATGAAAACTACACAATGGCGTGTCTCCTCAGCGGCTTCTAGCCCCCAGGGGAGGGAGCTGGCGCATTCCCCAAATACAGGTCCCAAAGTCCATAGGACACTAACCTCTTACTTTGTCCTAGGCAAGTCTATGTTGATAATTCTGGCGTCTCCACAGTTCCTGGTGTTCTGGGGTTCCTCCAGCAGGCTGCTGGCCCTGCCGCCCTGGGGCTAAAACCTCGGCTCAGGTGGACCTGGGCTCGGCTCGGCTCCTGCGCTCTGCGCGCTGCCGGCTCCCAGACCGCTGTGCTGGTCCTTCCTGCAGGGTGCTGGGCTGTCCTCAGCGGGAGGTTAGCTTCTCTGTGTCGTTCTGTGGGTGCTGGGGCTCCAGAAGTTTTTCAGAGTCCTTTTTTACATAGTTTGTGGAGAATCTGGGGGCAGAGAGGCTTGGAGAAGCTGTTTCTACTCCGCCATCTTGGCTCCGCCTTCAAATGAATTTCTAAAAGTATTATTTTTTGCTTCTATGCTACCTCAAAAAGACCAAATTTTCCCTAGAAATATGAGATTATAACTCATATCTAAGTCTGTAGAGCTGTGGCAAATAGGTGTGTCAGCTGTCATGCAAGTATCCAACTAACATATATTACTGGTACAATATTTCCTTTATTTTATGCCATGGAAAAGGCATAGCAAAATGAGGGACTCACAATTTCTTAAAATATTTAAGCTATCCCTTTGAAAAGATTGAAGATGTGATGTTCCATCTTCCCCTGAGATGGAGCGATATATAGATAGATAGATAGATAGATAGATAGATAGATAGATAGATAGATAAACAATATATAAATTAGATTTTTCTGGAAGGAAAATGAATTGGGGATTACTAGAAGTCAACCACACATTCTCTTCAGCCACCCTTCATCTTCCTTGGAGAACTAAGGGACCTCTAAAGTACTGACCTTAGGAACTGAACACTACTAAAGAATTTTGGTTGCCCTTCCTATTTTATTCACAGTCTGACTGTTGTTTAGTCCATTGGTAGGGAAACCTGGGGCCTTGAGGCCATTATGTGGTCTTCTAGGTCCTCAAATGTGACCCTTTGAGTGAATCCAAACTTCATAGACCAAATCCCTTTAATAAAAGGATTTGTTCCATAAAGGCCACATCCAAGGATCTAGAAGGCCACATGTGGCCCTGAGGTCACAGGTTCCTCACTCCTGGTTTAGTCATTCAGTCGTGTCAGATTTTTCATGATCTCATTTTGGATTTTCTCAGCAAAGATACTGAAGTGGTTTTCCATATCCTTCTCAAGATCATTTTACATATGAAGAAACTGAGGCAAATGGAGTTGTGACTTGCTCAAAATTACATAGCAAGTATGTGTCTAAGACCAGATTTGAACTCAGAAAGGTAAGTCTTCCTGACCAGGTCTAGCACTCTAGCCACTGAGCCACCTACCTGCTCTCATGGTCTAACTAGCCCAAGGTAATAGAGGAAGGATATATCTGTTTCTCCAAATTGGAAAGCAATCCATTGTTACTTCAGTATCGACTCACTCATTTATCTTTTTTCTAGAATGGATCAACTAATCAATAAGAACCTAACATCTACTATGTTCTTCGGAAATTATTAAGCATTATGGATGAAAAGGAAAAAAAATTAAAACTGATGCAGTCTAGCATTGTGGGATAAAGTTAACAACAGCAATAACAGGCAATAATAATATTCACCACCATTTATATAGTGTTTACTATGTACCAGGAACTGTGCTAAGTATGTTTCAATAATTATGTCATTTGATAGAAAAGAAAGGGTACTTATATAACATAGCACTTGAGCTGAGGTATAGAAGAAACTAGGGATTCCAAAAGATGAGAGAGATAGACAGACAGACAAGCAAGAAAGAGTGCATTAACATTTCAGGCACTGGAGGACAACCTGTAAAAAAGCAGGTAGACTAGTAAGACTGGACTAAATATTTCATGAAGGAGAATGCCATATAAGAAAACTGAAGAGCTTTAAATGCCTGCCAAACAGGAGAGTTTATATTTTATCCATAATAGGGAGCCACTGGAGTTTTTTGACTAGGGGATGAACATAGTCAGACCTATGCTTTAGAGAAATTGCTTTGGCAGCTCTGTGGAGGATAGACTGATGTGAGGAGAGGCTGGAGGCAAGGAGGCCAATTAGAAGATTATTGCCAGAGGTCAGAAGTGATGACTGCCTGAAGTAGGATGGTAGCTATATTAATAGACAAAAAGGAAAGAAATGTTATGAAGGCAGAAATGACAATGTTTGGCAACTGAGCAAATATATGGAGTAAGTAAGAGAGAAAAGTAGGTGATTATACCTAGGTTTTCAACGTTGATGAATATAAGGATGGTGTTTCCCCCTGGCAATAACATGTAAGTTCAGAAGAAGAGTAGGCTTTGGAGGAAAGATTTGTGTTTTTGATACATTGAGTTTGAGATGGTTATGAGAGATATAGTTTGCAATGTCTGATAGGAAGTTGGGTAGTAATAATTCTTAACATATTTGATAGAATTTTCTTGTGAATTTGCCAGGACTGGGATTAATGTACTTGTTGTTGTTGTTGCTGTTTTTTTTTCCTTTAGTAGTTTCTTCTTCTTCTTCTTCTTTTTTCCTTTTTGGAGGGCAATTGGGGTTAAGTGACTTGGCAAAGGTCAAATGACTAGCTGTTTTTTCTTGTTGTTGTTATTTTTTTTATGTGTGTGTTAAGTGTCTGAGGTCAAATTTGAACTCAGGTCTTCTGGACTCCAGAGCCAGTGCTCTATTCACTGTGCCATCTAGCCGCCCTAGTAGTTTCTTTTCAAGTAAACCTATTTCCTTTCTTGAGAATGAATTATTCAGATCTCTATCAGGTCTTCTGATAGTTTGGGTATGTTATATTTTTTAATGTATTCTTGTCTTTCTTTTGTGTTTTCAATTTTGTTAGTATATAACTGTGCCAAATATATTTAGATTATTTTTCTTACTTCTGATTTTGTGGTGATTTTCCCATGTTCATTTGTCATTTTATTGAATCTATTTCCTACTCTTTTCTTTTTAATCAAGGCATGCATTTATAAATTTTATTAGATTTTTAAATAACCAGCTTCAAATTGTATATATTATTTCTATTTTTTTCATTTCTAGTTCATCTATTTCTCTTCTAATTTTTAATATCTCTTCTTTGGTGCTTATATTAGGTTTATTTATTTGCTGACTTTCCCCATTTTTTAAAAGAATATTTTCAGTTAATTGATTCCACTTTTTTTCTATTTTGTTAATTTGTATTTATAAGGAAATAATTTTTTTTCCCTACTGAGGACTGTTTTAGCTGTATACAAGAAATTCTAGTATGTTGTTTCATCATTATTATTAACTTTTATGTAGTTGTAGTTTCTATGATTTTTCTTTTCTTTAACCAACTTATCATTTAGAATTTAATTGTTGAGGGGAATCTGCAGACACTAGCACTGCCAGCTGCCAGCTGCTGAGATTGCCTGAGCTGTAGCCCAGAGGCAAAGAAGTCGAAAGCGAAAGTGGTCAGACCCCCCTTCACCTATTGGTAAGCTTAAGGGTAACTCAGCAGAAAAACACTGAATGTCCTAGCATGGCCTCAGTCTAGACACCCAGAGGCTGTAGCACACTAAGTTAACAACCAAACCCCTACCTCCCAACCTGAGAAGCGTGGTACATCTATACCCCAGAAGCAGATATCCACTCTAAAAATTTAGGACATAAGCAAACACAATCGGCAAGAAGGAATCTGTGAAATCTAGAACAATGTAATCCTATTATACTCAGCAAAAACAACCAAATTCAGAGGACAACATGGACTCTATAATCACACCTGACACTACAGAAGGAAATATGAACTGGTCTCAGGCCCAAAAAGCATTCTTCTTTTTTTTTATTTATTTGTTTATTTTTAGTTAACAAGATTCAATTCCATAGTTCCTTGAGTTTCAAATTTCCTTTCCCTCCCTCCCCCTAGCCCCCACAACAGCATATAGTACAGTATAGAATATGCAAATACTTTCATATTAGAAATCAGTCAAGTTACAAAGGCATATTGTACTAGGTGGGATGAAAAAATGGTAACTAAGAAATAAGACCAAACAATTAAAAGAAAAAGATCAATTAGTTTGCTTCCATCAGGATTCAAGCTCAGTTCTTTCTATTTATTTCTCTGGATGACTAATCTCTCTCCTTCATGATTATTTCGAGATTGACTTATATCACTGCATTTCTGAAAAGATTCCATTCTGTCATAGTTGGTCATCACACACATGTTGTGTCTGTGATTGTACACAAATTTCTCCTAGTTCTACTCTTCTCACTCAGCATCAGTTTGTATAAGCCTCTCCAGGTAAACATGAAAACTGTCTCCTCCTTGTTTCTTATAGCACAATAATAGTCCATTATATGCATATACATCTTGTTTAGCCATTCCCCACTTAATGGGCACCCCCGTAATTTCCAATTCTTTGCAACCACGAAAAGAGTTGCTATAAATATTTTTGTACATACGGATATTCCTTCCTCTTCTGTGGTCTCTTTGGGATATAACCCTAGAAGTGGTATTGCTGGGTCAAAGGGGTATGAAATTATTTATAGCCCTATGGGCATAATTCCATATTGCTCTCCAGAATGGTTGGATAAGTTCACAACTCCACCAGCAATGCACTAGTGTTCCAATTTGTCCACATCCTCTCCAGCATTTGTCATTTTCCTGTTTTGTCATCGTAGCCATTCTGACTGGAGAGATGTGGTACCTCAGAGTTGTTTTGATTTGTTTCTCTAATCAATAGTGATTTAGAGCATTTCTTTATATGCTTATAGATATCTTTAATTTCTTTCTCTGAAAACTGCCACTTCATATCCTTTGACCATTTATCAATTGGGGAATGACTTGTATTCTTATAGATTTGACTCAATTCTCTGTATATTTGAGAAATGAGTCCTTTATCAGAGACATAGGTTGTAAAAAGTCTTTCCCAATTTCCCATCTCCCTCTTGATATTGGTTACGTTGCCTTTCTGTGTACAGAAGCTTTTCAATTTAATGTAATCAAAATTATCCATTTTGCATTTTATAATGCTCTCTAATTCTTGTTTGGTCCTAAAGTCTTTCCCTCTCCACAAATCCGACAGGTAAACTATTCCTTGCTTTCCCAGATTGCTTACAGCATCATCCTTTATACCTAGATCAAGCACCCATTTCGACTTTATTTTGGTATATGGTGTTAGATAATGATCTATGCCCAGTTTCTGCCATACTATATTCCAGTTTTCCCAGCAGTTTTTGTGAAATAGTGCATTCTTATACCAAAAACTGGGGTCTTTGGGTTTATCAAATAATGGTTTACTATATTCATTAACCACTGGGTCTCCTGTGCCCAGTCTATTCCATTGATCCACTACTCTACTCCTTAGCCAGTACCAAGCAGTTTTGATGACTGCTGCTGTATAATAGAGATTAAAATCTGGTATAGCTACTCCACTTTCCCTAGCATTTCTTTGAATTAATTCCCTTGATATTCTAGACCATTTGTTTTTCCAAATAAATTTTATTATTTTGTCTAACTCTAAAAATAGTATTTTGGTAAATTGATTGGTATGGCACTAAATATATAGTTTAGTTTGGGTAAAATTGTCATTTTTTATATTAGCTTGACCCAACCACAATCAATTGATATTTTTCCAATTAGTTAGATCTGATTTTATTTGTGTGAGAAGCATTTTGTAGTTGTGATCATATAGGTCCTGGGTTTATTTTGGCAGGTAGATTCCCAAATATTTTATAATGTCTACAGTGACTTTAAATGGGATTTCTCTTTCTATCTCTTGCTGTTGAACTTCATTAGAGATATACAGGAATGCCAAGGATTTATGTGGGTTTATTTTATATCCTGCAACTTTGCCAAATTTATTTATTGTCTCAAATAGTTTTT
Source organism: Gymnobelideus leadbeateri (assembly GCA_011680675.1). Taxonomy (NCBI): domain Eukaryota; kingdom Metazoa; phylum Chordata; class Mammalia; order Diprotodontia; family Petauridae; genus Gymnobelideus; species Gymnobelideus leadbeateri. The sequence goes on along the minus strand of WOXC01003954.1, from coordinate 122,692 downwards.
TACTTGATTATCTAGGATTCTCTAAGTATATCATCATATCATCTTCAAAGAGTGATAGCTTGGTCTCTTCTTTGCCAAATTTGATTCCTTTGATTTCTTTTTCTTCTCTAATTGCTACTGCTAGTGTTTCTAGTACCAGATTGAATGAGAGGGGTCATAGTGGACACCCTTGTTTCACTCCTGATCTTATTGGAAATGCATCTAATTTATCCCCATTGTATATAATACTTACTGATGGTTTTAAATAGATTCTATCAACTATTTTAAGGAAGGTTCCATTTATTCCTATCCTTTCTAGTGTTCTAATAGGAATGGATGTTGTACTTTTTCAAAACCTTTTCTGCATTTATTGAGATAATCATGTGGTTTCTGTTAGCTTTATTGTTGATATGATCAATTATCTTGATGGTTTTCCTAATATTAAACCATCCTTGCATTCCTGGAATAAATCCTACCTGATCAAAGTGTATTATTCTTGTGATAAGTTGTTGCAGTCTTTTAGCTAATATTTTATTTAAAATTTTTGCATCTAAATTCATGAGGGAAATTGGTCTATAATTTTCTTTCTCTGTTTTATCTCTTCCTGATATAGGAATCAGTACCATTTTTGTGTCCTAGAAAGAATTTGGTAGGACTACTTCTTCACTAATTTTCTGAAATAGTTTGTAGAGTATTGGAATCAATTGTTCTTTAAATGTTTGATAGAATTCACTAGTAAACCCATCTGGCCCTGGAGATCTTTCCCTAGGAAGTTCATGAATGGCTTGTTTGATTTCTTTTTCTGAGATGGGTTTATTTAGGTAATTCACTTCCTCTTCAGTTAATCTGGGCAACTTGTGTTTTTGTAAATATTCATCCATTTCACTAAGATTGTCATATTTATGTGCATACAATTGGGAAAAATAATTCCTAATTATTGTTTTGATTTCCTCTTCATTGGAGGTAGATTCGCCCTTTTCATTTTTGATACTCATAAGTTGGTTTTCTTCTTTCCTTTTTTTTTATCATATTGACTATTGGTCTATCAATTTTATTGGTTTCTTTGTAAAACCAGCTCTTAATTTTATTTATTAATTCAATAGTTTTCTTAATTTCAATTTTATTAATCTCTCCTTTGGTTTTCAATATTTATAATTTAGTACTAAATTGGGGATTTTCAATTTGTTATTTTTCTAGCTTTTTCAATTGCATGTCCAATTCATTGACCTCCCTTCTCTCTGATTTATTCAAGTATGCACTCAGCGATTTAAAATTCCCCTAAGAACGGACTTTAGTTCATCCCACAAATTTTGTATGTCGTCTCATTATCATCATTCTCTTGAATGAAATTACTGATTGTTTCTATAATTTCTTCTTTGACCCAACCATTCTTTAGGATTAAATTCTTTAATTTCGAATTAGTTTTTAGTCTATCTTTCCATGGCCCTTTATTGCATATAATTTTTATTGCATCATAATCAGAGAATGATGCATTTAATATTTCTGCCTTTATGCACTGAATTATGAGTTTTTTATGCCCTAGTACATGGTCTATTTTTGAGTATGTACCATGTACTGCTGAGAAGAAAATAAATTCCTTTTTATCCCCATTCAGTTTTCTCCAGAGATCTATCATATCTAGTCTCTCCAAAATTCTATTTACCTCCTTAATTTCTTTCTTGTTTATTTTGAGGTTAGATTTATCAAATTAAGAAAGGGGGAGATTAAGGTCCCCTGCTAATATAGTTTTACTGTCTATTTCTTCCTCTAATTCCTTTAACTTCTCCTCTAGGAATTTGGATGCTGTACCACTTGGTGCATATATATTAAGTAATGATATTGCTTCATCTTGATGGTGCCTTTGTTGAAGAAGGGTATATGGGCTTATGAATACATATGTGAATGTGTGTGTGTGTGTGTATATAGATATAGATATAGATATAGATATAGATATAGATATAGATATGTGCAGGTGTACATAGAGGGCGCAGTTCAAATTTAATAGGAAGGGATGATACTTAAAATGTGAAATTAAGAGGTGAGAGAGGAATATAACAAGAGGAGATGGGGAGAAACAGGAAGGGGGTAATCTATCTCATATAGAAGAGGCAAGGGGAAGTGGTTGCAAGGGAGGGGAATAACAGAAAGGGAGACATGTAAAACCATATTCTCATTGAATTTGGCTCAGGGAGAGAATGACCTACATACTAAATGAGATATCTCATTTAGGAGAGTAGGGAGAGGGATATTAGACGGGGGATGATGGAAGGGAGGACATGCTGGGGGGAAGGGAGGTTGGAAGCACCCACTTTTGAAAAGGGACAGGATCAACGTAGGGAATGGACCAAGTTGGGGGTGGGATAGATGGGAGGGAAATATAGCCAGTTTTTTACAATTTATCTACTGTGGTAATGTTTTTCATAGCTATACATGTACAACATATACTGAATTGCTTATCTTCCCAGCAAGAGTGGGTGACAAGGGAGGAAGGGAATGAATGTGGAATTTGAAGTTTTAAAATTAAATGTTTCAAATATATATAAATACTATTTATTATTAATACTATTTTGCATATAATTGGGAGATAAGATGTGCAGGCATTGGGGCACAGAGATTCACCTTGACCTAATGGAAAACTCGAAGGGTTATGGGAAAACATGTGGTAGAGAGCAGATGGGATGAGGGGATATCCTGTGGGACTGATATTCTGGGGTGGTGGGTAGGGGAAAAATAGGGAAAACATTGTAACTCAAAATCTGGTGGAAATGAATAATGTAAACCAGAAGTTAATAAAGCATTTGGAAAAAAAAATAGTAATGACGGTCATTCTCTAATGTGTATACACACACACACACACACACACACACACACACACATATGTGTGTATAAAATCATAGTCTGTCTTATATTGAAAACAGTAACAAAGTTTATTCAGTGTGTTATTTTAGTTACTTTATCTTAATCTTTTTACAATAATCTTTTTTAAGGTTTTCTTATTCTCACTGGCTCTCTTCCTTTATCTTCCTCTCACTTGTTATCCCTTTACCTTTGAGGTTTTGCTTATTAATTTCCTATTCTTTCGTGCTCTTACGTTATTATAATATTTTCTAACCTCCCCTTTTCTTCCTCTCAGTCAACTAGGTTCTCCTTTCCTCCCTTTCAATTAGTCCTATTCATTTGTTTTTAAAATTTCATTTAATTTCATTTTTATGCCCCTCTCCAAAAAGAATTTCTCTTGCTACCTTCATTGTCTATCCTCTCTTTCTGTCTACTCTAGACCTTCATTCTCTGAGAGAACTTGCCCCATAGATTCCCTTTTTCCATTGTGCCTTACTCCCAGAACAATGCCAATTATTGCAGGTGTGAGAAAGAACATAGTAGGCTACCTCCTCTCCACATTTCTTATTGTACAGCCTACCACTCATTTATACCCTTCTCTCATTACACTTTTCCTCAAATTTGCTTCATTTTTATGCTCAGATGATCTGGACGGCTCTATTCTATTACGTTAAACTGAGATCTGCTAAGGACCTTAACTTAAAAAAGGCAAGGTCTCCCATTGCATCCAGGACCATCTCAGATTTCCTGATCTAGATCTTGCCACTGGACCCAGATGATTCTGTTATGTCCTTTGTTAAGGTGTCTATATAGGGTATCATAGTCTTACCTGAGGGTGCTCTACCCAAAAGAATGTAATTTTTTTTTTGCTTTTTGTAGGGCAATTGGGGTTAAATAACTTGCCTAAGGTCACAGGGCTAGGTTTTTGTTTGTGTGTGTTAAATGTCTGAGGCCAGATCTGAACTCAGGTCCTTCTGACTCCAGAGCCAGCACTCTACTCACTGTGCCACATAGCCACCCCAGGAATGTAAATTTTGACCACTGAAACATCACAATATATCTTTAAGTTTACAGGCTATTTATTTTTCTTAAGAACCATGCCTTAAACTCAAATCACTGTGGCTCTCATTGATTGGCTAGCAGTAGGTCCCAGACCAAGCCACACTTGGTCATTTTTTGGGCCCTGTTTGGCTCAGAGTGAATTCAAATAATATTTTTTTCTGTTGTGGCCAGAAACCTTTAGGGTCTTCCCCATTTAGATTTTTTTTTTACTAGATAGAAGAAGCAATTCTCTACTTCATTTGTTACCTAGTTTAAATCACTGAATGGGTGTTGCCTCAGTCAAACTGAGATCTGTTAAAGACCTTACTTAAAAAAGAAAAGGTCTCCCATTGCATTCAGGGCCATCTCAGATTTCCTGATCTGGATCTTGCCACTGGACTCAGATGATTCTGGAGGAGAAAATGACGCTGGTAATTTTGCACAATCCTTCCTCATTTAAATCCAATCCACTTACATGTCATGGCATGGCATCACCTCCTTGATGCCATGGTCCTCTTTGGGAATAAAGGACAAACAATGTTAAGTTTTTTTTAGCATTTTTCCTTTTCTTTTTTCTTAGATGGGGGAAGGCAGGGCAATTAGGGTTAAGTGACTTGCCCGAAGTTACATGTCTAGTAAGTGTTAAGTGTCTGAGGCTGGATTTGAACTCAGGTTCTCCTGACTCCAGGGCCATTGTTCTATCACCGCACCACCTGGCCATCCCTACAATGTTAAGTTGTTAATGCTTTTCATTCTATTGTTCTTCTGGGAGATCTATGAATATTGTCTGGATGTACACATCCAGTCAGTAACAGTATGTTTTGCTTGCATAGTGAGTATACTTTTTTTAATGCCATTTTTGTTTTTGCTTCTTCTAGATTGTCCTTCACTTCTATGCATTTGTATTCCTAATCTATTATTCTGTCTTTGGTTTCTTTGGTGAGACTTGCCCTTGCAGATTTCAACTTTTCTGTTCTGCTCATTCTTTTTGATGTGCAGGCCATACATTTTGCTTTCATAATTCCCATTTCCCTTTTGAACCGCTCGGGAAGAGTACATTGCAGTTCCATGTTCTCACATTCCAGGGGCTGCTCTGTTGAATCAATGTTGGATTATTTTTGCTTGTTTTTGAATTTTGTATTTATTCATTCATACCTGAACTAGATCTAGGGGTCATATTTCCTTCTATTTTTTTTTCCTGTTGATTTATCTGTCTTTGTTTAAGGTCTTTGAGTTTTCTTCTTTCTTAAGACCACCGGTAATTTCAGTTTATTTTTTTTTCTCCCATGATTTTTCCATATTCATATTTTTGCCTCTTCTTTACCTGATGGTGGTTTCCTTGGGAGCTGGATCTCAAAGCATCTTGGGCTAATTGGCAATTAACTAACCATCAAACATGTGGAAGAGGATTAGAAATTGGATAAACAGAATTTTTGACATTCCCAAAAGCTAGGAGAAGAAAAAAAATTGGGAATTCAGAAATAAAATACTGATTCCTCATTCTTTAACCAATGAATACTTCTCATGTTACCATTCCTGCTTTAGTTTGAACCACCTTGACAGGGGTATGGGCAAGTACTGGTAGCCTTAGGCCTAGAATCCTTAAAGATTCACTGCACCATAAATTTGGAAGTACCTTTCAAATATAATGAGTATGGAGTTGTGATACATAGATATAATACTTAGAGATGCAAAAGAGGAGATATGCCCTGTTGCATTAATGGATAAATAATCTCTAAATATAGTCCTTTCAGATTTGTTGAAGATTAATTCTCTAATTTTTAAACCGTGTCTCTATAATGTAAAGTTATCGGTATGATGTTGACTTCCTGAAAAGTTTCCCCTCACAATAATTTTCTTGTTGCTGTTGTTCTAGCTAGTTAATGAAGCAGTTTAATAAGGCAACTATTAGTCTTCTTGATCCATCAAAAAGCACAGATTGGGGCGGCTAGGTGGCAAAGTGAGTAGAGTGCTGGCCCTGAAGTCAGAAGGACCTGAGTTTGCATCTGGCCTCAGACACTTAACACACACGAACAAACACCTAGCCGTGTGACCTTGGGCAAGTTACTTAACCCCAATGCCCTCCAAAAAGCAAAAAAAAAAAAAAACCCACAGGTTTTGTAAAAGGTGAATTTCTTGAAAATTGCAATGGTATAGAAATAATGGTGCAGATCTGAGGTGTCAAATTAAAGACTTATGGGCCACAGACAGTTCTCAAAACTCCCACATGACCTGAATCAGATTAAAAAATAGGATAAAAACATAATGCAATACAGAGGAGGTTAAATGATATTTTTCTAAATCATTATGTGCTGCTTGGCATCTCTTTCTATTAGATAACACTGATATCTATTTTCCACACAATGGGGATTCATATACAAAAGTGAGATATGTTCTACCCTAAAAGAGTTTATTTCTAATAGTGTTTTATTTTTTCATTTACATGTAAAGACAAATTTTAACATTCATTTTAAAAAACTTTGAGTTCCAAATTTTCTCCCTTTCTCCCCCACCTCTTTCTTCCTTAAACTGAAAAACAGTTTGACATAGGTTATACATGTACAATAATGTAAAGCATGTTTTCATATAAGTCATGTTGTAAAAGAATAAACAGAGTAAAAGAAAAAAAAGAAACACAAATAAAGTGAAAAGAATATGCTTTGAGCTGCATTTAGACTCCATCAGTTCTTTTTCTGGACTTGAATAGCATTTTTCATCATAAGTCCATTGGGACTGTCTTGGATCATTGTATTGCCAAGAATAGCTAAGTCATTCATGTTTGATCATATACAATGTTGTTACTGTGTACAGTTTTCTCCTGGTTAATCTCACTTCAGTTTGCATCAGTTCATATGAGTCTTTCCAGTTTTTTTTTTTCCTTTTCTGAAACCTGCCTGCATTTCTTATTTCACATTAGTATTCCATTACATTCATATACCATAGCTTGTTCAAGCATTCTCCATTTAATGGGCATCCCCTCACTTTCCAATGCTTTGTCATCACAAAGAACTACTATAAATGTATTTGTACACACAGGTCCCTCCCACCCTTTTTTTGATCTTTTTGATCTCTGGGATACAGGCCTAGTAGTAGCATTGCTGGGTTAAAGCACATGCACAGTTTGGTTGCCCCTTGGCCAGAGTTTTAAATTCCTCTCCAGAACGGTTGGATCAGTTCCTCAGGGAGCTTATGATTGGAATGTTGTCCAGGCACTTCAGTTGTGTTGGACACTTTGTAACCCCATTTTGGGTTTTCTAGGCAAAGATACAGAAGTAGTTTGCTGTTTCCTTCTCCAGTTCATTTTACAAATGAGGAAACTGAGGCAAACAGGGTTAAATGACTTGCCCAGGATCACACAGCTAGTAAGTGACTGAGGCCAGATTTGAACTCAAGTATTCCTGACTCTATGCCCAGAGCTCTATCCACTGTGCCATCTAGCTGCCTCCATAATTGAATGCGGTGGGTGTGTTTAAGACTTGTTGGGAAGCAGTGGCCTGAGAAAGGAGTTTTGTTATGGGTTCATCAAGTGGCACTCCTTCAGGCTTTTGAATATCTTCCACCAAGCACCCAGTAATCTCTTTATCCTTGCAGATTCTCAACCCTGGAATTCAAATCTCAGAATTACCCATGACCCCCAGGACTTCTCCCTCTGACTGCATTACTCTTCCCAAAACCACTAAGTTGCACTCTTCCAGACTTTTCATGATGCCCCAAAGGGTCTTTATGCACCACCTATACCTTTTAAAAGCCTTTCTATGTGTGGTCTTCCCCATTAGAATGTAAGGGAAGAGACCATTATTTTTTTTAATCACATTTGCGTCTCCAGCACTTAGTACTGAACTTGGTGCAAATTTGATAAATGCTTGTTGATGAATGACTGACTTGTGATTTACTAAGATTATAAATGGATCCCCAGCTCAGTCTGCTTTTTCCAATAGCAGTGGAAGAATTTATTTGATTATTTTTCCTATAGAAAGAGCTTTAAAAAATAGATGGAGACACATCACAAAGAGTAGCAGGGCAGATGGAAAGATGTCTAAAGTGAATGGGTTAATGAAGGTGTACTAGTTCTATGTGGTATTCTTAGCTGTGATTATAAACCTGTTTGGTTATTAAGATGATCTAGGTCATCTTAATCTTAACAGAACCTTAATCTTAATTTTGAGTGTGTGTATGTGAGAGATTAGACCACATAAATGCAAATGCAATATTTTCATTTTTGCCTTCTTAACATAAGAAAACTTTCTATAGAAAATCCATTGATCCTTAACTAGTCAGTGACCATTGAATATATTGGCTTCTTACATTATTATTGATTCATAAGGATTTCCCAACTGTCAAATGAATTTCAAAGTGGAAGTAAAAAAAACTGCGAAGAAAAAGGGTGCAGGTGAAAAATATGAGACATATTTCTTGTCACTATAATTTCCAAAGGGTATTTTTTTAATGTGAAAAGATTATTGTATGTTTTTTGTTCAGTTGCACTGTTTGAGGCTACATTGTTGCTACAGTTCAATTTGTTAATTTAATTAAGAAATCATTTATGAGCAACTGTTACATGGGTCACATTGAACATTTTGAAGGATACAAAAACTGTTTCTGTTTTCAGTCTTTTCGGAGCAAAATTAAACAAATAAATAGAACTATAAATAGAAATAATTTTACTGAGGCAAATGGACAAAAATTAACCCTCTTCCTAACTTCCTTATTTATATCAAGGGCATTACTATCAACAACCTTGAAGTCACTGGGAGTCACAGCCTCAGAGTTATCCTTGATTCCTTACTATCCTTCATCCTTATATTCAACTATCAATTCTACATCCATAATAGTTCATGTACAGACCCACCATTCCAGGCTAGTTACTTATCACCTCTTTTCTGGAATATGATGAATTTCCCCTGATTTCACTGCCTATAACCTATTCCTTCTCCAAGCCACCTCACAAAAGACTGAAAAATTGGTCATCAGAAGTATAGTAATTCCATTGACCTATTCCAGAAAATTCAATGACTCCCTGATGTTGTTGTTCTTCAGAAATGTCAGACTCTTTGTGACCAGATGGACCACACAGTACAAGGGTTTTTTTAAACAAAAATGACTAAGTGATTTGCCATTTCCTTCTCTGGTAAATTAAGGCAGAAGTTGTGATTTGCCTTTAATGATTGACCAAAAATAGGTCCCAAACCAAGCCCTTACTTGGTCATTGTTTGGGCCCTGATTGGCTCAAAATGAATATAAATAACAGTTGTTTCTATTTTGGCCAGAAGCCCTGAGGGTCTTTCCCTCCCAGATCTATTTTTTTTTTTCTAAGAGGGGATTCTCTGTCTCATTTCTTCTTAAGCCTTAATCACTGAATGGGCTGTTGCTTCAAATAGAGACCTGTTAAAGACCTTAGCTTGAAAAGGTCAATGCCCCCACTGCATCCTAGATCATCTCCAGGCATCCTGATGTATATTTGTCCACTGGACCCAGATGACTCTTGAGGAGAAAGTAAGTCTGATGACTTTGCACTACCCTCTCTCACTTAAAACCCATTCACTTGCATATCATGGCATCACCTTCCTGATGTCAGCTTCCTTTTCCAGAACAAAGGACAAATAGCAACAGCTAGTAAGTATTTGAAGCCAACTTTGAATTCAGGTGTTCCTGGCCCAAGGTACAGTAGTCTATCTCCTGAACTAGATAGCTGCCTCAACTCATTATTATCTTTAGGCATGTATGTAAAGATTTATATATACCTCTAAAATATAAACACTGCCATGTAAAGCCTTTTATAACCTGGCTCATTTACTGGCTCATTACTTATCCCCACCCCCACAAACCCTAGAAGCACTATATGTTCTAGCCAAACCATTATATCCTATTTGTTATTCCCCATAAGTCCTTTTGAGCCCTTGTTTAGTTGTGTTTCCATGCCTTGTACACACTTTTTATATCTGCCCTTTTTGAATCCCAGGTGCTAACAAGGATCAGTTCAAATGATCTTCCAACTGATTCTCTGATTATTTGGTTGAATTGCATCAGATGGAATATGCTATGAGCATCTAGAGGAGGAAGAGCTCATCTCTGGCTTATATGATCAGGGGTTTTATAGAAAATATGTCTTTTAACCTGGACCTTAAAACATGACTAGAATTGACACAGATGGATATTTTTTTTTTTTTAAGCAATTGGGGTTAAGTAACTTGCTCAAGGTTACACGGCTAGTCGTTATTTATGCATGGGTGCTCATTTTCTGAGGCCGGATCTGATCTCGGGTCATCCAAACTCCGAGGCCGACGCTCTTACTCACTGCGCCACCTAGCCGCCCCTTTAGGGCAATTGGGGTTAAGTAACTTGCCCAAGGTTACACGGCTAGGTTTTTTTTTTTTTTTGTTCGTATGGATTAAGTGTCAGAGGCCGGCTCCGAACTCAGGGCCTTCTGATTCCAGGGCCGGCGCTCTATTCACTGCGCCACCTAGCCGCCCCAGACACAGATGGATATTAAAGAGGCTGGTAAAGGGAGTGTTGTATTAAAGGTGGAAAGAATTGTAAGAGCAAAGACCGAAAGCAATAAAATAACAGGATTTAACAGGGGAATGATAAATAAATTAGTGTCTATGGGATTACTGCGATGATTGGGACAAAAGATAATATAGGAATAAGACATTTATAGAACCTTCACTGTTAAATGAATTTGGAGAATGGGGAATCATAGAAACACCTGCCCCCGCCACACACACATAGTGAGTTTATCAGCCGTCTCCCTGAGAAAGCTATAGAGCATTATTATCTTTCCAAGACAATAAAGTATTAATGATGTTTGGCTTCTTATTTGTCAAAATTAGAAAAAAATAGTGGACATATATTGTTTATGAAATATTAAATACTGAAAGAAATTAATATCTCAGAGCATTTAATTTTATTTTGAATCTACCATTAAAAAGGAATTCACACATTACTAAAGTATTTCATGACTACTTTATACCTTTTATCATTTATGATTTTTAATCTTTCCATAGAATATTCTCATCCATAAAATATCTACCTATAGGCCGTTCTTGTGAATATGTCAATAAGAAATAACTAGATTGAAAATAATCGGGGCGGCTAGGTGGCGGAGTGAATAGAGCGCCGGCCCTGGAATCAGAAGGACCTGAGTTCAGAGCCGGCCTCCGACACTTAATCCATACAAACAAAAACCTAGCCGTGTAACCTTGGGCAAGTTACTTAACCCCAATTGCCCTAAAGGGGCGGCTAGGTGGCACAGTGAGTAAGAGCATCGGCCTCGGAGTTGGGATGACCTGAGATCAGATCCAGCCTCAGAAAATGAGCACCCACGTACAAATAATAATGACTAGCCTTGTAACCTTGAGCAAGTTACTTAACCCCAATTGCTTAAAAGAAAGAAAGAAAGAAAGAAAGAAAGAAAGAAAGAAAGAAAGAAAGAAAGAAAGAAAGAAAGAAAGAAAGAAAGAAAGAAAATAATGTAAATCCTCTGGATACAAATGAAACACTGAGCGTGTTGATTCATTATTCCTCACTCTGGCTATGTGTCTTGCCCATTTTCTTTTAGGTTATGCATGCCTAAAATTTCTTTCACACCACTTCTCACCTAGAGAATGATATTGCTAATATGCCACAGCTTATATAAACCTAACATGAAACTATCCATCAGGGCAACTGAATTTTTTTTTATTGATAATAGTATTTATATATATTTGAAACATTTAATTTTAAAACCTCGCATTTCAGATCCATTCCCATAGTCCCTTACCACCCATTCCCTCTGGGAAGATAAGTAATTCAGTACGTGTTGTACATGTATAGCTATGCAAAACATTACCATAGTAGATATATTGGACAAGTCTGCTTATATTTCCATCCCACCCCCCACCTGGTCCATTCCCTACTTGAACCTGTCCCTCTTCTATAGTGGGTACTTCCAACCTCCCCTCCCCCCAAGAATGCCCTCCCATCCATCAACCCTCCTCTCATCCCCCATCCCCCTATTCTACTGCAGGTTGAGATATCCCATTTCGTATGTATGTCATTCTCTCCCTGAACCAAATTCAATGAGAATGTGGTTTTGCCTTTTTACCTTCCTATTCTTCCTCTCCCCTGCAGCCACTTCCCCTTGCTTCTTCTACATGAGATAGTTTACCCTACCCTGGTTCTCCCCATCTCCTCTTGCCACTTTCCTCTCTCACCTCATAATTTCACCCATTCCTTCCCAACAAATTCAACCTATGCCCTCTATCCATGTATAACTGTAAACATATATACACACATTCACATAAGTATTCATATGACCATACACCCTTCTTCCATTCTTTTCTTTTTTTTATTTTTTTATTTTATTTTTTATTTTTTTATTTTTTTTTAAAGCAATTGGGGTTAAGTAACTTGCTCAAGGTTACACAGCTAGTCATTATTTATGCGTGGGTGCTCATTTTCTGAGGCCAGATCTGATCTCGGGTCATCCCAACTCCGAGGCCTGCACTCTTAATCACTGTGCCACCTAGCCACCCCTTTAGGACAATTGGGGTTAAGTAACTTGCCTAAGGTTACACGGCTAGGTTTTTGTTTGTGTGGATTAAGTGTGGGGGGCCGGCTCCAAACTCAGGTCCTTCTGACTCCAGGGCCGACGCTCTATTCACTGCGCCACCTAGCCACCCCCTTCCATTACTTTCCTACTGAGAAAGTTTCATCAGTCACTGTTATTGTTTTTCCATGTAGGAATGTAAATAGCTCAACATTGATAAGTTCCTTTTGATTTCTTTTCCCTGATTACCTTCTCAGGCATCTCTTGCTTCTTGTGTCTAATGTCAAATTTTCTATTCAACTCTGTTTTTTTCCTCAAGAATGTTTGAAAGTGTTCTCTTCCACTGAATGACCATATTTTCCCCTGAAACAAAATACTCAGTTTTGCTGGGTAGGTGACCCTTGGGTTCAATCCCAGTTCTTTTGCCCTCTGGAATATCATATCCCATGCCCTTTGATCCCTTAGTGTAGAAGCTGCCAGGTCCTGTGCTATTCTGATTCTGTTTCCATAATATTGAAATTGTTTCTTCCTGGCTGCTTGTAGTATTTTCTCCTTGATCTGGGGATTCTGGAACCTGGCTATAATATTCCTGGAAGTTTTCTTTTTGGGATCTTCTTCAGGAGGTGATCTTTGGATTCTTTCAACTTCTATTTTGCCCTCTGGATCTAAAACATCAGGGCAATTTTCCTTGAGAATTTCTTGAAGGGTGATTTCTCGGTTCTTTCTTTGGTCATGGCTTTCAGGTAGTCCAATAATTTTTAAATTGTCTCTCCTGGATGTATTTTCCAGGTCAGTGGTTTTTCCCATGAGATATTTCACACTGCCTTCTATTCTTTCATTTGTTTGTATCTGCTTAACAGCATCTTGATTTCTCATAAAGGCATTAGCTTCCATTTGCTGGAGTCTAAACTCTGAAGGAATGAATCTCCTCAGTGAGCTTTTGAGATTCTTTTTCCATCTGGCAAGTTCGACTTTTTAAGGCATTCTTCTCCTCATTGCCCTTTTGGGCCTCCTTTGCCATTTGAGTTAGTCTATTTTTTAAGGTGTTGTTTTCCTCAGTCAGGCTGTTGACCCTCATTTCATACTTTTCCTGCATCCTTCTCATTTCTCTTCCCAATTTTTCCTCCACTTCTCTTACTTGACTTTTAACGTCCTTCTTAAGGTCCTCTATGGCCTGTAATCTGTTCATATTTTCCTTTTGGGCTTTTGGAGCAGGATTTCTGACCTCACAGTCCTCTGACTATTCCATGCTTCCATCCTCTTTGCCCCCAAAATAGGAGTCTAAGGTTGCATTTTTCTGTTTATTTTGTTTCCTTTGCCTTGACATGTTGCCACTTAATTACTTGACTTTTGGGCTTGTTGCCACAGTAGGACTCTGCCACCAGCCAGGAGAGCTTTTGTCCCGAACATTGGGGTCTTCACAGCTTTCTGGCAAGCTGGACACACACCCCAGACCTCCCCGCCAGATCATAATCCAGATCCAGGGAGGTTAAAGCAAGAGCAATTACCCCCCAAGACAGATCGCTGTATCTCCCTACAGTTTGCAGGCCAGGAGCTGAAGCTGCCCCTGAAAACTACAAAATGGCATGTCTCCTCCTTGGCTTCTATCCCCCCGGGGAGGAAGCCGACATGTTCCCCAAATACTGGTCCCAAAGTCCATAGGGCACTAACATCTCACTTTTTACTAGGCATATCTGAGTTGATAATTCTGGAATCACCACAGCTGCTGGTGTTCTGGGGTCCCTCCAGCTGGCTGCTGGCCTGGCTGCCCTGGGGCTAAAACTAAGGCTCAGGCAGACCTGGGCTCGGCTCTCTGTGTGCTTCATGCTGTGCTGCCAGCTCCCAGAGCCCTGTGCTGGTCCTTCCTGCAGGGCTGCTGGGCTGTCCTCAGTGGGAGGTTAGCTTCTCTGTGTTGTTCTGTGTGTGCTGGGGCTCCAGAAGTTGTTCAGAGTCCCCTTTTACATAGTTTGGAGGTGATCTGCGGGGAGAGTTCCTTGTACATACTGTTTCTACTCCGCCATCTTGACTCCGCCATCTTGGCTCCTCCCTGCAACTGAAATTTTTATTCTTAGCAATTGTAGCAGCAAGCACCCCAGCATCCCCAGAGTGGCTGCCAGGACAGGTTCTTAGATCTGCTTTTGTAAAGGAAAGCAACTCAAAATCAGTTAACAAGCTCACTTTAATCAATCAAATATATTATTTGATTATATTATATTATTATATTATCAAATATATAATCAATCACATATATTACCTAGTTAAGGGGGAAAAGGTCAGCACCCCAAACCTGCAGAGTATACAGACTGATCGAAGAGACAGGCTTCCAAACTGTCCAGCCATTATCAATACCAAAATCTCAGTTACCAGAGAGGGAAGCATCAACATCTGGGTTTTCAAAGTTGGGGGGCTCTCAACAGCTACCCAGAGTCTCATCTGGTCAAATCACAGGACACTTCTCAAAGTGAGCCCCAAAGCAAAAGCCTCCCATCAGGGTTTATATAGCCTTCTACTGTCTCAGAGAATGTAACAAACTTCTTGACCCACTGCCCAATCACAAAATATCAAGGTGTGGGCTTTCCTGAAAAACAAGCCTCACACCACAGGCTCCAGGTACATTTAACCTAGGGGTAGGGAAGATCTTTAAATTTCCATTTCCATTACAGAAATAGGAAAAAAAAATACAATCAGAATGAAAAAACAGACACCTGATTGAATAAAGGCTATAAAAAGTACTAATGCTGTGTGTATTTCCTTTAGAAATCATATGAATATATTATTTAGAGAATGACTAAATGAATTATGATATATGAATTTAATGGAATATTTCGAGCTATAAGAAATGATGAAGTGGAGAATTTTGAAGAAACTGGGAGGACCTTTTTGAACTGAGCAAGACTGAATAGAGCAGAACTTGGAGACCAATTTATAGGATGATAACATTATAGAGAAAAATGTAACTTTGAAATACTTTGACCTCTAATCAACATAATAAAAACCATGAGCCCAAAAAGAATTCAGAAGATATATGCTACTCACCTCCTTATGGGGAGACGATGAACTTAATGCGGAAAGGCGTACATTTTCAGATATGGATAATATGGGAATTTGTTTTGTCTGATTGTGTCTTGGGGAATTTTTTCTAGTTTTTAAAAAAATATATATGTTTTCTCAGTGGGAGATAGCAAGACAAATTCACTTTAAAAATACATGTAACTAAAAAGAAATTGTATAAATGTTCAAAAGCAAAAAAAAAAAAGAATGAGATTATTTCATTGCTGAATTGAACTGGTTATTACTCCTATTGGGTAAACTGCTTATCTGCAAAAATAATCAGGAGATATCATGGTTTTGTTTTGTTTTCTTACATTTCTTTTCACGTTACATTTTTTTTTTACATGTATTTCACATTTACATTACAAAAATGTTTTAGGTATTCTGAGTCACACAAAATTTCACAGATACACTTAAAAAGAACAGTAGATATTAGTAGTTAGATTAAAATAAAATCTACCTTCAGTCTGAAAGATAAACTCTGCATTTTTATGTGAGCAACTTGTAGTGAGGCCATATGTCAAAGATGAACAAATCAATAAAATAATATAATGGAAATATTAGAGCTACTTGAACCTCTAGCCTTTGAACCAATGTCTGCAGCTGCCCTACCACTATAACTGAGCTGTACTTCATATTGTTTGGAAGCATGACAGAATTTGGAAAATCTGTGAACCATTCTATTTAATAATGTAATTTAAGCTTAACTCTAACATCGTCAGTAAAAATAATAACCCCTTTAATATCTACTAGTGAAGCACTTCCATTCAAAGAAGTGAATGAACATGTGGCATGTTTATTATTTATTGTTTATTTTTTTTAAAAACCTTGTAGAGACTATTAGAAATAGCAAAATGCAGATCACATGAATAAAATGTAGACAACGTCCTCCATTAGTGCCATATAATTAAATTCTATTTAATAAATGAAAAGTAAGTGCTAATTACTTGCAAAGCACTCTGATAGATGTTGAGGAGTAGCAAGGCAAAAGCAAAATAGTCCCTGCCCTTCAGGGCATAGGGGTAGCCACTTTAGATTGGCTCTCTGTGTCTGCCGCTTTTTAGATTGGCAGCCTTCTGAAGTAAATTTTCATTTGTAAAAGATTCTTTATTATAGTTATAATACTAGCTAGCATTTCTGTTGCCCTTTTAGGTTTTCAAAGTACTTAACCAGTATCTCATTTTATCCTTATAGCTTAGCATGGAGGTGCTATTATTATCCCCCTATTACATGTAATTATATGTACAAATGTGTAAACACATATTCATACTCTGTTATATGTATACTTATGTATATTTGCAGATGTATATAGTACAAGTATCATATATGTAATATAGGTGGGTACATACACAATACTGATAGATGTTATAGTGTAATAGATGGAGAACTGACCTCAGAACCCACAATTATCTAATACTATAATACATTTGACCCCAGTTTAAATGACCCCCCTCACAGGTACTTTGCATATTATTGATATGTTTTTAAATAAGATTGACTAGAGCCTTGAGAACTAACAGTTAACTGTTTTCTTCAAGGAATTTTTTGTGAGGTACTGACAGGTATTTGGATAGATAATTTTCTCCCCTAAGGAGATAGTTAATTGTCATAGAGAAATAATTGTAAAAGATTTGATGAATTATTATCTTTGAGGTGTCTGAAGAGACATTTTGAGAATATTGAATTCTGAGAAGACATACTTAAAAGAATCTTTTTTTTTCTTCATTTCTTCCATTTAAAATATTCTTCTATGACATCTTTGGACAGATTCCTTGCCATAGTCCTTAATAACAATGCAATTTTAGCCAACCATTTTACTAAAGACTTTCCCTCTTTGTCAGTTTTACAGAGTCCTACCCATTCTCGCAACTTCTTGTTCTCATCAACCTCAATCAAGTTGATTCGGTGCCCAGCACATGGTGCCTCTAATAACTTTATTTACATAGTTTCATCACAGTTGGAAGCAAGAACACAAAGATGTACTTGGTGTTTGGAGAGTAGCTTCATGAATTCCATGAGCTAAGTCATGTGGATGAGTGCAGTCTTCAGCACTTCTTGCAAAACACTGTCCATTGCACTTCCAGTCTCAATGCCTTCCTCTGCCATGGCAGTGATTCATGAGTGAAACTAAATCTTAAAAACACATGGAAGTTCCCACTCCAGCTCAACTCAGTGGCAACAGGGAAAGAGTACTTAAAAGAATTTTTGAGAATCTTTAATAGCCATTCTGAGGGAGTTCTGGGTCACAAGAACTATAACATGAAGATGTTTTCTTCAATATTCACAACCTCTCAAACCTCTACAAAATGAGAATTAAGCAGGAGGTAAAATTATTGCAGTTGTCTCCATAATCTAACACCAAGCAACTCTAACAATGTTATCAACCTGATGACCTCGCAGATAAAGAACCAAACCTCTAATCCCTTTCTCTGTCATTCAGCATTTTCCCTTCCAGTTCCTACACTCTGGTAAGATTGCATATTGGGACACATGGGCTCCTGCTCTGGAATTTACTCAGCAATTCCCTTTTTAGTGTCTGATAGGATGCTCAGACTTCTACTGTTTTTTGTACGCCACCATTCTGAAGTAATAAGCAATACAACTCAACTACATCCTCCTCTCCATTCTCTCTTCAGAACACACACTGTTCAAAATAGAAAATATAAGTTTGTTCTTTCTAGGATAATATCATTCTTGCTATGAAACAATACTACTTCACCAGAAAATTAAGGAACAGAGAAGAGAACTGGAGAAGGTTTCTAGCATGTGTATGGGACTCCAGAAAGCCTGAAGAAAAGGGGACTGACATCATCTGAGATCAGTTCTAAGGAAGAGACTGAGCCTGGTAAAAAGTGAATTCCTTAACATAGCAGGAGGCTGAAAGAGATTTGAGATACAGGCCTTAGAGTATCCAACATGAAAGATGAAGGAGTTAGAATGCAAGCAATTGGGGTCAGATAGGGAAACAAATTACAAAATATCTCAGGAGGAATAAAACTCAGTTAAAAATCTTGTGTCTACAAGCAAATTAATCAACAGAGAAGATATTAATAAAATAAAAAGATGGCCTCCAGGACAACTAAATGAAACCTAAATATCTTAGAATAAATATTTCAAGACAAACAAAAATGAATCAATGCCTGCAAAGGAAGACCTTATAGAATCTCAAGAGAACATGGAACCATATGTTCCAAAGGATTCAAGGGAGAAATTGCTCTCCTGAGAGAACTGAAATGTTGTACTGGGATTGTATTGCTTTAGAGGACTCAACAGTTGCAGAGGTTAATAAGAGAATTTTAATCATCAATCCTTTTTTATCCTGCTTCTAAAGAGCAAAGAGATAATTACAATTTTTCCCAAAGCCAATACATTGTTGAAATACTTATCTAAATATTTGTGTTATTTGCTATTACTAATAAAGAATATAATTAGTAATATTAATTTTTCTAAGCCTACTAGACCAGGCTTTGAGGTAAAAGAATATAGATAGTTTATTGGAAAAGTGTTTTTCCTGGTTTTAGTAGATAGGGAATGTCAAGCTAATTAATAAATGAGAAAAATACTTTTCATTGGGCAATTTATGACATACTCTCTGAACATATCCTTTGTTAAACTTTAAGTCCTATAATTATTAGTATAACAAACTAATAATCAATCAGTAAGAACTAATAAAGTATGCAGGAACTCCAAAAAGAATAGGTACATGTACATTGCACAATTACTGAACAAATTGTCAATAATGGATATTATTATTGTTTTTAGTCATCTTTTTTGGCCTGTCCAACTTTTTGTGACTCCATTTTTTTCTTCTTTGTTTTGTTTTGTTTTTTAACAAAGTATTAGAGTGTTGCCATTTCCTTCTCCAGTATGTCTTACAGAGCAAGAAACAGAAACAAACAGGGTTAAAATACTTGCCCAGGTTCAAAAAGCTAGTAATAGTCTGAAGCCAGATTTTAACTTGGTCTTCCTGTCTTCAGGCCTGGATCTCTATCCACTGTATCTCCTAGATGTCCTGGATATTATTACTGTAGATTAAATTATATTCACATTATTATATATTAGGCTAACATTATAATATTCAGAGAAACATGGTTGACATATGAACTCACGTTGTTGTAGTTATTATGTATATTTGTTTTCTTGGTTCTGTTTACTTTGTATTGTTTCCTTTTAAATAAGCCTTCTCGTGCTTCTATGTACTCATCATGATCGCCATAATCAGTGTATGAGCATCTCCTTTGTTTCTAATTCTTCATGACTACAAAAAGTGCTGCTATAACTTTTTTCATGTATATGGACTCTTATTTTGTTACTGTTCTCCTTGAAGCATATTTATAGCAGTAGAATCTCTCAATCAAAGGATATGGACACTTTTTTACTTTCCTTGCATACTTTAAAATTGCTTTCCAGATTGGTTGAAACAAGTTGAAGCTCCATCAATAGTGCTTCAATGTACTCATCTTTCCACTCCAATTTTCATCCCTCCAAAATTTAACATCCCTATCTTTCTATCTAGATGACTTTTATTGCCTTTTTATTTTTATTGTGTTTTTGTATCATCTTTTACTGGTATCTTTTGATGTTATATCACCTAGATTCCTTACAGACCATCCCCAAACACCCTAATACCCTTCCAGAGAGACATCTCATATCAAATATAAAGAAAAAAGGGAAAATATTAGTAAAAACCAACTAATACATCAAAATAATTATATGTTATGTTCCATACATGTGGACCACCATCTCCTGAGCAGAACACTGAGGAGTAGATAATTTGTTGAGAATATTGTAAAATGGATTTATGCTGTTGTACTTTAGACTACATAGGTGCTGAGGCACTTTCCAGTTCTTAGTATCTGTGATTCCCTTTCCATGTTATCTTCTAGCAGAATATAAACTCTTGGAAGCTAGAATATTTTTGTCTTTATGCCCTAATCATCTTATAGTGCTTTGTGCCTAGTAGGTGCTTAGTTAGTATTAGTTGAATTGCTCTTTTCCTAGAAGTTCTCATCCCCTCAACTAAGGACCAGAAGGGGCTGAAGTTTTGAAGTAGGAAATTGACATTAAATATTTTTTCCCTCTAAGATGTGTTTCCTAATCTCTAATCTGGAGTCAGACTAAGTAATGGGATGCTACCTCCAGACCTAAATCAATAATCCAATGAAATAGTTTAAGAAATGAGAGACTAAATTCAAGAACTTCCTCTCCAAGGCATTAAGGTAATTTGACATGTGACAAAGTCAGTCCTCAGTGTCAGGTTAAGATCAGTTACCCTAGAAAATTATTTTAGTTGCTCTGGATAGATGAGGAATAGCTTTTTATAGGATTTCTCTGTTCTACTGTCCATTTCTTAATCCTGTAAATTCATTTGATTTTACATTCTTTTGCTAGTAAACTGTCTTTTGGAAAATCCCAATCTCTGTCCTTTTAATTTATGGAAAAATGAAATGCCCCTACATTTGCTAATTATTACCTGTTTTTTTTTTTTTGCAATATGAAGAAAATAACAACAATAACCTAACCCTAAGGTGAATTTTGCTATTTGAGATAAGATCCTGTAAGACCATAATGTTATATTGTTATGAGATTTGATTTCAGGTATGATTGTCTGAATTGTCGGTAAGCCAATGGTATACCATTCAAGGCAAATATCATTTGCAATAGTGTGATGTGTAGGGAGTAGCTAATGCAGTATGAGAACTACTATAGGTAAATGTTAGGTCCAAAAAAATTGAAGGATGACCTTGTGTAGATAGATATAGAAACCTCTTGGCTCAGTTTTGCCCTTGTTTTTTTTTTTCCTTTCTGAATAAGAAATTTTCCCACCTTGTTAATTCTGAACCTAGCTTTGGACTGTGAATAATGTGGAACTTTGCAACATTATTATCTGTCAAATGTTACTCATGTCTGGAATAAAACAGTGCTAAGGAAGATTTTGCCTGCTCTGGCTTATGGCAGGTCAGTCTGTGCCCTTGAAGGGATAGTCTTGATATTCTTATTATTAATACCCCTCCTTTTTTCCTTTCATAGCAAATTTCTATGATCAAGGTAAGTGAACAGTAGAAGTTTTGTTCTTGAAGTACTCAATCTATTACTTAATAGATGAATACTGAAAAATCTGAGTTATTATGGATCCAAGTAGGAAAAAAATTACTATTTTAATCTAAAATTGTGATTATAGAAATGGAATGAATAATGAATTTATCAATCATCTTGATTTGCATGAGGCTGAAATAACCCAGGAATCAAAATCAGACAATCAGGATGTGGAATGAGTGTTGCTTGACTTTGAACCTTTGCAGTGTCTATTGGTGTAGCACCAAGGAAATATTTACAGTGCCCAAAATCACAATAAAGAGCATGAGTATAAGAATCACATGATGTTCAATCGCAAAATTACCAAACTCTACAGATAGAGGACAGAACTGAAGCATTTATTTAGATACCAGAAAACCAAATCCCCAAACCAGTAAGCCCATTCAATCATAGTACTAAAGATATTCAGAAGCCATAATAACACTGAGAGCCACAGTATCCTTCAGCCTTCCAACAAACTAATACCAGATCAATATCTAGGGGGCGGAGCCAAGATGTCAGAGTAGAAGCACAAACTTGGTGTGGCCTCCAGCTCTAAACAATTCTAATACCTATAAAAAAATTACTCTAAATAAATTTTAAAGCTACAGAACCCACAAAGTGACAGAGAGAAATGAATCTCCCACTGAAGGCAGCCTGGCAAACTGGCAGGAAGGGTCTATGGCAACCAGCTGGGAGTCTAGCACAGTCCTGCAGGAGCAGCACGTTATTAGCCCCAGGGCAGGCCATACCAGAGCCCAGACCAGCCAGAGCAGACTTCAGGAGAGTGAATTACCAGCAGTGGTGGTGGCTTCCAGACTTCTCAAGGCATAAACACCAAAGACAAAGATCAATGTCTACTCAGGTGCCTATCTGACTCCTTGTCTGAGGTCTTCCTCTCTCCCCCACCATCTCGCTAGCTCTGACTACCAGCTTCCTGTGGGCTCTGCTTCCCTTCAGCAAACTCCTCCCACCATAGGTTCCACGTGACTACATTCAGCCTATCAGGGGGAGGAGTGTATCTTCACAGCAGGGAAGCTTCCTGTGGGCTCTGCTCTGTCTTTTAGCAAAATCCCTTCATCACTGGCTCCATGTGACTACATTCAGCATATCAGGTAACAGAGTTTACTTTCAGAGCAGGGGAGGTCCTCAAACTCCCCCCAAGGTCTATTAAGGTGCAGGGAAGGTCTTCAAATTCCTATTCCCATTACAGCTGGGTGAACCCAGAACACCTTTGCTGTGCCAGCACCCACAGAGCCAGATCAAACTGTTTCCAAATGAACAGAGCTTGCACAGACATCCTTGTTCTGGGTACTCTGTATTCCTCCTATTTTTCTGCCTCCCTTTGTTTTAAAACCATATAAACCACTCTCTAAGCCCCTAATCTTTAGAACATAATACTAGGTTCTACTCTTCTCCATGTGGGCATGTGTTGTTCTTACCCAATAAATACTTCTGGGTTTTGCACTTGAACTGTGCCTTTGTTCCCTTTGTTCAGGACACTTTACCCCAATTAGCTAAAATGTCAATTAATTATGTTCAAGTCCATATCCTAAGCAACTAAATAAATGAGTTTTAGGGCATGCCATCCCCTTGATAATAGTGTGTAAGATCAGGTCTTTTAAGTATCTCATTCTTTCAAGATGATATCAGGATAATATACTCAAAAAGGGGGAAAAAAGACAAATTCAAAAAGTTTTCTAGTTAAATAGAGTAGTAAATTTAGAGAAAGAAGCAGGATCAAACAATTTTTTTTCTAAGAACTAGGATACACACATACATATATACACATCTATACATATATATGTCTGTTTATGTGTATATATGTTTATCTATGTACATACACATAAATATATGCATATGTGTGTATGTATATAAGCTTCTAAAGGTTTCTAATGGGATAATCAGGTTTTCAATAGGTTTTATTAATAAATCCTCAAAATTGGATTAAGGACTTTGCATATAAAATTGCATGAATAATAGTAAGAAAATAAGATCATTTCCCTATTTTAAAGTCTTAGTCTGGTAATATTAAGAGGCAGAAATGCTCATTTTCCAAGTAAAGCCCTCATAGATTTTTTATTCAATTTAAAAACAATTTTTATGGAGTAAAAAAAAATGTTTCCTTTAGCTTATTGATGTCAGTGTACATATCAGGTTCAGGATTTAGGTAAAGATAGAAACAGCAAGTGGCATGTACTTACTAAAATCTGCTGAAGTTTCAGGGAATTATGGATTCCTAATATGATATTCTTCTTATAAGTCTATTGTTAGTAGGATCAAAACCATAAGATCTGAGCTGGTTTTAACCACATGAACTAGTTACTGAAAATCCAAATTTAGGAGGCTTATTTTAAATTATACTGAGTCTTGTTACAAGCAGATTTTAGCAGAATTACCTAGGAATGTATGGAAGTGACTTATAACCAGAGAATCATATCTACTAAGAGAAGTCCCCTTCAGATCTGCCCTGAAGACAAGGCTGATCACAAAATGTCCAAGAGCAGATGTTTCCAGGGAGCAGAAGACTACATAGAATATCTGGGACTCAATGAAACATGCTGTTAAATGGACATTGAGAGTGGGTTACTAAGTCACAAGGAAATGATGTTATTTAATATTGTTGATCATTCTTGTATTACTTCAGCTTTTGTTTCAGGATATTTATATTTGCCAGGTTTTCTTTGTTACATTGGTAACATGTAGGTTTCCCCTCTCAAATTAGTCCATGGAGATTCCTGTACATAGTTTGACATGTAACTGGCCTTAGTTTACCTAAAGAGTATATTTAATGGGGTGGCTGGGTGGTGCAGTGAATAGAGGACCAGCCCTAGAGTAAGGAGGACGTGAGTTCAAATCTGACCTCAGACACTTAACACTTATTAGCTGTATGTCACTTAACCCTAATTGCCCTCCAAAAAGTAAAATAAAAAGAGTATATTTAACGAGGTTTGTCTCCTTAGGGAGTATATGTAAGTCTGCTCATAATCTGTGATTCTTCTCATGTACATAACTTGTTGCTTATGCCTAGCAACCAGATGCTCCTTTCATCCCACATTTTTTGATATGTTTTAAGGTAGACCACCATACT
This sequence comes from Gymnobelideus leadbeateri, assembly GCA_011680675.1. NCBI lineage: Eukaryota > Metazoa > Chordata > Mammalia > Diprotodontia > Petauridae > Gymnobelideus > Gymnobelideus leadbeateri. The sequence goes on along the minus strand of WOXC01003954.1, from coordinate 98,090 downwards.
GTCCAGAAATCCCTATATAGAAGAAAGCCTCCTTAGTATAGAATCAGAAGATTTGGTTTGAATTCCAGATCTGATCCTGATTGGCCATGTGACTTGGGGGCATATTATGAATATTCTCTGAACCTTCATTTCTTGATCTATAAAATCAATTAGGTGTGAGCTGGAGCCAACCTGCACCATCTTCTTTTAGTGTGAACATTTACATCTTAGAATCAGCAGACATTACAAAGCAGGGTTGGTTTATTGTTTTATTGATTATCTAGACATAAGAAAATGATAGGGAAAGTGTTAATAATATAAATTAAACTTTAAATTATAGTGGTATGTATACCTGGAGATAATAATACTTGTATTATTTGACAGGGTTACTGTGGGAGAAGTGCTAAACAGATGCTGAGTTTTTTCATCATAATCAGAGTATGTAGAGGGGAATATGATTCAAATATAACTTTAGAACCTAAGTTTTAAAGCTCTAATAGATCGTAAAGAGCATCTAGTCAAACTCCTGCATTGTATACATTAAGAAGTCAAAGTTAAGAAAGAGAACATGATTTGTAATATTTACTGTTATTTCATCTGCTCCTGATTTTGTGCCCTTGACTAGATTGTACACTTCTTGAGGATAGTTTTTTTCTATTTTCTTCTGCAGCACTAAGCATGGGGCCTATTTATGATGGTCTTAATATATGCACATTTGTTGATTGAACGCATAATAGAGAGTCATTCATCACCCAAATTAACTTTGAATTGATTGTTCTTAAAAATGCTTTTTTTTAAACAAATGCTTTATTAAATTCTGTTTTACATCATTCATTTCTGCCAGATTTTGAGTTACAATCATTTTTCCCCCGTTATTCCCCTACCCAACCTCCAAGAATAGCAGTCCCACAAGATATCGATTCCTCCAATCTGCTCTCTCCCATATCTTCTCCCATACCCCCTTCGACGTTTCCATTAGAGGGAGGTGAATCTCTGTGTTCCAATGCCTGCACATCTTATCAACCTATTACAAGCAAAAGAGTATTAATAATAGTGTTTATATATCTTTGAAACATTTAATTTTAAGACCTCAATTTTCAGATCCATTCCCTTCCTCCTTTGTCACCCACTACCTCTGAGAAGATAAGCAATTCAGTATGTGTCGTGCATGTATAGCTATGAAAAACATTACCATAGTAGATATATTGTAAAAGACTGGTTATATTTCCCTCCCGCCCATCTCACCTCCCACCTGGTCCATTCCCTAATTTGATCTTGTCCCTCTTTGAAAGTGGGTACTTTCAACCTCCCCTCCACCCAGAATGCCCTCCCCTCCACATCCTCCATCTCATCCCCCTTTCCCCTACTCTCCTGCAGGGTGAGATATCCCATTTAGTATGTATGTGATTCTCTCCTTGAGCCAACTTCAAAGAGAATATGGTTTTGCCTTTTTGCCTTGCTGTTCTTCTCCTCCCCTGCAACTACGTCCCCTTGCCTCTTCTACATGAGATAGTTTACTCTACCCTTTCTCTCCCCATCTCCTCTCGCCACTTTCCTTTCTCACCTCTTAACTTCACCCCTTAAGAATCATGCCTTCCCATCAAATTCAACCTGTGCCCTCTATCCATGTATACCTGTAAACATATGCCCATATACCCTTCTTCAATTATTCTCATAATGAGAAAGGTTTCATCAGACACAGTTATTGTTTTTCCATGTAGGAATGTAAATAGTTCAACTTTGATAAGTTCCTTTGGATTTCTTTTCCTTGATTACCTTCTCAAGCATCTGCTGCTTCTTGTGTCTGAATGTCAAATTTTCTATTCAACTCTGGTTTTTTCCTCAAGAATGCTTGAAAGTCCTCTATTCCACTGAATGACCATATTTTCCCCTGAAACAAGATGCTCAGTTTTGCTGGGTAGGTGACCCTTGGCTTTAATCCCAGCTCTTTTACCCTCTGGAATATCATATTCCATGCCCTTCGATCCCTCAGTGTAGAAGCTGCCAGGTCCTGTGCTATTCTGATTCTGTTTCCAAAATATTGAAATTGTTTCTTCCTGGCTGCTTGTAGCATTTACTCCTTGATCTGGGAGTTCTGGAACCTGGCTATAACATTCCTAGGAATTTTCTTTTTGGGATCTTTTTCAGGAGGCGATCGGTGGATTCTTTCAACCTCTATTTTCCCCACTGGGTCTAAAATAAAAGGGAAATTTTCCTTGAGAATTTCTTTAAGAATGATTTCTAGTTTCTTTCTTTGGTCATGGCTTTCAGGTAGTCCAATAATTTTTAAATTATCTCTCCTGGATCTCTTTTCCAGGTCAGTGGATTTTCCCATGAGATATTTCACATTGCCTTCTATTCTTTCATTTGTTTGGATCTGTTTAACAGCATCTTGATTTCTCATTAAGTCATTAGCTTCCATTTGCTCCAGTCTAACTCTGAAGGAATGAATCTCCTCAGTGATCTTTTGAGATTTTTTTTTTCTATCTGGCAAATTCAGCTTTTTCAGGCATTCTTCTCCTTGCCTTTCTGAGCCTCTTTTGCCATTTGAGTTAGTATATTTTTAAGGTGTTATTTTCCTCATTCAGGCTGTTGACTGTCATTTCATACTTTTCTTGCATCTTTTTCATTTCACTTCCCAAATTCTCCCCCATTTCTCTTATCTGCTTCTTAAAGTCCTCTATGGCCTGTAGCCAGCTTGTGTTTTATTTGGGGCTTTTGGTACAGGAGTTCTGACCTCACAGTCCTCCTCCATGCTTTGATCGTCTTTGCCCCTAAAATAGGAGTCCAATGTTGAATTTTTCTGTTTATTTTCTTTCTTTTGCCTAGGCATGTTGCCACCTAATTACTTGATTTTTGGGCTTGTTGCCACAGTAGGACTCTGCCACCAGCCAGGAGAGCTTTTGTCCCGAAAGTTGGGGTCTTCACAACTTCCCCAGGTTGGGTGGCTTCTGGAAAGCCTCTACCCACTCTGGCAAATTGGATACCCACCCCAAACTTCCCCCACACACCACAATCCAGATCCAGGCAGTTTAAAGCAAGAGCGATTAACCCCCAGACTGATTGCTGGGTCTCCCTACAGTTCACAGACCAGGAGCTAGAGCCGCCACTGACTTCTGCAAAATGGCTTCTGTGCTGTGTTTCTTTAGCAGCTTTTCACCCCCAGGGGAGGAAGCTGACGCGTTCCCCAAATACTGGTCCCAAAGTCCATAGGGCACTAACCTCTCACTTTGTCCTAGGCATATCTGTGCTGATAATTCTGGAGTCACCATAGCTGCTGGTGTTCTGGGTTCCCTCCAGCCAGCTGCTGGTCCAGCTGCTCTAGAGGTAAAACCAGGGCTCAGCTCCCAGAGCGCTGAGCTGTTGGTTCCCAAAGTGCTGTGCTGCCTGCTCTCAGAGAGCAGTGCTCACCGCTCCCTGCCGGGCTGCTGGGTTCTCCTCAGCAGGAGGTTAACTTCTCTGTGTAGTTTTGTGGGTGCTGGAGCTCCAGAAGTTGTTCAGAGTCCCCTTTTACATTGTTTGGAAGTTGTGTGGGTCAGAGAACCTTGGAAGTGCTGTTTCTACTCCGCCATCTTGGCTCCGCCCCCTTGCCTGTCTTCTATAAAGGAGAAAGCCATAGATAAATACATTGCCTGCTGAAGCAAAGATTGATAAGGACTACTAAAGATTTATAGATTTTAAAAGTTCACATTTGTGTGTCAATGTCATTAAGTCTGGAAAATAATATCAGACATATCTCTTTAGCAAAGCTTTCCCTTAATTTGGTGTAGAAAAAGTCACTTGGGCAATAGAAATAGCCCACATTCTTTCTTTAGAGATACTAAGTTCTGGGAAAGGATAAACAACAGCTATATCATTCCCTAAGTCCCCCGTCCCCTTCTTCAAACTTGTAAACCAAATGAGTATAATTATATTATACAAGTATTTAAATGCCATGGTGATAAACACATTATAAATAGATCTTTGATTAAGAATTTCAAAATGAGCCTGCTTGCTTATAATATGGTATATGTAGAGATTGAAATTAAAGTCATAACATCTATAACCATGATGGTGCTAGTGAGCCTCACAATAATTAATATAGAGTGGGGAGAAGGAGGGAAGGGAAATTTGAAACTCAAGGAACTATGGAATTGAATCTTGTAAACTAAAAATAAACAAACACATTACTAATTAAAAAATTAATTAATATATCTGCACAGAAAAGAATCATGTTGTAAAACGACTCCGTTTTTATTCCTTCATAATAGATATTAAAAAAAAAACCTTTAAAGATACAGACTATACAAAAATACAGCCTGGCATTTGATTGCCAGAGAAAGTATATTTTTCTCTGATTCTGGAAGACTTTGCACACAAATATTTTTAACTATTATAATTTTGAGCACTTACTAAATCCTTTATGGTATCGTTTTATTTGATTTTTTAATTTTTTTCCGATCAATGAATAAGTTGTCATTTAATGCTGAATAGTAGCCCGGTAACTTCTAATTTCTGGGTGGGGTAGTGAAACTAAATAAAAAAATAACCCTAGGTGCACTGGAAATCCTCCAAATATAGCCATTGTTAGAAGGGTTAATACTTTGACATTCATTGGACAAAGCCAGTTCTACCTAAAGTCACTAATGACCTCATCAGCAATCTCAAATCCCTATTTCACCCCCTACAGACCCACTTGACACACAGACCTCTATATATCTATGTCAGTATCGGCTCAGTATTTATTTACCTGGCTGATTTTATACCGCTGCAAAGGACCTGCTGTATTCCTTCCCAATAAAACAAATCACAATTCATGAGATCTTTGACCAAATTTTTAGCCAAATAACTCTGGCAAGGTCAGACTACATTAACACAAAGTAGTCTGAAGGCCTATGCTATTTAATCCATATCACGCAGCAACAATTCCAAGGTGGCTTAGCAATTCCAATTCATTGTTGCTTTCTGATTGCTCATCTTATTTGGACATCAATCCATAATAAATTAATATCAGCACATGGGCTGTTCAGATTCTCTGGAGTTTAAAATTATCATCTCTTCATTTTGTTAATGGTTTTCTCAATCGTTAACTCCATGTCTCAACCTCCTGGTTTCCATTTCCGCTGAGCTATTAATAGGAAGTTGACTCCTTCCATCACTGCCTTGCCAATCTCACAATTCTCTTCTCTTATTTGAGGAATATTACCTTTCATCTCCTTGCCCTCCAAATATAGCTATACTTTTCCTTCCTCTTAGATGACCTCGTCCATCTTATCAAAGCTTCTCATACATTTTCACCAACTTTAATCTTTTCTGCTGCTTGATAACTGCATGCCTATTAAAGTGTTCATAAACCCTTCCTGCCATTAACATGCCAACAAGCAGCTGCTTCTTTACCCCAAAGCCTATGTTGGATTTTCAGTCTCCATCTTCCATCTCCTCTAAATTCTGTTGGGTTTTAATGAAGCTGCCCCCAGAGAAATCCACCCTTCTTATTAGCCAATCAGGTTCTCACATTAATTAGGCTAATGGACAGCAGATTTAACACATTTCTTAATTATGACTGCAAACATTTTGTTACAATAAACGAATTCCCTAACCCTTCTACAATGCTTAAATTGGAAGAATAAAAGTGCTTATAAGTCCCTTCCCTGGACAATGTCTGCCCGAAGGAAAATATTACTCTCTTTTCCTAGCATGGCTCACCTAAAGCCCAATATTCTTGTTCCTTACATGGAAACAGAAAAGCAAATGGCCTTATATTTTGTTATTGAAATAGATCATGCTCTTTTCTTTTCTTTTCTTTTCTTTGCTTTTCTTTTCTTTTCTTTTCTTTTCTTTTCTTTTCTTTTCTTTTTTCTTTTCTTTTCTTTTTTGCTTTTTGGAGGGCAGTTGGGGTTAAGTGACTTGACCAAGGTCACACAGCTAGGGGTGTGTGTGTGTGTGTGTGTGTGTGTGTGTGTGTGTGTGTGCATTAAGTGTCTGAGGCTGGATCTGAACCCAGGTCCTCCTGACTCCAGGGCTGGTGCTCTACTCACTGTACCACCTAGCTGCCCCTGATCATGCTTTTTTCAATGCAATTAACTATATTTCTAACTTTATTCTTTGAACGTTGTACTTTTTTTCTTCATTCCCTTATCTTTTTCTGAATATATTGAGCATTGTCCAAATGAAAGTTATATTTAACTGGTGTCAGTTGTGAAAGTATATAGAATATGACATGTGGTGCATATGTAACTTCATAAAGAAACTATGATTTCATCAGTATGGCAAACGCATATCATGAGATCTCACTACCAAAGAAGATTATATCCCTTTTATAACTTACTATGAAGTGTCTTGAGTCATATAAAGATTAAGTGCCCAGTGTCATACAGATAGTGTCAGGAGGGATTTGAACCTAGGCCTTCAAAACTCCAAGTCCAGTTTCATTGTTCTGTCCTTTGTTGTTGCCACCGTCAGGGATATACTTTCAGAAACATCACTTTAGCAGCTATGGGGAAGAATTGGAGAGGGAAGTGATCTGAGATATGTACATCATTTAGGTGACTATTGCAGTAATCAGGTGATGGACACCTGAACAAGGGAGTAGCAAGGGATGAATATGAAAAATTTTATTAAGATGGAAATGAAAAAATGGGGCAACATACTGTCTAAATAGGTTGAAGGAGAGTGAGGAGTCATTAATGACACTGATGTAATAGTTTGGGGAGGAGGAATAGAAGGATGGTGGTGTTTTGGACAGTAATAGGAAAGTTTGGAAAAAGGGTAGATCTTAGGGGAAAGATAATATAAAATGATCTGCATTGCAGATCACAACCTACATTTGTCTGTACATCAAGTGTGACTCACATCACAAATGAACCAGGGTGGAGGTGGTAGGTGGGGTTTTTATTCACTAGTCCTCCTGGGGTACTTGTATTTTTTTTTAATGCATTATATAAATAGAAGGCAGCATGGGAAGGAAGCAGTGGGAAGAACATTTGCTCTGGCATCAGAAGACCTGGTTTCAAAGTCTATCTCTGAAACTTACTCCTTGTTTGACCTTGGATGAGATTTATCCTTTCGGCCTTATTTCCTTCATTTGGAACATGAGGTAGTTGTATTAGATGGTCACAAAAAATCTCTTCCAACTCTAGAGCTATGATCGTTTGCATCCTATAAAAGAAATAGGGAAGATATCTTTCCCATTTTACAAATGAGGCCTAAAAAATTGCCATGATCTTCTTGACCTGGCTAAAAGCAGTGACTTGAAGAGAGGACTCAACTACTGGTATGGATTAGACACATAATATGGAAGACATAAGGCATATAACCTGGGAAGGGAAAGAAAAAAAAGGAAAGGAATAAAGATATATATTACATGTACTATGTGCCAGGCACTTTAAGTACTTTTTACAAGTATTTTTCTATTTGATTCTTACAAAAACCTTGCAAAGTAGTTGCTATTAAGGGAAGGAGGTTTACTCCTAGATCCCTTCCTATTCTAAGCATGGGAATTCAATTCAATTCTTGAATCCTATGAATAAAACAGAAGCATTGTATAATTAGAAAATCATTGGCCTGGGATAGCAGACATTCAGGATTCAGTAGCAGCTTTGTTCTTAATTAGATATATGACCTTAAGCAGGTCACTTTATCTTTGTAGGTCTGTTTCTTCATTTATAAAATGGGAGTCGGGAGAGTTTGTACAATGCCTTCTCTAAGCTCTCTTATGCCTGGAAAGTTCTGTGATTCTATAAATTAGCAGTCTAGGTAAGAGTCATAGTCAAGGTGTCACTACATGGATAAAGTGCTCGGCCTGGGAGCTAGAAATATCTGAGTTCAAATCTTGCCTCAAACACTTAATTCTATGACCCTGGGAAAGTTATTTAATCTCCATTTGCCTCAGTTTCCTCATCTGTAAAATGAAGATAATAATAGCAGCTACCTCCCAGTGTTTTTGTGAATATCAAATTAGATAATAATATTAAATAGCTTAACACAGTATCTAGCATATAATAAGATCTATTATTATTGTTATTATCTATAAAACAAAAGTAATAGACACCTATTTCATAGGATTTTCGTGATGATCCAACAAGTTAATGTGTAAAAGCACTTTACGAATATTAAAGTGCTATATAAATGCTATTATTTTTGTTGCTGTTCATCATCATCATCATCATTATAATTTATTTCCTAATTAAGCTATGTAATATTGCTCTGATATGGACCCCTGGAATGTTGCTGGGGCAAAGCAAATTTGGGATCTATTCAACTCTTTCATTTTTATACTTGAGAAAACTGAGGACCTGAGAAATATAGTAATTTATTTGCATAAAATTTTATGGGAGACAAAGTCAGGCTTTGAACACATGTCATTTGACTTAATTCCCAGTGTTCCCTTCACTAAATCAAACTTACTCTCCTTTAGTAGTTACTTAGCCCCTACATTCTTCACCAGCCAAGTTTGCTTGTCACTTTTAGAATGCCTTAACCACTACAAAGTCTCTTTCCCTAAAATTCATCCTCCTTTGTTCTTAGATGAACTTTGTATGGGAAGGCACTAAGCTGGGGTGTGGGGAGGGACAGCTTTCCCTAAACATCCTTTTTAAGACCTAATATCAATAAATTTATCTAAACCTCCTAAGAAATTTAGGGATAGTCAGTTAGCCAAAACTTATTTATTAAGTACTTAATATGTGCCAAGCATTGTGCTTGTCCTTGTGGGAATACTAATAGAAGTAAAAAGAATAGTTTTTAGAGGCAGCTAGGTGGCTGAGTGAATAGGGCACTGGCCCTGGAGTCAGGACGACCTGAGTTCAAATCTGGCCTCAGACACAAAAACAAAAACTAGTCATGTGACCTTGGGCAAGTCACTTAACCCCAATTGCCCTCCAAAAAGCAACAAAAAAGAAAGAAAAGAATATTTCTTACCCTCGAGAAGTCTACAATCCAGTGGGGAAGATAGCAAATAAAAGGAAGCTAGACTGTGTGTATGTGGATGGTGGTAGTTGTGGGGTGGAGAGGTGAAGAGAAGGTGTGCTCCAAAGTGAACTTGGGGCCAAAGATGATGAAAAGGACCAATTATTCCTTTCCTCGTGACAAAAACTTCAAATAAATTCAACCTAATGGCATACATATCTTTATTAGTCTTCTAGATAGAAGACATTAGGCATTGATTATGGTAACTTCACACACACACACACACACACACATATACACTACCACACTACTAATGGAATATTTCAAAATCTGTCAATGTTTTAAAAAAAAAAATCCTCCTGGGATTTCAGTTGTGCAGTTAACCATATCCTCATACCCCATTTTCATTTTGTGTAGGTCAGTCCTGAAGAGAGAAGCAGTCTCTTTCAAGACATGTAATTTTAAACATGAAAACCATTCCAAGGTGCTGACAGAATAATAATATTGGCAAGTCATGTCTTTCTGTTTCTACAGAACCAAAAGTTGCCCTGTGTAGGCTGATATGTTAATGGGCATCTTGAGTAGAATAAGCTTACTTTACTTTTGCACTGAGTGCAATTAAAACATAGCCATTTTTCCAGGTCTTCAAAGCCCTCAAAATGTGATTAAAGGCATCTCAGGGGAAAAAAACAAAACAAAACAGAAAGCAACAACAACAACATATTCTTGTTGGACAAATGTACCTAGAGAACTGAGCATGCGAATGCATACCTGAGATAAACATACACCATCACCACTGTTGGGAAATTCTTTTACCAAGAGGTCCTAGAATCGTCCTTGAGTTAATTCCTCCCACCAGCATCCCTTTGACAGGATGTCAATAAATAGAGATTCAAAGCTAGAAAATAAGCTTTTAATTAGCACCAGCTAATAATAGGTAATTGCCATGAGGCTGGCAACTCCACTGAACAAAGGGAGATATATAACACAAGTATATGTATATATACATTGTGATAGATGGTTAATTAGACCCATGTGATAGATGATTAACTAGACCTCTATTTTATTGAACCCTTATTTCAAAATATTCCAATCAGTATTAATCAGTTTGATATGATTCCATAAGGATAGTGATTAACAGTTCTTATATTAGGCCTCAGAATTGTGAACTGCAAGTTTTAAGTTCATTTGCTTAATCATAGGAAACTAACAGAACTCCACCCTTATTTTTCCTTGTTATGGTGACCAAGCCCAACATCAAAGAGGGGACTCAATTACATGGAAAGTCCCCCAGCTATTTTTGTTGTCCTTCTGTTGCCCAACACGGGAAGATGACCATGAGTATTTGATCAAATGACCCTGTTTGCCAGCCTATAGAGTGCCTGTCTACTGCCCAAGTAGATGTTTTAAAATGTGTTTATTAGCTCAGCCCATGGGTCTACTCATCAGCTTAGTAAGAACTACTGAAAGGTCAAGATAGGTCTGTCAAAGTCTGTTCATTAGCCTCTTTCTCGACCAATGGGATTCTGTATTTTGTTTAGATAAGCCACATTCCTTATTTGGGAGGTTTAGTAAAAGGACTAGATGTCAGGTGATTTGGGGCAGGGAGACTATCTTAACCTTAGGGTAGTAGCTTGTTAACCTTGTCTCAGGAATCATCAAAGATCTGGTCTGTACTGGTGTTTCCCTGTATTTAAAATCATCAGAACATTTTGGTAGGACTGGTGGCCTCTTAGATAACCCCATCAGAATGTCCTGTGGGATTGGAGGTCTCTAAGATACTGAAGGTTCACCTTCAAATCATGTGCTAATGCTGTTGAGTTTGACTGAAAACTAGAGTTCATAAAGGAAAGTAGTGTGTAATAAGCCTGAAAAGGCAAGTTGAAGCCAGATTAGGAATAGCTATCAATGCCTAACAGAGAACTTTGTATTCTATCCAAAAGGCTATAGCAAGCTACCAGAGCTTTTTGACCAAGACAAAGATATATGCTTTCAGAATAGCAATTTGCAGCTGTATAGAAGATGGGTCACAGAGAGAAGAGGTTGATTACCTCTATTTCTTCAGAGGTTTAGTATTTCTGAGCAAAGATAAGGAAGCCTCTGAAAGAAATTACCCTTGACACATTTTGTAAAGTGTTTCTTATTCATATATAGTAAAGTGGCTTTACCCCCCCATCTCTCATGACAGTTGTGAGAAAATATGCAAGATTTTCAAATGTCTCCATTGATAAAGATCCTATGAATTGTCATTTGTATTCCACCAGCCTTGGTAGGCCTGGAATCTAACAGGAAAATACAAAAGAATTTAAAACTAGGGTCCTGGGCACTGTAAGTTACAGTATGGCAAAAGAATGAAGAGTCATTTAAATTCAAACAAGTTGAATCCAGACCACAAAAAACAAAAACACCCATATACCCTCCTATATAGACACACACATATATATATACCCTTCATCCATTTTCATAATGAGAAAAGTTTCCTCAGTTACAATTATCGTTTTTCCATGTAGGAATGTAAATAGTTCATCTTTGGTAAGTTCCTTATGATTTCTTTTCCCTGTTTACCTTCTCATGCTTCTCTTGCTTCTTGTATATGAATGTCAAATCTTATTACAGTTCTTTGCTACCACACAGGGCTTGGGGATAGGGAGAGCAGAGAGAGAAAAGATAACTAAGTTAAATATATTCAGCACCTCCCTATACCTTTGCTTCTCATCATGAGTCCCATTCTTGGTGTACCCCTTGACTAAGGGGGATGGGAATTCTAGTACTGATCTAGCAGATATGCTCTATAAAGCTTGACTTTCCTACATTTAAGACACAGAAAAAAATCCCCATGCAAAGGTGTACAGATATGGTGACATCGCTTGAGGCTAAGAGGAAGAAATAGACAATGGAATCCCTCTGACATAAAGTCGAGCCACAAATAAGCTCAGTTTTGCCATGTGACCCTTATTCTCTAGTTGGGACCAATATATATGCTGCATATGTTCCCAATTTCAATGAAAACAAAAAGAGAAGATAATCTGTCTTTAGATCTTCTGGGTGTGGGGGGAAGGAAGGAAAGAGAGACAGAGACAGAGACAGAGAGTGACAGTTCCTGATTAGGAAAATCCTCAGCCAAATTGAAAAACAGAAAACAAAAACAAAAACCAAATAAATAAAAAATTAGAAAAAAAAACAAGCAAATTAATAAAGAAATAGTGAAGTCAGAATGACAGTATTTGGCTTTTCCTAGGCTCACGTTGTTTTTTTTTTTTAAACAAATGCTTTATTAACTTCTGTTTTACATCATTCATTTCCGCCAGATTTTGAGTTACAATCATCTCCCCCACCTGTTTTTCCCCTACCCACCCTCCCAGAATAGCAGTTCCGCAAGATATCGCTTCCTCCAATCTGCTCTCTCCCATACCTTCTCCCATACCTGCTTCGACTTTTCCATTAGAGGAAGGTGAATCTTTGTGTCCCAATGCCTGCACATCTTATCTCCCAATTACAAGCAAAAGAGTATTAATAATAGTATTTATATATATTTGAAACATTTAATCTTAAGACCTTGAATTTCAGATCCATTTCTTTCCTCCCTTGTCACCCATTCCCTCTGGGGAGATAAGTAATTCAGTATATGTTGTACATCAATCCACCGATCACCTCCTGAAAAAGATCCCAAAAAGAAAACTCCCAGGAATATTATAGCCAGGTTCCAGCATCCCCAGATCAAGGAGAAAATACTACAAGCAGCCAGGAAGAAACAATTTCAATATTGTGGAAACACAATCAGAATAGCCCAGGACCTGGCAGCTTCTACAGTGAGGGATCGAAGGGCATGGAACACAATATTCCAGAGGGCAAAAGAGCTGGGAATGAACCCAAGGGTCACCTACCCAGCAAAACTGAGTATTTTGTTTCAGGGGAAAATATGGTCATTCAGTGGAATAGAGGACTTTCAAGCATTCTTGAGGAAAAAAAGCAGAATTGAATACAAAATTTGACATCCAGACACAAGAAGCAAGAGATGCCTGAGAAGGTAATCAGGGAAAAGAAATCAAAAGGAAATTATCAAAGTTGAACTATTTACATTCCTATATGGAAAAGCAATAACTGTGACTGTTGAAATCTTTATCACTATGAAAATAATGGAAGAAGGGTGTGTGGTCATATTAATACATATGTGAATGTGTGTATATGGTTACAGTTATATATAGATAGAGGGCATAGGGTGAATTTGTTAGGAAGGGAGGATACTCAAGGGGTGAAATTATGAGGTGAGAGGAAAGTGGCAAGAGGAGATGGGGAGAGACAGGGTAGGGTAAACTATCTCATGTAGAAGAAGCAAGGGGAAGTGGTTGCAAGGGAAGGGAAGAATAGGAAGGCAAAAAGGTAAAACCACATTCGCATTGAATTTGGTTCAGGGAGAGAATGATATACATACTAAATGGGATATCTCAACCTACAGCAGAGTAGGGGGAAGGGGGATGAGAGGAGGGATAATGGATAGGAGGGCATCCTTGGGGAGAGGGGAGGTTGGAAGTACCCACTATAGAAGAGGGACAGGATCATGTAGGGAATGGACCAGGTGGGGGGGTGGGATGAATGGGAGGGAATTATAAGCAGCCTTGTACAATATATCTACTATGATAATGTTTTGCATAGCTAGGTTCACGTTGTTATTTTATTTACCCTCTCTCCCTCAGTATTACTCTTTCCTGCACACTCTTTAACCTACCACTCAGAAGTCCAGTGTCCTGATGCTTCCTCATAAATAACCAGTTTTTGGAAAGAATATAATCTCAATAACATTAAGCTCTAAGTGATTTACAAGAAGATTTAGGTTTAACACAGTGTTTTGTACAAATTGATTCCATTTGGGGTTTTCCTGGTAAAGATACTGGAATGGTTTGCCATTTGCTTCTCCAGGGCATTTTGCAGATGAAGAAACTAAGGTAAACAGGGTTAAGTGACTTGCCAAGGGTCATACTGCTAAGTGTCTGAGGTTAGAATTGAATTTACAAAGAGCCTTACTGACACCAGGCCCAAAGATCTATCCAGTGTATTAACTAGCTGCTAACTTTGAAGGAAACAGGGATACTATAAGGAATAGGTGAAGAATCCATTCTAGCCATGAAGGAGGAACTCTGCAAAGGTAGGAGGAAGGAAATGGAATGTCATGTAAATGAATGAAAGGCTTTAATGGGCTGTCTTCCCTGAGGTATTTGCATTTTAAAGTAGGAGAAGACTACTTAAAGCCAAAGGAGTGGTATTTTAATGGGGACAGTTCAGGCATCATTAAGCCAGTGGAGGGAGTTTTTAGACTGTACCATATAATCTAACAGTTTAGACTCAAAGAATGGGAGAGGTGGTTGGGACACTTGAGAGATCATCTAGGCCAATACTCTCATTTTACAAATGAGGAACTTGAGGTCCAGAAAAGTGAACTGAATTACTTAAAGTTACAAAGCCACTTTGTGTCAGAGCTCTATGTAAATCTGTTTCCTAATTCCCTAACTATTGTCTCTTCTATTATATCAATTAGATATCCATATAGATATCTGTATTAGATATCTATATTATTATGTCTATATTTTGTCTCCCCAGCAAGATTGTAAATTTTTAAAGGCCAGAGTGCGATTCTTTGTATTTCCACCCTTATCCACAGCACCTAGGATATGGTCAGCTACATAGTAGTTGTTTTATTGTCAGTGACATACAATGACTTAATAAAGATGCATTCTGTCTTCCTCCTCATCTTTCCATTTCCCCCTTTCCCCTCCCATCTCTTCAAAAAGAGATTTTTGGACTGAAAAACCTTTACTAGTGACAATTAAGGCAGTTGAATGAAAAAAAAAATTCAGGTAGTATGTAATAGGAGGGAAAAGATTGGTTTTAAATGGAAACCAAAGGCTATAGTATAACTGTAAATGGGACCCTTTAAAAGCAGACAACTCTCTATAAGTAGACAAAACCAGATGCCCCTAGTCTCTCCCCACTGCAATCCATCCTTCCTTTAGCCATTAATGTGATAGTCCTAAAGTGCAGATCTCACTGTTTCACATCTCCCCCAAGCCCAGCTCAATAAATTATTGCCTCTAGGATCCAATATAAAATTCTCTGTTTAGCATTCGAAACCCTTCATAACCTTTCCTCTTCCTACCTTTTGAATGAAAGAAGTGAAAACTTCTCAGACTGTAATCTAAAATCTAGTAAGGCTTTTCATGGGAAACAGGCCCAAGTTCCCTTTTACTGGATTTACAAGGACTCAAAACTCAGACTGATAGGGAGTCACCTCTCTCCTCAGTGACACCTCAGCATAAGATATGCCAAATAAGGACTGAAGTGCTTTCTCAAATGTACATTGGGTGGTCTACTGTTTCCTTGTTCTGGTACTTGAGGTAGATTGCTGCAATTAAATTGTGCACCTGACTTCTAGCCAATGGAAGAAAAGGGTCAGAAGGGGAGTGGGGGAGAATTCCACATTAAGGCTTTCTAACTTCACCATTTCCTTTTTTTTATATCTTTTCTCCTCCCTGACCATTTATCAGGAGGGTGACGCTTCCTTGAAATTATAATAAACCATTCTTTCCTGCTTCCTGCCTTGAGAAGCCTCAGTATTATTTGAGTAAGGACCTCTGTTGCACCTAGTTTTGGGGTACACACACTTTCCAGTCTTCTTACACTTACTTTAAAACAAGTATTCTTTGATTCAGTAACACTGGCTTCCTGGTTGTTTCACAAACAAGATATTCCATCTCTCTGCTCCAGGAATTCTCTCTGGCTATTCCATGTCTGGAATACTCTTCTTCCTTTACTCTGACTACTGACCTGTATTACTTCCTTTAAGTCCTAACTAAAATCTTTTACTGGGAGCCTTCCCCAATTCTAGCATCTTCCCTGTTAATTATATCCTATTTGCTCTGTACATAACTTGCTTTGGATTACTTGCATACTGTCTCTACTATTAGATTGTAAGCTTCTTGATGGCTAGCTAAAACTGTCTTTTGCCTCTTTTTGAATCCCCAGCACTTAGGAGAATATGTAGCATTATAGGTGCTTAATAAATGTATATTAATTGCTTGATAGATCAAAAATTGTCATTATTAAGTAATTGTTCCTTAAATTAGAGAAATGATAGTGATAAATTGATAATTGAAACTGTTTTGACCAGAAGTGGTAAAAATTGATGAGTTCACCAACTGAGAAATCTACATAAACATTTGTAGTACAGATATAAAAAGAAAAAAATTCTATATATTTAAAGAAATCACCATTTTCTAAGGCTGTTATGATTTTATGTCCATATCCTTATGAGACCTAATCTACATCTACTTATTCTTTCTTCTATTTCTCTCACTCTCATTTCCCTAAACAATGACTCCATAGGCAATTCACATTTGACACTTCCATGCAAAGTTACTAGCACCACTAATCCTACTTTCCATAGCTCTACTTTTTTGCCTTCAAGGAAAGTACAGTGTTTTTGTTCACACTGAGCTGTCCTCAATTTTCTGTCCTATTACATGTGGTAGAATCACTGTTGGAGATCCCAGAGATTTACAGCAAGGACAAAATGTCATCAAATCTATTCCAGTCCACTCAGAAACAGCTTTGTGAGACTGAAGGTGAAATTCAACAGGCATTGCCTTTTCTGAGGCAACATTTATTCTCCCCAAATGTCATGCTACATCCTGAATTGTTGAGCCAGACTGCAAAATCAGTGTTTGTCCAAGACAGTAGATTCTAATGGTTGAAGTTGCTCCAATCTTAGATGGGCCAGTTATCACACAGTCTAGAAAGTTTGCATTTTCATTGATGAATAAGTAGAAATTAAGTTCTGTCTAAACTGTATTTTTTCCCATGGTTTTTAAAAAGGAGGTAGTATGGTATAGTGGCTACACAATTGGTTTTGGCATCTGGAGGACTTGGGTTATACTTCTGATGCATACTACCTATGCAACAATGGACAGACTATTTAATTTTTCAGTGTATGAGAGAGTGAGCTCTCTCAGGCTATAAGGTAAAAAGTTGCCAATTTGTATCTGCGCCAGGTGTATACACACCAGGAGTTTCCCCCTACTGGTTAAATTGTAAATCCACATCAAAATAAAAATCAATAAAATCAATATTTATTGCATTTCTATTATGCTAACATATTCTTTAAAATAACATAGAATCTCGGGGGCAGAGCCAAGATGGCGGAGTAGAAACAGCTCATCCAAGCCACTCTGCCCCCAGATTGCCCCCAAACTATGTAAAAGGGGACTCTGAACAACTTCTGGAGCCCCAGCACGCACAGAACGACACAGAGAAGCTAAGCTCCCGCTGAGGACAGCCCAGCAGCCATGCAGGAAGGACCAGCACAGGTGTCTGGGAGTCAGCAGCATGCAACGCGCAGAGCACAGGAAGCAGAGCCGAGCGGAGCCCAGGTCTGCATGAGCCGAGGTTTTAGCCCCAGGGCGGCAGGGCCAGCAGCCAGCTGGAGGAACCCCAGAACACCAGGAGCTGTAGCGACTCCAGAATTATCAACATAGACTTGCCTAGGACAAAGTAAGAGGTTAGTGTCCTATGGACTTTGGGACTGGTATTAGGGAAAGCGTCAGCTCCCTTCCCTGGGGGCTAGAAGCCGCTGAGGACAAACCCCATTTTGTAGTTTGCAGAGGCAGCTCCGGCTCCCAGCCTGCAAATTTGTAGGGAGATCCAGCGATCAGTCTTGGGGGGGGGTAATCACTGTTGCTTTAACCTCCCTGGATCTGGATTGTGGTCTAGGGTGGAAGTCGTGGGTGGGTTTACAGCTTGCCAGAAATGGAAGTTGCCCCCCACATGTTCGGGACGAAAATTCCTCTATCTGGCCCTAAAACCGTAGTGTGGCAACAAGCCCAAAAGTCAAGTAATTAAGCGGCAACATGCCAAGGCAAAGGAAACAGAAAAATGCAACCCTAGACTCCTATTTTGGGGGCATAGAGCAGGAAAAGGACTGTGAGGTCAGAAGTCCTGCTCCAAAAGCCCCAGGGGAAAACATGAGCGGGTTGCAGGCCATAGAGGACCTTAAGAAGGACTTTAAAAATCAAATAAGAGAAGTGGAGGAAAAATTGGAAAGAGAAATAAGAAGGATGCAGGAAAAGTATGAAATGAGGGTCAACAGCCTGACTGAGGAAAACAACACCTTAAAAAATAGACAAACTCAAATGGCAAAGGAGGCCCAAAAGGGCAATGAGGAGAAGAATGCCTTAAAAAGTCGAATTTGCCAGATGGAAAAAGAATCTCAAAAGTTCACTGAGGAGATTCATTCCTTCAGAGTTAGACTGGAGCAAATGGAAGCTAATGACTTTATGAGAAATCAAGATGCTGTTAAGCAGATCCAAACAAATGAAAGATTAGAAGGCAATGTGAAATATCTCATGGGAAAAACCACTGACCTGGAAATAGATCCAGGAGAGACAATTTAAAAATTATTGGACTACCTGAAAGCCATGATCAAAGAAAGAACCTAGAAATCACCCTTCAAGAAATTCTCAAGGAAAACTGCCCTGATGTTTTAGATCCAGAGGGCAAAATAGAGGTTGAAAGAATCCACTGATCACCTCCTGAAAAAGATCCCAAAAAGAAAACTCCCAGGAATATTATAGCCAGGTTCCAGAATCCCCAGATCAAGGAGAAAATACTCCAAGCAGCCAGGAAGAAACAATTTCAATATTGTAGAAACACAATCAGAATAGTCCAGGACCTGGCAGCTTCTACACTGAGGGATTGAAGGGCATGGAATATGATATTCCAGAGGGCAAAAGAACTGGGAATGAACCCACAGGTCACCTACCCAGCAAAACTGAGTATTTTGTTTCAGGGGAAAATATGGTCATTCAGTGGAATAGAGGACTTTCAAGCATTCATGAAGAAAAAACCAGAATTGAATAGAAAATTTGACACCCAGACACAAGAAAGAAGAGATGCCTGAGAAGGTAATCAGGGAAAACAAATCAAAAGGAACTAATCAAAGTTGAACTATTTACATTCCTATATGGAAAAGCAATAACTGTGAATCATGATATCTTTCTCACTATGAAAATAATGGAAGAAGGGGGTGTGGTCATATGAATACATATGTGAATGTGTGTGTATATGGTTACAGTTATATATGGATAGTGGGCATAAGTTGAATTTGTTGGGAAGGGAGGATACTCAAGGGATGAAATTATGAGGTGAGAGAGGAAAGTGGAAAGAGGAGATGGGGAAAGACAGTGTAGGGTAAACTATCCCATGTAGAAGAAGCAAGGGGAAGTGGTTGTAAGGGAGGCGGAGAATAGGAAGGGAAAAAAAGGCAAAACCACATTCTCATTGAATTTGGTTCAGGGAGAGAATGACATACATAATAAATGGGATATCTCAACCTGCAGCAGAATAAGGGGAAGGGGGATGAGAGGAGGGATGATGGATGGGAGGGCATCCTTGGGGGGAGGGGAGCTTGGAAGCACCCACTATAGAAGAGGGACAGGATCATGTAGGGAATGGACCAGGTGGGGGGTGGGATGAGTGGGAGGGAATTATAAGCAGCCTTGTACAATATATCTACTATGATAATGTTTTGCATAGCTAGACATGTACAACATATACTGAATTACTTATCTCCCAAGAGGGAATGGGTGACAAGGGAGGAAGGAAATGGATCTGAAATTCGAGGTCTTAACATTAAATGTTTCAAATATATATAAATACTATTATTAATACTCTTTTCCTTATAATTGGGAGATAAGATGTGCAGGCATTGGGACACAAAGATTCACCTTCCTCTAATGGAAAAGTCGAAGGGGGTATGGGAGAAGGTATGGGAGAGAGCAGATTGG
The DNA here is from genome assembly GCA_011680675.1 of Gymnobelideus leadbeateri. Taxonomy (NCBI): domain Eukaryota; kingdom Metazoa; phylum Chordata; class Mammalia; order Diprotodontia; family Petauridae; genus Gymnobelideus; species Gymnobelideus leadbeateri. The sequence goes on along the minus strand of WOXC01003954.1, from coordinate 78,393 downwards.
AGGAAGCGATATCTTGTGGGACTGCTATTCTGGGAGGTTGGGTAGGGGAATAACGGGGGAAAAATGATTGTAACTCAAAATCTGCCAGAAATGAATGATGTAAAACATAAGTTAATAAAGCATTTGTTTAAATAAATAAATAAAAAATAATATAATAAAGAATCTCAACTATTTGGAAGCAGAAGTTTGCCAGAAAGTGTTATATATGATGCACTAATTAGCACCCCAAGTACATGATTTAATTGAGAAGTTATCCTATTAATCTTTTCTAAAATTTCTGCAGTTTGACAATGAACTGTTTTATTTCACTACTTCAGGATATTTCTACCTATTATTTTTACTTGAGTGTTATTTTTAAACTTGTCATAATTCTTTATTAAGTACCTCAGTGCTAAAGTGTACAGTAATAAATAGGGATATCATTTGAGGTGAAGAAGGCTATTTCTTCCCTAAAATGATGATTCATAGACTTTTAGAATGTTTGAGCTAGAAAAGGCCTTAGAGATTCCACAGTCCAGTAACCTACTTTTATGATAAAACTAAGGTACATAAAGGTTAAGTAATTTGCTTGTGGTCACATAGCTAGTAACAGAGTTAAGATAGCAAATCACATCTCTAGACTCTTACCCCAGTGGTTCTTTTGGTATGTGATATAATTCTAAAAGGCAAAGGAAAACAAATTAGAATTTTTTAAACTTTTTAAAAATTCTTTTTGTCATTAGAAATTGATGGTGCATTTCAAACTACCAACCTAGACTCATCAACTGGTAGTGAATTAGCACTCTCAGAGACTTCCCTCCTTCTTCTGTCATGTGTATATTCAACCAGTTACCAAGACCTATTGATTCTACCTGTATGACATTTCTCACATTCATTCCACTTTCTCTTCACACTATCCCCACTCTAGTTCAAGCTCTCATCACTTCTCATCTGAAATATTGTAATACTCTGCTAATTGCCACCCAGTTTCCAATCTCTCACTTTTCCAATTCATTATTCAAATACCTGTCAGAATAGCCTCCTTAAATAGGTTTGACCATGTCTCTTCTCGATCTTAAATAACTTTAGGAAAATCACATTCTGCAGTTTGTCATTTCAAGTCAGTCTATAGGTCCCCACCTTTCCTCCTTACCAATCTGTTATCCAACCATTCTACACTTATCTCACATTACTTTTTCCATGCACAGTCATAATTAGCAGCTATGATGTCTAGGGTAAGCACACCAAAATGTACCCATGAAAAGCGTCAGAGGAGGTGACTTCAAATTGTTCTTGAAAGAGAAATTCAGATAAACATATATGTATGTGTTTGTGTGTGTGTGTGTGTGTGTGTGTGTGTGTGTGCATATAGAGGTAGAGAGAACTCAGGGAGAGACCTAAGTTCTCCATTTATAAGGATATATTTTGCAGGATAGAGACTTGTTATATCAAAAACTAACTGCTAAAGAAACTACTGTGAAAAGAAGGTTTAGGTTAGGGCCAGGGCAGGAAAGAGCTCCGTTTTGGGGCCATGAGACTGAATGTCACCTGTTAAAAGGAAATAAAAAGGAAGTTTTAACTAATAAAGCATGCTTATTATTTCCTAAACTTTGATTCTAATCTTTTGAAGAAATATACAATCTATCTAGGAGGCAAGTAGGTGGCTTAGTGAATAGAGCACTAGACCTGGAGTCAGGAAGACCTTAGTTAATTGAACCTCAGACACTTAATAGCTGTGTGTCACTGGGTAAGTCACTTAACCATGGTCTACCTTAGATATATCATCTATAAAATGGGGATAATACTAGTCTCTACCTCCCAGGATTGTTGTAAGAACAAAATGAGATTTTTATAAAGCATTTTACGAACTCTAAAGAACTATGTAAATACCAGATAAAGATTATCATCATTGGTGACCTGTAAATTCCAGTATCCTAGAGCAAAGCTCCAAACACCCCATCCTAATTGGAGCTTTGTCTTCTATAGTCGAGATGGACTATAATACTGTTGCTGAAACTTGGCATATTCACAAATTCCTAACATTCATTCAATATTCCCCTTGCACTGGAATGAATTTCTATCTTTAAGAATTCTTAAGAACTTCAAAGTTCCTCATAGGTATCATGTCCCCTTGGAAATTTCTTGATTCCCCTCATTCATTTTACAGATGAGGAAATTGAGGGACAGAAAGATTGTGTAACATAAAATAATTAGTAACAGGGACAAGATGTCTTGTAATTCCAAAACTAGATCTTTTCCCATTGCATCTTTCTGCCTCTCAAACCTATCCATGATGTTACTCATTAAAAGAGAACATAATTATAACACTTTAGTTAGGGGAGGAAGGAGCAAGGGAAAGCATAATACCTTTCTAATTTTATTTCATTTTGATGTTTTGTTTTTATTTCAGTTACTCAATCTAGATATGGACCCAACTCAGTGGGGGAGTTCTAGATTGATAACATAGATTCTACAATCATTCTTGTTATATCCCAAAGTTGGTCACTAAAACCACCATTTTCTGCATATCTTCTGAGGGCTCCACAAATTTCCTAAAGGTTAGAATAAGTCATGAGAGATGACATAAGTAGTAAAGTGTCATGCTAGATGACAGAAGAAATAAAATGACCCAAAGCAAGTGGTGGAACTGAGATAGTGGAGAGAACCCAGGAAGTTGCCTGAGCTCTGCCCATTTTCTCTCAGAAACAATGTTAAATTAACCTCTAAAAGAAGTCTGGAGTAACAGAATCCACAAAATAGAGAATGAAACAATTTTCTAGCCCAGGAGAACTTAGAAGGACTTCAGAAAAGGTCTGCCTCACTTTGGCAAAAGAGGAGTGGAACCCAATTGAAGTGGTGTCTGGGCAAGTCAGCAGGAAGCTCTTAGCCACAGCACAGACTTACAACTGAGGCCCCTTGGTTGTGGCTTAGCAGGCCAGAAGCAGAGCAGGCCAACTGTGAAAACTTCAGGCCCAGCACAAGCAAATTGCTAGCCGTGGTGCCCAGGCAACAACAGGTGTGACTAGGTATTGGTAGTTTTCCCACCTCAGGCCCTGGAGCAGAAAGTCATTGACCAGGCGCCTAACCCCCAACATAAGAAGCTTAAGACAGTGCCTTATGTGCCCCAGGAGCAAAAAGCAACTTTAAAAAAAGTAAACAAAACAAAACAAAACAAAAAACAAACAAAAAACTAGGGGAGATCCAAATACAAACTCAGAAGAGAACAACAATATCAAAATGCCTACATGTGAAACCTCAAAGGGGAATGTGAATTGGTCTCAAGCCCAAAAAGCCTCCTTAGAAGGGCTCTAAAAGGATTTCAAAGATCAAATAAGAGAGGTAGAAGAAAAAATGAGAATAGAAATGAGAGGTGCCCAAAGGAGTCAACAACTTGGAAAAGGAAGGACAAAAATTGACTGAAGAAACCTCTTTAAAAAGTATAAAAGGAGGTACCAACAAAACCCACTAGCAGGAGATGGAAAGAGAAATTCCATTTAAAATAACTGTAGACAGTATGGAATAATTGGGAGTCTCCCTACCAAGACAAACTCAGGAACTATATAAACACAATTACAGAAGGAACACTTTTTACACAAATAAAGTCTGATCTAAACAATTGGAAAAATACGAATTGCTCATGGCTAGGATGAACTAATATAATAAAAATGACAATTTTACTAAAATTTATTTATTCAGTGCCATACCAATAAAACTACCACAAATTATTTTATGAAACTAGACAAAAATAACAAAATTCCTTTTGAAGAACAAAAGATTAAGCATAATGAGGAAATTAATGGGAAAAAAAAGTGAGAGGAAGTTGGATTGGCCATACCAGGTCTAAATTTATTTTAAAGAAGCAATAATCAAAACTATTTGGTACTAAGAAATAGAGTGTTAGATCAGTACACAAGACATAGTAGCAAATGACTATAATGATCTACTTTTGATAAACTCAAAGACTCCAGTTTCTGGGATAAGAACTCACTATTTGATAAAAACTGATGGGAAAACTGAAAATAGTATGGTAGAAACTAGGTATAGACCAATATCTTACACCATATACCAAGATCAGCGAAAAATGAGTATATAATTTAGTCATAAAGGGTGATAGAATAGGCAAATTAGGAGAGCAAAGACTAGTTTACTGGTCAAATCCATGGAGAATGGAAGAATTTATCACTGAACAAGAGATAGAGAACACTATGAAATGCAAAATAGATAATTTTGGAATACTTAAATCAAACAATTTTTACACAAGCAAAGTCAATGAAACTAAGATCAAATGAAAAAAGAAAGAGCTGTGAAAAAATTGTTTTACAGCAAATGTTTTTTATAAAGGCCTCATTTCTCAAAATATATAGAGAACTGAGTTAAATTTATTTTTTTTAGTACAATGAGAATGTTTATTAAATTAATGGGAAATGTAACCATGAAACAGAAGTAGAATTTTACAAATCATACTGGATGTTTATACAAGAGATGTTTCTGCATTTTAGAATTTCCTGGAAGAGATTTATAACCATTCAAAAATGTTTAGCCATAACTATTCACATGGGAAAACCCAAGCAGATGAAGAATGTCTCTTGTCCAGACTATAACATTTAGTCAAATGGGAAAACCTGTGGCCCTTGTCCATTTGTGTGTATGTGACAAACACAGGGACATGCGCTCACAAATGAACAAGTGTCACAGGTAAAGCCCAGAATCAAGAAGAGGAGAGATGACATGATTGCCCCTGAGAAATCACAAAGCTTCTTTAATGTCCTCAAACTTCTTCCAGAATCAGAAGTCCCTCATTTTAATATGAATATTCTATTCTAGAGTCCTGGAACACTAGTGTCTCAAAAATTAAAAACGAGCATAAATCAGAGAGCAATGGCGAGGTCCACGGTGGGTGTGAGGAGGCTGAAATGCATTAACAAATCAGTAACTTGGAAGAAGTGGTATAAAGCACGTCATTAGGACCAGTTGTGTGGGGACAGTGAGGAATAACTAGCAAACAGCCAGTGTGCTCTGCTGAGTCCCTCAAAATGCCAAGTGAAAGTGAGTAAGGCCCCTAATAACACTAGACAGACTGCCCTCAGGGAGTTTACTTGAAAAAGAGTGGCCAAAAAAAAAAATTGCAGAGGATAGGGAGGTATGGATGGGTTCAATTTGCATCACCAGAAACAATATCCATATTAATGAATCACAGATCCATCTGAATATAATAAATGTGTCCCTTCTTAAAGTAGTCTCTCATTCATGCACAGTATCTCTTTTCTCTCAAAGTAGGAAAAGGCTCAATCAAATACTATGTATCTCACTATTTTCTTCTGAGGTAAACTGGCCAACAATTCCTTTCTTATTCTTCATTAAATTTTTTTCATGTCATTGCTGTAGTTCATAGAATAAACGAGCATATGCCTCAGGTACAGTTTCATAATAAAACCTTTTATCGTCTGATAAAACTTCAAACTATATTTCAAGAGAATCCTATTGAAGCTAAAGTTAGTGGTAGGAGAGGGTTGTGGTGAAATTCACATGAATGCAAGGGGTTTGAGGATTTATAAATACTGAAAGAGAAATGCAAAGTATTATTAAAGTGAACTTCTATTTATTTGTATTGTTAAAACGAGTTAACCTAAAATAGAAACTTTAGGTTATTTGCAATAATAGAGATGAGAACTATTTCAGTAAGGAAAAAGAACAGGAATGAGGTAATTAAATATAATTTAAACATTTAAATAGAAATACTATGTATATTAGGGCGATCTCTAAAATATCTACCCCATATCTGGTCTCAGAGAAAGGTGTGAAAGACAATATCAGAGTAGTTGCTGCATATCATCAGTTCCATTTTAAAAGCAGACATCCTTTGGACAAACTGCTTTAATCTATCTTTTTGTTGCAGCTTTCTGTTGGTTCTGGTGTAGAGATTCCATTCATGTCTGCAATCTTATAGTCTCCTTTGCTTGTTTCTCAATGGAGCTTCCTTTTAGACCTTTTTTAGGCCACAGACGATTAACAAAAGGTGAAATTAGATGATATACATATGGTTCCAAGAATTTTTTGTAGACCCAAAGAAGGACAGGAATGACGATACAAGGAATGCACACCATTGCCTCGGGCTTGACTGCTCTGAACGATAGACAGACAGAACCGCTGCCCCAGCCCTGTTCACCCAGGAGACAGCAACACCGGAACCTAAATGTATTAAAATAGATGCCATTTCCTAATTGATAAGTGGTCAAAGGATATGAACAGGCAGTTTTCAGATGAAGAACTCAAAGCTATCCATAGTCATACAAAAATGCTCCAAAATCATTATTAAATAGAGAAATGCACATCAAAACAACCCTGAGGTGTCACCTCATACCTATCACATTGACTAATATGACAGAAAAGGAAAATGATAAATATTGGAGATGATGTGGGAAAACTGGAACACTAATACATTGTTGGTGGAGTTGTGAACTCTTCTACCCATTCCTGACAACAATTTGGAACTATGCCCAAAGGACTATAAAGCTGTCATACCCTTTAATCTAGGTCTGTATCCCAGAGAGATCATAAAAAGGGGGAAAGATTCACATATATAAAAGATACTTATAGCAACTTTTTTGTGGTGGCAATTGAGGGGATGCCAATCAATTCAGGATGACTGAACAAGTTGTAGCACATGAATGTAATGTAATACTCTTGTGTTATAAGAAATGATGAACAGTCTGATTTCAGCAAAATCTGAAAAGAATTTAAAAAAAAAAAACTGATGCTTTGGGAAGAGAGCAGAACCAGGAGATCATTTACACAGTAATATAAATATTGTGTGATAATCAACCATGATAGGTTTAGCTCCTCTAAGTAATATGATAATCCAAGGCAATTCTAAAAGACTGCTGATAGAAAATGCTATTCACATGCAGAGAAAGAACATTGGAGTCTGAATGCAGATAGAAGCATACTCTTTTCATTTTTTGTTTGATTTTTTTTGTTCTTTCTCATGTTATAGCCCTTTTTCTGATTCTTCTTTCACAACATAAGTAATGTGAAAATATGATTAATATGATTGTACATGGGGGCAGCTAGGTGGTGCAGTGAATAGAGCACTGGCTCTGGAGTAAGGAGGACCTGAGTTCAAATTCGGCATCAGACACTTAACACAAAAACTAGCCGTGTGACCTTGGGCAAGTTGCTTAACCCCAATTGCCCTCCAAAAAAAAAAAAGTAAAAAAAATATGATTGTATATATACAAGCCACATTAGATTATTTGCTGTCTTTGTAGGGGGGGAGCAGAGAGAGGAGGGGAAAAAAATTGGTACTTAAAATCTTAGAAAACTGAATGCCAAAAACTTACCATTACAAGTAATTGGGGAAAAAATACTATTAAGTGGAAAAAAATGACCCAAAGCACAGGCTGGATAAATGTTGTTTCTTTACTCTGAAAGGAATCCAGGGATCACTTATGAATTTTAAGGGTGCATCATTGGAAAGAAATGTTCATGGAAATACAGTTAATCTCTCAAAGTCCCATGTGTGGATATGGGGTTGTTGGTGCTGGACATACATAGAAATCTTCTAAATTCCTAAGTCCTCTGAAGTCAAATACCATTTTGGAGGGAGATAATTTTAAATTTCTTTGGCCACGTTTGCCAAGTGGATCATATTTCTAGTGTTTTTTTTAATAGCTCGTATTTCTGAGTACCTAAGACAAAATTAGAATATTACATTGATTGATCTTTCAACCCAAATTGGCAACTACAGGAATTGTGGGGTGTTTTACTGTTACCCTAGAATCTGAATGTATAAGCTGGAGTTCTCCATATTGTGTATCTGAACTAATTATGTGCTGCATTTATCAAGGGCAATAAATATTGGGTTGTTATGGTCACTCTGATAATGTCACAGTGATGTAAAGTCATGGGCATTTGGGAGTATTCTACAGTCATCTGTTTCCATTTCCTTTTGTGGCAAGAAAGGGGAGCATTCAGTTTAACAGGTATCATTTTTTTTAAAAACAACTGAAATCAAATGACTTGCAATAGTATTTCCTAAATCAGAATATTCTTCATCAAAATGATGACAAACATTAATAGAACACTAAAAATTAAACCTTCTAATTTGACAGCTCACTTGTAAAATTTACATATTCCAAGAAACATTTATTTGGCAATATAAAATGATGCAAATCAGAATAGAACTCCACAAGGCATAAAACAAAGCTATCAAATTAAAGGTCATTATTTATAGTGAGCAAATGATCCATAAAAGGATGTTTAATAACCTGGATATTTTCTTCAAAATTAGGACTATATTAGAAAAAATACAAAAACTAACATGTTATTCTATCAAAATCTGTGGTGTCCTTGATATACTGTGGTGACAGGAATGGGATAATTTTAGGAGGACATGGGATTTGAATATGTTCTGAGTGAATTTGCACTGATTCACAGAATCACAGAATCTGAATTGAAATACACTTCAGAGATTCCCTAGTCTTATTAAAAACAATCTCTCTAAAGTATTCACCATAGCAGAACATACAGACTCCAGTGAATGGAATTTCTAAAGATGAAAAGCCAACTGCTTAAAGCAACACATTCCACTTTCTGGATGGAAAATATAGAGACTATTTTTTTCCTTTTATGGACTCAAATCGCTTTCTTTGAGTTTTTTCCTATTTTTTCTAAATCTGGCATAACCACAAGTTTAATAACCCCTCTTCTGCACTGCAGCCCTTCTTAACCCACTTAATTTCTTATTCTCTGGGTAAACATTCTCAGTATCTTTAATGGAATCCACATATGTCATAGTTTCAACTCCTTTCATCAACCTGGTTCATCTAATTATAGATATTATATTAAGATTTGGAAGGGATCCTAGCAGTCCCTCTTTTACTGATTAGGAAACTGAGGCCAAGAGTGATTAAATGATTTGCCCAAGGTCACATAGCTTGTATGAAACAGAACCAGGATTTGAACCCAGGTTTTCTGAGTACAAATCCAGCATTCTTTTCTTTTTACCACTGTCCTCTGAATGGGATTCAGCTATATTAAACATGGTTTTGATTCTGAAGGTAGTCTGACAGCAGAAATACAATCTCACTCATTCTGGACACTGTGCTTCCACTGATTAACATTCATTCAAGGCATGTCTATTAGGAGGACGGTACACATTTGTATGACAATGATCAAGGATGAGGCATATTATTGTGACCATTAAAGAAAGGTTTTCTCTTTGAATAGTTGTGTTTTATGAAATTTTACACCATAAACCCTCACCTCCTTAGTACTATAAATTGACCAACTGAACTAGCTGACTTTGACAAGAACTGAAATAATCTTTGTTCTACAGGAAAATATTATGATAATCCCAAAATATGCACATTGGTTCCTGTCACAGAAAAAGCACGATAATTTTGTATGTCAAGTATTTATTCTTCTGTTTTCTTTCATTAAAAGTTTTTTTTTTTAATATTAAGGCCCTTTGTTATTACATCTAGTTATTTCTAGATATATTCTTTCTCTCTTTTCTCCACCCTTTTATTTACTACTAACTCCCCCAAACCATGAATTTTTCTTTGTAACAGATACCAAATTTTCAGCAAGGCTGGCTGACAGGACTGCATTGGCAGTAGATGAAAAATTCCATAGGTCTCCCCTCCCCGCCCCTCTCTCCAACAGGTACATCTTCTCATCTCTTCTCTAGGATTGGTTATGCCTAATATGGAATTTTGTTTCATTTTAATGTTCTATTCATTTGCATTATCATAATCGTTTGTGTACATTTTCTGGCATTGATTACATATGTTGTATGTCTTACATATGTTCAAATGTCTTCAGTGGGGTAGGGAAGAAAAGGAACCTTCTGCAATAGTTACTCAGGTGTATTGGGCTGAAAGACAGTAGATTGTTGTCTATTCTTGACTCTAACACTTTCTAGGAAGACCTTTATCTACCATTTGTTGCCTCAGTTTCCTAGTCTATAAAATAAGATAATTGTACAGATGATTTCTAAGCCCTTCCCCTAACTTCAAAGTTCTAAAGTTCTTTTGATAATCATTAAACTTTGTATTACTATAGAAATTTATTATTCTATTTGATTAGTTCAGAAAAAAATGTCAGATGTAGATAAAAACATGTATAATATAAACTATGGTAGGTTGTTGAACAGAGATTTTACTGATACCCAATAGCATATACTATCAAAGCCCATTTCTTCTATGCCAATAGTTCCTAGTGGTATGATATGGCTATGAGTCATAGAACAAGTAATCTCAGAACTAAAAACTATAAATAATATAAGGAAAACAGAAAGATCTATATGGTTGGATCGGTCAGATCAACCAATAAACATTTATTAAGCATCTACTATGGTTCAGACAATATAATAGGTGATGGAGATACAAATGCAAAAGTAGTACAGTTCCTCCCCTTTAGGAGCTTATATACTAATATATATTAGAGAGAAACAACAGTCAGAGGGAAAGACATTTTGTTCTACACAGTCACAAGGGTTTTGAGTGGAATTATAGGGCAGTAGATTGGCATTCCCTTTCTAATACCAGTGGTAATTTTAATCTGATTATTGTTCCCAAGCGGAAGAATTGGAATTAAGGGGAGAGAGTACAGAACAAGATGTGCAGGCTGAGTAGACCTTGTGTTAGTGTTCTGAAGGATAACTAGAGGGAATAATGATCATGCTTTGGGGCATGCTATATATTGTGGTATGAGTTTTCTTTCAGCAATCACTGAAGATAACTTCCCCAGAGATGTACCCCAAATTTGAGTAGAGTAACCTCCCAAGGTATATGAAGAGGACATCTTTAGTGAAAGAGATAATTGTAAAAAGATGTTGGCTAATTCTGTATTGAGAAAGATAGACAGCCCTAGAGGTACACTGGTTTTAGTGAGATATTAAAAGATCAAAAGGAAGGAAGGCCTTATGTGTTAGAGCCTTAATTTAGTATTCATAAACAAGACCAGAGATGCACAGGATGAAAAGATGTGCAGGACTTGAATTTTCTTTTTTTTTTAGTTGCACCTCCATAGCAGTGGACATATGGAACGACCATACATCAGTAGAGTAACATTAGAGTACCAGGGAACAAACTCCACAAAATGCATAAAAATTAGAGATGAAAAGGAGCTTACATATAATTTAACAACCCTTTCATTTTATAGAGGGGGAAACCAAGTTACAGATAGTTTAATCAAGGTTAAAAGGCTCATGAATGGATTAAAAAATGATCATGATGGTCTTTGAGATCTTTTTTTCAAGAATTATTTCACTGATGAGATCAAAGTACAAAAAGCTAATAAGCTAACTTTACATGGATCAGAATATCTAGCCTCTTTGGTTACTCTACAGCTCTTAACCAAAGAAGTATTAGTATTGTACAAAGTTAACCAGAAGTGACAAAACGTGATCAATGGGCATTAGTGACCCCTCCAGGATTCAGATCTACCTAGGGATATAAATATTCTTCTCCCTGACTTCAGACATTAGCTATGTGACCCTGGAAAAGTCACTTATCTTCTGTCTTCCTCATTTTTATCATCTATAAAATGGAAATAATAATAGCATCTAACTCCCAAGGTTGTTGTAAGGATCAAATGAGATAATGATAATTGTAAAGAATTTAGCACAGTGCCTGGTATATAGTAAGCTCTATATAAATGTTAGCTATTAGCTATTATAAATATCTCAACTATTCACCCAACAATTTTGAGTCCTATTAAGCAGGCAATCAGCAAAGTTATAGATGGAATACTTGTAGTTTGTGATAAGAAGTAATATTGGCAGAAGGTACGCAAAGAGATTATAATGGAATAGTACAGTATTAAATATGATGAGAGGACTAAAAAATGCATCATGATTTGAATCACAGGGAAAAAGTGATGAGAGTTGAATATATATATATATATATATATATGTAACATATAGCACACTTATATACAAGCATAAATACATATATACACATTTTCACACACACACATATATATGTGTGTATATATATATATATGCATATCCTTAGCTGTTTGCCCATGTTAATAAACATTCATCAAATTAAAATTGTTAAGCCTACAATTATACATGTAGTCTATAATCACACATCCTATAATCCTGTGATTTTATAACCTATCTTAGCTCTAAGTGGAGTACCTAGAATTCACAGGCTTTAGGACTATAAAGGTCTTGAGCTGACCAACACCTTCGTTTCACAGATGAAGGGACTGAGGCACAGAGACAGTCAATCTCTTGCCCCAGGCCATGTAGCCAGTATTAGCAATACTGTAATTTTTAAGTTAAATCCTCTAACTTCAAATCCAGTGCCTTCCCCATTACACTACAAAGTTGTCTGTGTGTAAACATTGCTTTACCCTTACTCCACAACGTTTTGTTCATGTTGAATCCTTTCAGGGATACATAATCACTAGAATATATGCAATTATACAGAATCTACAAATTCATTCTTCAGCTCAGAGAAAAAAGCCTCCTTTTTCCCCTCCTTTACACTTTAGCAGTAGACTTAATGTTCTAATAGTGTTATGCAATTATATTCTGATAGATAAGTACATAATTAGTTCAAAATGCCTAAGATAATATGAGATGGTTAGAATTCTTAATGTCTGCAGTAGCCTATTTAAGACATTAGTTTATGGTTCATATAGCTGAGAAATAAATGTCTCTAAGAAGGTCATAGTCTGGACAGATCGCTGCTTTCCAAGGACAGAAAAAACACATTACTCATCTTAGTGGAACATATTAACTTTTCAATCATTCCCCCCCCCCCGCCCATATAGCTTTTTTAGAAATGGGAAGTCATTTAACAAGAGATCTATAAGCTAATTTAGAATTATCATTGCAATCTAAAGATGAGTTCTAAAAACTTAGGTAAGTTAAACGAATAGTTACTTTTTATAGTTATTTAAGTAGAAAATACGTCAATAAGTTGGCCATATTGGTTAACATGAAGGTTGGATGCCAGGTGGACATTAATAAATTTCATAAAATTGAGCAAGCTATGATTCTTGGGCTCCTTAGTTATGTATTCCACATTGGAGGCCATCAGGTAAATATTCTGTAAGTTCATAACAGAAATGAAATAGAAAGAGGAAAAGGTATTTGTGTGAGCTAAATTATTATTTCTATTATGTTTGAGAATTAGCAGTAATACTGAAGACATTAAACATAAATTGATTTTTTCTTAGTTTTTACTTCACTCACTTTAATTTTCTAGATACGTAATACTTTGAAATTTTAATTACATTGTAATTTTTAATTAATTTGTAATGGTTAAGTGAAATGGAACACTTGAATAGAAAAAAATTAAAAGAACCTTCAGTATATTAGTGGCCCCAGTGCTCAGTTTATAGATCTGCAGAGTAGAATAATAAACAAAGGAAAGAAGTATGTCCTCTTTCTCTTCAAACTTAATCTAAACTGCTTTCCAAAGTTAACCCTGTCCATTCAGCTGTTGAATGAATCCCCCCATTCTCCTCCAAAACACTCTTTGCTCTTGTCCCCTCTCCTCCATCCTTCTCTCCTCTCCTATTTTCCCCTTCAGTCTTCTTTCCTCTTTTCTCTGACTTGAAATCCTGCCTTAATCATTAATTGTATGATTCTAGTCAAATCATTTAACCTCTCTCTAAGTCAATTTCCTTACCTATAAAATGGAGTTGGCCTTGATGGTTTCTAAGGTCTTTTTCAGATTTAATCTATGACCTTTCTATCTTTCAGTTCTGTCTGTCTGTCTGTCTGTCTGTCTCTCTCTCTCTCTCTGTCTCTCTCTCTCTCTCTCTTACACACATTCTAATATGTACTTGTCGAAACACACATTAAGATTTAAGCTTTAAAGGAAAACAAAACACCTTTGTTTTTATTACTGCAATCCCCTTAATGAGTGTCCATATCTCTCTACCCTTTCATTGCTAACCTTTTAGAAAGAATAATCTACATTTGACATTTCACAGAATCTGAGTACAAACAGACATTAGAAGTCATTTAGTCCAATCCATACTTGAACAAAAATCTCTCCCTCAACAAACCTTATAATTTCCATTTTTTTGCCTGAATACCAGTAAAAGAAGGACAGGTAGGTGGTAGAGTGGATAGAGTGTGCAATCTGAAGTCAAGAAAACCAGAGTTCTAATCCTACCTTAGATACTTACTAGCTATGTGAACCTGAGCAAGTCATTTAACCTGTTTACCTCAGTTTCCTCATCCGTAAAATGACGATGATAGAATCTACTTCCCAGGGTTCTTCTGGGGATTAAATGAGATAATAATTGTTAACCCTCAGCACAGTTCCTTGCACGTAGCAAGTACTATGTCACCTTTAGCTATTATTATATTATTACTACTACCCAATGCTCTAATTTTTAGGAAAGTTTCCTCCTCCCCCTTTATGTTAAACCTAAAGGTGCTTATTTGCAACTTCTATTATTGCTCCTGCCTTTAGCATCTGAGGACAATCAGACAAAGTTTAATCCCTCTTATACATGCCAGATTTTCAAATATTAAAAAAAAAAAACAGGGTGTTTTGGAGCCACCTTGAACCTGTGAGCTGATTATTAAATTTTCAGCGTGAACATTTATACCTTGCAAAATGGGAACTCTATAAATCAATGCTTGATTTATTATTTTGTTGATTGTTTGAACATAAGGGAATGATGGAGGAAAATGTTAATAATACAAATTAAATTAAAATATGTTTTATTTATATTCCCGCCTAACACTTTTACCAGAATAGCATTATTCCTATCTTTCTTTCTCTAGACTTAACACCCTCTATTTGTGAAATCAATCCTTATATGGCATGATCTCAAAAATTCTCACAAGAATCTGTAATATCCAGAGATTACCCCTCTCTGGATTATCAGTGTCCTTCCCAAGCTGCTGTTCACAGAGCTGAATACTACACTTCAGACACGATCTGACAGAGGATGAATACAATAATAACGTTCTCCCATTCATCTGACATTGTGTCTTTCTTTTTATATATTCTAAGACTGCATTAGTTTTCCTTGATGCCATAGAAATCAATCAGTAAACATTTTTGTGCAGGGTACTGTACTAAGCTCTGGAGATAAAAAGACTGTTGAATCTTTTTCACACAAATTATGATCTAGTCATGTCTCTTCCACCTTGGATTAATAAGTCAATTAATCAATCAACAAGCATATATAAAGTGCTTGCTATATGACAATAACTGCACTTGCAAAGCTGATTTTTGGAACCCCAATGTAAGATTTTATACCTCATTTTATTTATTTTTTCTTTATATATCCCATTCGGTATACTAGCCTGTCAAGATCTTTTTAGGATCCTGATTCAATTATATTAGTTATCCCTCTGAGCTTTGTCATAGGCAAATTTAATCAAAATACCATCTATGCCTTTATCCAAGTCGTGGATAAAAATTTTAAATAGCATGGAGTCAAACACAAACCACTGAAGCATTCCATTGGATCCCTGCTTCCAAATTGCCATCATAATTAATGCCATCCAGGCATTTTAGGAGTTCAAAATTGACCTAACAGTACTAGGCTCTTAGTTCAATTTTTTTCCATCTTGTTCTTAAAAAGAGAGACAGAGAGAGACAGAGACAGAGAGACAGAGAGAGAGAGGAAGAGACAGAGTCAGAGACAGAGACAGAAAGACAGACAGAGAGAGGCAGAGAGAGAGAGACACAGAGATACAGAGAGGAACTCTCACAAATACTTAGATACAATGTAGGCCAATGACATCTAAAGAATTCCCCTGGTTGTTTTAACTAGTAATCCTGTTCAGAAGGAAGATAATAGTCTGACCTGACTTTAACCTATCCTATTTGATGATCTTTTCTTTTTCCTCAATTTCCTTGATCTTGGTGTAGCATTTTTCACTATTAATACCTCTTATTCTCCAAAACTGTTGGATGTTCTCTTTTCTTGGCTCTACTGAGATTACTCTTTCTGGATTCTTGTCTTACCTGTCTGACTAGCCTTCACTTTATCTCCATAGTTCATCTTCCCTCTCCCATGCTTTAAGTATAGGTGTCCCCAAAGACTCTGTCCTTTTCTCTATGTACACTTCCTCTTTTGGTAATCATATTTACAACTTTGGTTTCAATATTCACCTATTTGCTGATGATTTCTGAATCTATGTATTTACTCTGTTCTCATCACCAAATTATAGTATATTCTTATCGGACATCTTCATATCTATGTGCTTATAGTATATCAAAATTGTTTTGTTTTCAAAGGGAAGTCAATCAAATCTGTCCCTCCTCTCAACTTGTCCATTTCTGTTAACGATATATAGGGTCATTCATCCAGCTACCCAAACTCAAAACGTTGGAGACATCTTTTGATTCTTCCTTCTCCCTCCACCCCAATATCTAATCAGTTACTGAGTCTTGTAGATTCTATATCCACTATCCCTTTTGTATGTTTTCCTTCTTGGGTTTGTTTTTTTTTGGGGGGGGAGGGGGGTGAATGAGGAGGGGTAGAGAATGTTCTTTCTTTGCATACCTAATGCATAGCAAAATACCTAGACCATGATAGCTACTTGATAAATGTTTGTCGACTTGATTCCTTGATTCTCTAATCACTCAGGTCCTCAAATTCGACATCTTGACAAGCAATACTTTTCTATCTGTCCTCCCTACTTTCAATCTTTGTTTTCCTTTCCAATTCAGCCTTCATATAGGTGCCAAGTTAATCTTCCTAATACCTTGACTGGTCAATTCTTTGCTTTGCTCAGAAAATAGCAAAGACTGCATAGGATCAAATATAGATTTATCTGTTACTGAACTGCTTCTGAAACTGACTTTAAACTACATTTTTGTCCTTATTCTGTGATGTTTCCTTTTATACAATCTATGTTCCAGGCAAACTTTATGACTCCCTGTTCCTTAGTCTTTTTGCCCTACCCTTTTTTTTACCTTCCTTCTCTGTGGAGATTGTGAGGCATATCTCCTTCCTAGAATGCACTCCTACATGACTTGCCGGTTTAAATCTTTCTCTTTGACACCTTACTGAGGCCTAATTTCCTTTACACAAGGAGCTTTCTTTCATCCCGACTACTATCTGAAACTCCTCAATTTTTTGTCAAACCATGTTTATATTTATCCTCATTTGCTAGAACCACATTCTATCCAGTCATATTTTTCCCATACATTATTCCACCTCATATTAAGCCTTCTGAGGCCTTTTAATTTTTATTTTTGTTTTCCATTTTTGATATCTTCAGTGCCTTATACAGAACCATGGGCACCAGAGATGTCTAATAAATACTTTTTTCATTGAATGGAAGAGGAAAAAGAAATGTAGGAATTAGAAGTTGAAATGGAATTAACTAAGAAAGCAATAGAGAAAAGGGCAAGGAAAGAGGAGGAAGGGGAAGTATTGGGAAAAGAAAGAAAAGTCTGAAGCAAATGAGGAAGGAGGATAATACATAATATTATGAGAATGAGGAAGAAGACAAAAAAAGGAAAGTGGTAAACATAGCCAGTGGGAAGAAGTGTAGAGTGATATACTTATTTTGAGTAAATTGCTGAATTTTATCATCAGAAGCAATGATATGCTTTGTAGATTTAAAATTGCCAGCATTACCCAATAGAAACCCTAACTTCTTCGAGGAATATTCTCCATTGTTTGGCCCAGGAAAAATGTCCAGTTTGGGGGCCCATGGGAGGAATTGAATATCACCAAACAGTCAAAAATAGTATTGTTGTTTTTATCTCTCTATTTGGCATATTTGAAAGGATATATTCAGCCTTTCTCAACCATTCCATTAAATTCACAATTAAATTGCTAACACTTTTGTTAAGGAATTGGGCAAAACTACAATTCAGATTTTTTCCTCCTATATTTAAAACAGAAACAACATTTTTCTCCTTTATTTTTTGTAGTTCTCACTTAGTAATGATTCATATTGAACCTCAGTTCCTATTAGAGCTATAAGAAGCAAGTGCATGTCAAAATAGCCGCTTTTCCCATTTAGAATATGATTTATTAGGTATGTTTGCTGTAATCAGTGAAGGCCAGAATATCATAATTTTCTCTCCTTTTAATAGCTGGCATCTATATAGTACTTTACAGTTAGCAAGGTGCTTTACAAATCTTATCTCATTTTATCCCTATTTCACAGATGAGGATACTGAGACAGGCAGAAGTTAAATGACTTACCCAGGGCCACACATCTAGTAAGTGTCTGAAGCTGCATTTGAACTCAGAAATTCTTGATTCTAAGTTCCATGATTTAGCAAGGGCATCACCTAGAAGTACTGAGGTAGATTATTTTAAAAGGGCTACTCAAATGATCTGAGGGAGTACATCTGCATCCTGGCAAATTATACTCAGAGTAGTGGTTCCTCCATCCTCAGTTCTATTCTATGTAACTACTGGCTCTAGGAAGGACTGGGCTTATAAAAAATGTTTTAATTTTAATGTTTTAATTTAATCTGATGATAGATCACACTATCCAGAAAAGTTCTGTTCATTACTTATCAGAAGTGACTGAAATTTCTCTATTAGGTATTCATCATGAAACAAAGAAATAAACAAACAAAAAAACTTAAGGCATTTTATTTAGTAGTTAACTTTCAGATTCAATAAAGTGATTGACTCATAGTATGTGGGTAAAAATGGGCTTTTAGAGGTCACTTGATCCAATTACTACTCATCAAATGAAAGAATTATTTTCTTACCATTTGTGACAGGCTGTTTTCCCCTGCTGATAACTTGACTCAATAGTCCATTGTATCTTTAGACAATTTTAATGGTTAGAAAATTCTTACTATGGAGCATAAGCCTGCCTTTCATATCCACTCATTGGTCATATACACTCATTCTTTCTTGTAGAGCTAAATTGCCCGATACCTTAATTTGAATACCAATCCAGAATAGAGCTCTTAAAAATGTGAAGATAAATAGAGTGTCCTTATTCATTTGTTGGTTTTCCAGGGTAAATATTTCTTTAGCTGTTTCTTAAGTGATATGATTTCTACACACTTCATGGTTCTGGCCATTCTCCTTTGGATGGTAGAGTTTTTAATACAATCTTAAAATATGGCCAGAATTGAAAGTGTTACATCAGGTTGACCTGTTATGTTTAGTTAACCAGTTCAGAACATGGTGGAGGCTGTTTCTAGGACCTGGACAGAAAAAAATTGTTCTGATTTTTGCTCCATTTATCTTTTGTTGGCTTCTTTTCTTTATCCCACTTTTTAAAGGTAAATATTTCTTAATGTGATGTGTTATCCCTCTTCTCTCTTTATACTAGACTCCTTGATTGATTCCATTATCTTTATTACAACTATATGGATAAATCATATATCATATATATATATATATGTACACATATGAACATAATGCATACATAATATACACACATGCCTAAATCTGTCCTTTCTTTCTCCCGATTTCCATTTTACTGTGAGACATCTCCATTTGAATGGCCTATAGGAAGTTTATTTCCAACATTTTCAAAATGGTACCTATTTGCTCCTTATTTATCATACTTCAAACTTCATATACTCTTCTTCCTGACTTCTGGTGGGGGGTTGACACTATCATATTCTAGCTCCTACTTCTCTCTTTACTCCCCACATCCCACCAGTATCTGAATCTTGTGGCTTTATTTTCTATAGTATCTTTTGAACTTAAGGTTTTATCAGATACCACCAGAAACATTGGAACACAGAACAGCTCCACTGGTTATACAGAAAGGCTTAGCCACTTAGCCACTTCCTGTGGCAAGATTTTTCTAATATTCCTATTTGTTATTGTTCTCTCCCTCCTGAGACTAATTTTTATTTACTTACTTATTTGCAAATTATACCCATCCCTAGAAGGAAAGCTTCATTAGGGCAGGGAAAATTTTTCTTAAGAATTTTAATTCATAGCAAGTGCTTAAAAATGATTGTTGCATTAAATTGCAGTACAGTGAACCTGACAATTGTCACATACAGTGTTAAATTGATGTAATCTCACCTTTTACAGGAATTACAATTCCTTTTAATTGTAACAACTTCCCACTCCAATTATTTCCAATTTATCCTGTTAGTACTTGTTTGTATATCGTTATTTGCATGTTGTATTCCTCATCAAATTGTGAACTCCTTGCGAGTCTTTTGTCTTTCTCTGTATCTCTACCACATAACCTGACACATACTAGCTATTTAACAAATACTTAACTGACTGATTAAAATAACTATAGGGTGAGCTATGTGTTTTTTATTTGCTACTATTTTTATCACCAGTAGTACTGTTTTATTTATAAATCCTGAAACAATACATCCTTAATAATCTTGATCTAATTTTCCTAAACAGTTAATAATATATTTTAACTTAACTTTGGGGGATTTCAGCTATAAAATTCAGTCCAAACCCTGAGAAATTTCAATTCATCCTAAAAGTAGGTACTGCCAGACCTAATGAAACTGATGCAAATAAATATATTACCTTCCATTTCTCACTGTAGAAAGTAAGTTTCCCATTTGGGGCATTCAGAGAAATGAAAATAAATTATTTTAAAATTTCTGGGGTCTAACCAAAAAAAGATGAAAGCCCAATTTTCCAAACATGAAAGTCAAGTGAAGCAGATGTTTTTCAAATGGTGAAAACCAACTTACAACAAATGATTCATGATATGCTTAAATAGTTAACAAAAATTTATTGCAAGAGATATTTCATCACTGGATTTACAGTTTCAAGGAACATAGTACAAAACATAGTGCATCCGCTTTCTAAACATTAAATAGGTGCAAGTACACAAAGATTAAAAAACAAAAGGGAGTACTTTACAACATAAATTACAGTACTATAAATATATTTTATGTACATTATACATCATCTAAGACAGCTTAATATACAGTATATATTCATATTAGTTTGAGAATATTCAGTGCTTTAATTATATCATGGGTAAGAATGTGAAGGATACACTTGCATCATTACACTTACAGTAAATGATTTCAAATTAATGAGGCCTTTATTAGGCCTGTTGATTTCCACCATTTACAGAGCCAGTTTTCAAATGAAATGAGCACATACAGACATAGGAGTAGCTTTCAGTTGGATCTTCCCTTTCCCCCCTCCGATTGGTGACTAAAAGAGAGGTTGGAGAGGAATGACAGTGGGGTGGGGTGAAAGCAAGGAAGGGAAAAGGGCATGGGGCAAAGGGTTGAAGGCCAGGTGGCTGGGATGAAGAACTGATGATGGAATGATAGGCAACTGAGGAGGTGAAACAAAAGTTGTGTGACTTGCCGGGCAAAGTCTGGGTCCTACTGATATCTGAGGTAAAGGTGTTCTGGTGAGAGTTGGAACCTGGGAGAGAAACTGTTGGTGGGGCTGGAGCACTTTGAAGGTTCCTGCAGCAGCAGCGGCGGCAGCTGCAGCTGCAGCAGCAGCAGCATGTTGCTGCAGAACCGTGTGGTGGATAGTGGTTACCGAGGTAGAACACAGGGGTTGCTGCAAAGACAAAGGCTGCAGAGGAGGGCTAGCTGGCTGCAGGGAAGGTGGAGCAAAAGTCAACTTGACCTTGGTAGGCAGCAAACTTGGGGGCATGATGTGCTGGTAGGCCTCACATGGTAGATCTTTGAATTTTTCATGATTTTCTAGAGGGATCAGTAATGTTTGATCTGGCAAAGCTAACGGGGCAAGGATCTGCTCTGTAGTTAAAAAGGTATGACCATTTATATGTGCTTCTTTGAATGGTAATGGTGGTTGACTGTTAAGGATTCCTGAATTATATCTAAGCCATTCACTTGCTGCTTCGTTCATCTTCTCTTGTTGGAAGGCCTCAGCAAGTTCATAATGGCAAAGGAAGGATTTGGGTGGAGGTGGACCAAAACTTTTTTCAATGTTAGGCAGCTTCAAAGGAGAAAGGTTTTCACTTTCATGTTTTTCCTTTTGCTCCATCATGTTCTCAGATGGTACCTTTGACAGGGCACTAGGTTCAAACACAGAGTTTGGAGAATGTTTGAGTTCAAACATAGAATCAGGAGAATGTTTGAAAGGTTCTGGAAATTTACCTGGAATGTTCTCCATTTGCATATACTCAATCTCTCTGTTAGTTTCTGTAGGAATGAAACCAGAGGAATTTAGAGTTAACTTGTTCTCCTTTGCCTCTGTTTGCTCGATATTTCTTGCAAAATCAATAATGGGTTGTGGTTTTGCTTCTTTTGTTTCATCCTGGGTCATTAATTCACCCAGGTTAGACAGAGATTTTTCTTTCAAACAATTATTACTTAATAGTCTTCTTAGCTCCTGGTCTCTAAATCCAGAATGAAGTCTAGTTCTTTTCCTCCTTCGTTTCTTCTTGGGTTTATAGGGTTTACCCAAAGTCCTTGTTGGTCTCAAATGCTGTTCAGTAAAACAGTTCTGTCTATACAAGCTCTCATCTGATGAGCAAGAGTTTGTGTACTGTCTCCTTTTTCGATAAGATCTTTCAGGTTCATTAATAAGTGAATTATACCCTCTTTTGATGGATGAGTTCTGACCCAGGCATTTTACATCATTTTGGTGTAATAAACAATTACGGTCTGCACTACAGCTAGATGTTCTGACTTTCCAATTGCAAAATGTTCTGGAGTATGTTAAATTATGTTTTCCAGTACTGAACAACATTTGTTTTGTTGGGCCATGTAAAACAGTTTTGCTCTTTCTATGGAAATTTTTAGAATTGACAGCTTCACCATTGTTCTGCCTTGTATCCAAGATCCTACACATTCCTTTTTTCTTGTGTAGATAGATGGGCATTGATTTAGGCCTTTTGTCAGGTAATTCCTGTGATCCTTGTAAGTGCTCTTTAGTTAGCCAGGTATTTTTACACTCATCACTACCTTTTTCTGAAGTTGCTTCCAACTCACGGTTCTTTGCTGAATCAACTTGATTAGTCTCTGGTTCCATTTTGAAAGAAGCATCTGACTCTTTTTTTGTTACTTCCCCATAATGATGCTGACATAACTTTCTTCTTCTTTTCTTTTTTCTATTTCTGTGAAACCAGTTTTCATGAGTATCCTTTAACCATGTTTTATTGTGTTTCTCATCCATAGCATCTTGCCTTATTTGTTTTCTATTGAAGATGAATTTATCTGGCTTGCCAATCCTATATGGATCATCTTCAAGCTTTGTGCCTATGTCCTCCTTGCTCCTTCCAAAATCACAGACTTTAGTAAAATTATCATCAGTTATAAGTGACATGCCATGGTTATACTCATTTCTGCCACCTCCAATTTTGTAATCATTGGCCTCTGCAATGGAATCATCCTTGCAATCTATATATGGACTCCTGCAAGAGTCTTCAGTCATCTGCTGAGAATGAAGGGCATTTAAATTATGCTTATTTTTCTCAAGACTATTCCTTGATCTGGTAGACTTAAAGTCAAAGCATAGAGGATTACAACTATAAGAAATTGATGGTTCAGTGCTTGTATAAATCAACATTTCAGATGGCCATTGAAGAACTGTTGATCCGTACTTGCTAAGTACAGGTACAAAAGGTTCCCGTGGTCTTGTACATATGTCCTCTATATTCTTCAAAGTTGTGTTGTCCCCTTCAATATTTGGAGGGACAAAAATTTCAGGATCCAGTGTTTTACCTTCAGGTTCAATAAGGGATGAATCACTGCAAACATTCTTAGGATTTCCTTCTTGTATAGTGGGTGAAGAAAAACAGTCATTATCACTAGAAATAACTGTTGATATATTTCCTAGTAGTTCAGATATATTAGAGTCTACCGATGTGTCTTGATTAGTAATGGCATCTTTGGGTTTTGTCTGATCTGGTAATACAGTTGGATTTGCATAACCCTCGGAATCAGCCAATGAAGGTAGTTTTGGCTGGGAAAAAGGGAGAACTAATAAAGTATCCCCTTTATTCACAGGTTCTTTTGTCTCTAAAGTCTGAGGAGTTTCTTCTTTTTCAAAGTGCATCTCCCCATGTAGATGAAATGAATTTGGCTTCTCTTCAGGATTTAAAACTTCTTCTGTTGGTAAAGACAATAGATGGTGACAAACTCCAGGGACAAATCTATTTTTTCTGTTAAAACCATTTTCTGCAGAAGCATCATCATTGTATTCAGAAAAAGCTGCAGCTGAAGATTCCAGCTTTACTGATGCTTTCTTAGGAAAGGCAAAAGAAAAGCCAACCTTCTGCCCATGAACTCCTGGAGCGTGGTCTCCAAGATTGTTGGATTTTGTCTTATGATTATTTGAACTTTCTGGAACTGAAGCAACAGCATCAGCATCTTTAGCATTCTGATAACTGTGAATCAAGGTATCCTTGAATTCTTCTTCTTTATTTACTGAATCTACCATATTTCTCTGAGAAATTTCATTAAAATTCTCTCTCACTGTAACAGTGGTTGACTTGAACATAGGACCACTCCCAGGAGCACTGAAAAATAAAACAAAACAAAATATATCATATAAAAGAATGATGATTAAGAAGACAAATATTTAAGTTTATTGTATGTTACTATCTTAACAAATTATGCAACTCAGGGAAAGAAATTCTTTTAGATATGAATCAGTTTTAAATAAAGTAGATGTTTCCCTAGTGTATGAATAAAAATAATTTGGCACAACATAAGAGTAGGTACATTTGTCTGTTCTAACTTCATAATCACATTTGCAAATGGGTTCCTATATTTACTTTCTATGCTGTATACTTTTGAAAATGATTATCAAATGCACTGATATACATATTCAAATGGTTTTAAATCTCATGTTTTAGGTGCCTCTAGTTTTGGCATCAGCAAAGCATTGCTGGAATCTACTATCCAATTCACTATAAAACAGAACTGGGTTTAAGGTGTTTCTATCATAATTCTTCTATAATATGGTTAAGTTGCTAGTGTCTAAAAGGATCTCATTTGAAGTGGTTTCATGGTATGAACTTGTAGGATAGCAATACTTCCATCTGTTATATATATGGCTTTCAAACCACGATCAGATCAAAAGGTGCCAGTTTTTGACCAGATCAAAAGGTGTCAGTTATGTTGAATGCTTTAAATATAGCTCAAATTTATTTAGTGTAGAAAGTGCTTTGGGTTTCATTGGTTAAACAAGAATAGTTATTGTTGTTGGGTTTTTTTTTTTTGTGAAGATCTCAAATACGTTTGCATTTTTTATTCTAAAAGGAGGTTCTTGGAACAAATCACTGCTGAGCAATTTGAAAGCAAAGGTCAAGAGATGGTGCAGTGGTATCTTTAATCAAGTGTCTTCAGGTTTCCACTAAGAGATCCAGTCAACCAATGCTTTCAACCACTATAGTCTAAATAGAAATAGAACATGTAGATTTTTTTTAATAAACTAAAAATATGTGTCATTTTGGCCTCTTCTGAAATGTGCATTTAAACAGGTTTCTGCATAAAATTCCAATTCAAATTACTGCTTACAGCCCACGGAAAGCCATGAAAATGCATGTGCCTTATTCTGGGAGTGGATATAAATAGAAATATGCCCTTCATTTCCACCTCCAATTTTCTTTTGTAATATTTAAAAAAAAGTTTAACATTTCATTCCATTCTCACCACGTGGCTTTTTTCCGTAGCTCTGCCAGCTTGTGTAGTCGTTGAAGAGCCTTTTCCTGTTTTCTTTCATCTTTCCTGGATTTAGATGCTACATTTCGTGCAAATTCTCTTTGTTTTAAATCTTTGAGTCTCTGTTAAGAAAATAAACGTGGAAAAGTAAAAGGAATTAATAATATGTGGCACTACAAAAATCCTGATTAATTTTTTAAAGTACATTTTCTCAAACTTTTAACTTTTATATTTTGACATCTAATAATGCTGTAAAACCATGATGAAACATTCCTGACAATTTGTGCTCTGCAAATGATTTTGTGGTCTTGGATGATTTAAATGGGCTACAAAGTTCAATTCATCTCTTTCATGGTCCAGGAAGGAGGCTGGATGGAGATCTAGTGTTGTTGTAGGGTAAGCTTTAAGAGTTTGAATAGACAAGAGATCAGTTGTGTTGCATGAGCCCAGAAGAATCAACAGTGTACAGTCGAAGAGAATACAGGTAGAGAGAATGATTATGTGAAGCATCTAAGGTGAGTGATGGGAGGCAGCAGAGGAGTGAGTCATAGTTTGGGTAGGGAATGCATCCAAATTGGTGAAATAGGGGGACATGGTTTAGAGGGAGAAAGTAATGCTGATGTATTTCCTATCCAATCCATGGCCAACTGCCAACAGTCAGTCCATAAAAAGCCTAAAGGAAAAAAGATTGAAGCAAGAATATCACCTAATTAAGGTGAAGTTGTGAGTAACTAGGAAATTTGTGGGAAATCAAAGGGACCAGACTAGATTCCATGTAATGGACAAATACTGGATACAAATACAAATACTGTATACAAATACAAATATTCTTTGCTCAAGGACACCCACTAGTTATTTGAATTTTGAGAATAACTAACCTATTCAGAACTGAAGAATAACAGGTGATGTTAAGACTATCTCTCCTTGAGGAACTCCCTGGTTCTTGGTGACTAGGATTGGGTTGTGTTATCATTCACTCATTGTCAGTGGTCAAATTTTCATGACCCTATTTTGGGTTTTCTTGGCAGATATACTCGAGCTGTTTGTCATTTCCTTCTCCAGCTCATTTTACAGATGAGGAAACTGAGGCAAGCAGGGTTAAATAACTTGCCCTGGGTCACACAGCTAGTGACTGAGGCCAGATTTGTACCCAGGAAGATGAATCTTTCTGATTCCAGACCTGGTACTCTCTCCATTGCACTACTTAGTTACCCAAGTTTGGACAGGTAGTACCAATTGTACAGCTTAGATGTTTTAAACAAACTCTTTTGTGTGTTTTTCACACAGATGTCCTATCCAACAAACCAGAAACTAATTGTGATGGTATCAATAATCTAGTAGATTTTAGGCCAAATATTCTATCTAGTCATATGGAGTAGTCCCTATGTTCTAGGTTCCTTGTATCAACTTGAGTACTCAGTTCCAGAAACAGACTTTTGAAGAGCTCAGGAAATATTCAGGCTAGGAACAGGGGCACATAGATACAATTCTTAAAACTGAGGAAGTTTGAGGCTGGTAGACCTATTGATTTTGGGGGGTTATGGGCTACAGAAGAACTAAAGGCAATCATAAGGTGTGCATAACAATTCTAGTACCAGTATGGCAACTCCCAGGAATAGAGGGCCACCAGGCTTCCCAAGTATGGGTGAACCAGACCAGCTCAAAAAACAGAACAGATCAAAGCTATAGAATGAACAGCATTGGGATCAAGCCAGTGAGTAACCACTGTACTTCCAGACTAGGTAAGATAAAGAAACCCAATCTAAATAAAATATTCAAAATACCTAAGTTACATAAGTGGTACAAGACCAAATATACTAAGTATACAAAGTGAATAGATACTAGAACTATTGTGCTGTCTCTCTGTCTCAGTCAATGTGTTTTCCTGTCTACCTCCCTCCCATAGTACTAATCAATCTTTTCCACTCATGCACTCTCTACATAATTTTTCCCAGTTTAATATTGATTTACTTAACATATCACTTAATATAAATGCTTCCTCAAGCACTTACTCTCTACCTTACTATAACACTACATGTCTGTCTATGATGCTTCTTTCACCACACTAATACCATTTTTCAAACCTGAAGATGTCTAGTAGCAATGGGTCTTATTTCTTATATATTTAAATTATCCCAGGTCATCAGGGATTGCTCCATCCTTGGGCTGCGGTCTTAGTTTCAGAGGTGGCATTGTCTATTTCTGAAAGCCATTTATTAACACTGGGGATACTCTGACATAGTTGGATATATCTTGTGGTCCCCACGGACTTTCTGAGAGTTTTGTACTGAAGAATATGTTTTGTTTAGAATTCTTGTAAGTTAATTAGTTGAACTCTTGGGAGGGTCCCCATAACCCTCCCTATCTATTAATTTCTGAAAAGAAAGTCTAGATTTGGCATAATATATTGACAATTCAAACTTAATCTCCATTTGTACAAGGTCAATAAAAGCCTGGGGGTCATCCTGCAGTCTGGCACCCTTTATGTCCCTCTGACAAGATACTCCATCTCTTAGTTCCAGGAATTTTCTCTGGCTGTCCCTCATGCTGGAATGTTTTCCTCTCTCAATTCCAACCACTGACTTCCCTGACTTCTTTTAAGTTCCAATTAAATCCCACCTTGTACAAGAAGCCTTAATTTTAGTGTCTTCTCTCTTTTAATTATTTCCTATATTTTTCTGTATATAGTTCACTTGTATATATTTGCACGTTGACTTCCTCAATAGATTGCAAGCTCCATGAAGGCAGGAGCCATCTTTTATCTCTTTTTGTAATCTGTACAAAATAGGCTGCCTGGATAGATTTCCACACAGGAAAAAAAAAGGGATTTATAAATGAATGAGTGAATAATTTTTTCAAGTACAAGTTTGCTAAGAACACAGGAGGATGTGATTAGTAATTGGTAATTACCAATGAATGATTGGTAATTGAATAAGTAAAACCTAACTCTCTACATCTGGCTAAACCAAGACCCCAGACCATGCTTTATTTTCATATCACATCCAGTCATCTACCCAGGCTATCTTGGCTTCCACTTTCCACCGCTTTCCACCTGCACACTGTCCTTGCCTTCCCTTTTCCATCTCTTACTCTAGGCACAGTAGTCAATCAATACTATCATTACTTGCTCTTTTTTGTGGTAGAGGAGATTTCCATGTATTGGAAAATGGTTAAACAAGCTGTGGTATAAGGATGTAATGGGATATTACTCTGCATAAGAAATGATGAGCTGAATGAGGTGGATTTTAGCAAAATCCAGAAAGACTTTTATATGAACTGATGCAAAGTGAAATGAGCAGAATTAGAACATGATAATAGCAATATTTGTGTGATTATAAACTATAAATGACTTAGCTCTCCTCAAAAAAATATAATGATCCAAGACAATTACAAAGTACTCATGATGAAAAATACTATCCACATTCAGGGAAATAACTAATGGACTCTGAACCAAAGCATCCTATTTTCATTTTATGTATTTTTTCATGTTCTTTTCCCTTTTGGTCTCTATTTTCTTTCACAACATGACTAATATGGAAATATATTTTACATTATTGCACAAATATATCCTATATCAAATTGCTTACAATTTTAGGAAAAAGGGAGGTGAGAGAAGAGAAAAAAATTTGGAGAAAAAAATTTACAAATTTTGTAAAAATGAATGTTAAAATTATTTCTACATATAATTTAAAAAAATTAAGTACTATTAAAAATAAAACATAAAGGTAATATCATTGCTTGTGGGCAGCATACATTTGATGGCTCTGTGTATCAACTCACTGTTCTTATAATTCCTCCGACTAAAATTTTCTTCCCTGAGCCATAGGCTCTTACATATGTTGTCTCTACAAATTAGAATATCAGCTTTTGAAAGTGGGAAAGTTCTTTTTATTTTTCTATGGGTATCCCAATAAAACTTAGAGCCCAACTCTTGGCTCATGATATGTATTAAACATTTCTTTTTGTTGATTGATTTATTTGATGATTCCATTCATGAAGTCATGAATATTTTGGAAATTTAGTGGTGAAGACAGGTCTTTTTAGGATAGGTATATCCACTAAGTTAATGGAACAATATTCTGCCCTAGAGAGAAAGTGATCTTGGTAGTAGGAAATGTAACATCAAAGATAATTAAAGGTCAAATTTTGTTATTTGATGTGGCTTTGAGACTGGGTTAGTAGGTCATGGTATTAGCAATGACAGCTGGCATTTGGGTAGTGCTTTAAGGTTTGCTACATGTTTTCCTAATATTGATTTTGTAAAGTCATATAAATATTATTATCTCCATCTTATAGATGAGGAAACTGCTTCACAGTATCTATATGCCTTTAATCAGTTTGCTGGATTAAATTAAATTGAGCTTCTAAATGACTAATTGACATGTTTACAGTAGCTAATAAATAAGGGTTTGAGGTAGAATTCAAAGCTCTGCTTCCCAATTCCAATCACAGTGTTCTAATGACTATATCACTCTGCCTTCCTAGACTCAAAAAGCAAAATTTTCTCTAAAAATTAGAAACATTGTTGTCCATGGTCTGAGATAATGTGCTCATGGTAGTTGTAATTGCAAATGATCATTTAGATAAATAAAGGCACTGTTTCTATATCCAGTATAGTGGATAAAGTAAGTGTTTTTATTTGAGGCAGTGAGAGAATTCTAATCTTGTGATATTGACAGATCCATTTTCTCTCGTGATGTTGACAGATCCAATATCTCCCAAATAGGGAGAGATTGATGGTTAGATGAACCCCAAGTGGGAAATGGTCTCTAGTAGCTACTAGAAGCCCTGGGTCTTGGGTAGAATAAAGAAATCTTCTGGTCAGTATTTGGGTCTACTATCAATTCAATTGCATAATTTGAGGAACGGCATGGTAGAAAAGATCATACTTCCTTGATGTTGAATATATCAACAAAATCTTGGTTGGAATAGGGATAGCAGTTCCAGAATAACAACTGGTAGCTTTAAGTAGCAATGACCTACTACTTAGGTCATTTCCCAAAATTTTGAGGCACAATGATGCAATTCCAAATGATCAACTTGATGCCACATTCTACATACATGCATGTTATGGAATGCTAATAACAGGTAAATTAAGCTACAAGACCTAAGGTTAAGGATTACCAGTGGTTGTCAACTTAGAGCAGTTTAATGAGTCTCTGAATGTGACATGAGGATATTGAGTGCTGTACTGTTATTGTGAGCGGCTCTGGGATGACTCAGGACCCAATTTCATTAGTTCAGTGCAAGGTCTGGGAAGTTTTATCACCTTTGTTTTTGTTTTTTTTTTCTTTTCTCCCCTAAATATACCTTATCATTCAATAGCATTCAATAGCACTTGCTATTCCTCCCTCATGACACTAAATTTTCTCTTTCTGCTTTTCTACTAGCCATCCCCTTTTGCTTAGAATGATCACCTCTACCCATTGGTTTCCCTGACTTCCTTCAAGACTTAGCTTACATCCTTCCTATCATAAGAGGTCTTTCTTCATCCCAAATAATCTTCTCTGAATTTGTTAATTAAGGATATCTTTTGGGGGTGAGGTTTAAATTCTAAGCTCAGAGGCTTTGAAGGAACTAGAAAAATGAATACACCCCCAAACACAAATCCCTCACTATCTGAGCTCCTTAAGATGTTGCTTTACAATTTGGTGCTTCAGTAGTAATTCACATTCCTGTTGTAACTTCATCAGGAAATCCTTCAATAGAGATTATTCCATTTTTTTCTCAAAATTTTATTTTAAATTAAAACATCAGAACACCAAGAATAGAGAAAAGAAACAACAACATATCATAACATTAAATATTGGAACTTAAATGCAAAGTTAGAAAAAAAAGCATGTTATGTGCATAGCAGAGCATAAGAAAGGATTCAAAATAAGTAACGGTAAATTTTCATTTCAAGAAAGCCTATATGATAAATAACACTTGTGTAGAGAATTGTCCATCTTTTCTTTTCTCCTTTGTGAGTTTTCTTTTGTTTTCTGCTATGCACTTTTATACTTTGGGGTTTTTTCCCCTCCTCCCAATCCCCCTCACCAGGCCCTAATAAAGTTTAGATAAGTTTCTCTATAGCTACAGATATGTACATACCCTCCCCCACTCCCCCAAAAGGCTACAATAAAATTTAGATGTCTCTCCACAGCTATATATACATACATACAGAGACATATACTTTCCCAAACCTATGCTACTCCTGATCTTTGTTTTTTTTTGTATGTGCATATCTCTTATTTCCTATCCCTCCTGCCTCTTCTACTTTACTTTTACCCTTGCCCTCCTATGACTTGTCGACCCCTGTCCAAAGGTCCCTTTCCTATCCTCCCTTTCCCATAAATGTAATCACCCTTCTATACCCCTATTTACCTATTCTCTCACCCTCCCCTCCAAAAATCCCTTCCTTTTCCTCTTTCCCCTCCCTATGTATCTACCATTTTATTTCTTCTGAATTTAGAAGACTTTTAAAACTCTTTTATATATATATTGTTCCTGTTAAACCCATTTCAGATGAAAGTAAGTTACCAGAACTACCAGCCCTCTTCCCTCATCTAATTCAGTTTTTGTATCAGTTTTCTCTTGCACCTCATTTATATAAAATAATTACTCTTTTAAGCTATTCCTAAATGGTTTTAATTTTAAAATTCATATCATACTCATGTTTAACCCAATTTTTCTTATGAACTACCCAATTATTAATAAGAATCTTAGACATACATTTTGTATTTTACAAATATAAAAAAGTAAACAGTCTGTCCTTATGTAACCCTTATAATCAGTCTTTGTTATATACCTTATATTCATATTGGTTCTTATATGCCAAATCATCTATTAAGTTCAGGGTTTTATTTTTTTTTAACAAAGTTGTGAAAGTGTGAGAGTTTATCAAATTTCCATTTTTTGTTCAAGATAGTATTTAACTTTGCAGAGTATGATATTTTTGGCCAGAGCCCCAGTTCTTTTACTCTTCGTTATGTTGTATTTCAACACCTGCAGTCCTTTAATGTCTCTGCTGCTAGGTTTTGTGTAATTCTAATTGTGGCACTATTATATTTAAATTGTTTTAATCTTGATACTTTTAATATTTTTTTCCTTGAGCTGGGGCTTTTGGAATTTGATTATGATATTCCTATGAGTTTTCCTCATAAGATCTCTTTTAAGTGGTGATCAATGGAGTTTTTCTATTTCTACTTTCCCCCACTGCTCTAATGCTTCAGGATAATTTTCTTTAATTATTTCTTGTATTATTGTATCAAGATTATTTTTTTGATTATAATGTTTGGGTAGTCCAATTTTTTTTTTGTTTTCTCTTCTTGATCTATTCTCCAAATCTGTTGGGTTTTTTTATAAGATGGTTTACTTTCACTCTCTTTTCATAATTCATATTTTGTTTATTCATTTTTGATCTCTTATAATTTGACTGCCTTCACTTTGCCCAATTCTAATTTTCAAGGTGTCATTTTCTTCCTTAAAATTCTGGTTCATCTTTTCTAGTTGATTGACTTTTTTTCATACCCTTCTTGTTTTTCTTGGATTATTCTTATTTTCTTTTTTTAGTTTTTCCTCCATCTCTCTCATTTGATTTTTAAACTCTTTTTAAAAGATCTTCTATGTATTCTTTTTGGGCAGGTGACCATTTAACATTACTCATTGAGGGTTTCTTTACTTCAATATCCTCCTCTGAAGATGAACCCCAGACATCTCTATTTCCTTAACAAGTTTCTACAGTTTGATTCTTTCTCCTTTGCCTGTGCAAATTTGTGGATATAGCTTAATTATATCTAATCTCCTCTAGCCCTGGGGTATGGGAAATCGTTGCCCCTTGCCCCAGATCTTCCATTCTTCCCTGTAGCCTAAAACCAAAGCCAAACCTCCAACTTACTGTAAGTGCCCATAGCCAGGGCCATTCTGCGGGGCTACTTCTGTACTCACCTGGTGTGTCCTGGTTCCTTCTTGTCCCTTCAACTCTTCGAAGCACAGTTGGGTGTGGCATTTCTGATCAGCAGAGGTTGCCTAGATCTTCCTGGGCTCAAATGCCCAACTGCCCTCACTGTCCCAGACATAACAGTTCTGGTGGTTGGGGCCAAGGCAGCCTCTTAAACCAACTATCCCTAGGTTTTGACACTTGTTGTTTAAGAAAGCTTGCCACTTTCTGTTAAAACACAACCTAGCCTGGAGATGTTTGCTTTTCACAGGGATCAAACCTCATCCTGGGATTCTTCATCCAATCTTCTCAAATTGTTCCAGGAAGACACTGCTTATGCCCTGTTCTTATATATCTCCACCCATACTTGGTTTGCCCTAAGGTGCTATTTTAACTCACTTGTGGGGGAAAATCTTGAGAGCTTGGAATTTTCTGACCTACTCCACCATCTTCCCAGAATCCTCCCCCAAGAGTACTCCATTATTGCAAATAGGATCATTACACTCAGTTCCATCATGAGAGAAGTAATACTGGCACATATTTCCATTCTTTGTTTTTGATACAAGCTAACTACAAAGTCTCTTTTTGCATTTTCCAGTTTGGATAAGTAAAACAGTATGTGCCATACTTATTATATAGACCAGCTTTATGCCACAGAGAAGTAGAACTATTAGGAAGTTCATCCTCAGCTTTATTTTAATAGTTCCTACTATTGTGATTAAGTCTTTGGGTCTTGGTGAAGCTCTTGCAACAGTCACATTTGCTTAGCTTGAGTAAAATCTGTGAATGGTATTTGTGGCAGAAATCTATTCAACCATGGTAGAATTACTCTAAATAAAGGTTCAGTCAGTTTGAATAGCTATAATATTTCCACTCACAGAAGGGAACCTGTATAATGGCAGCCACTTTTAAATGGGGCATCAAGTTTGGAGATAGATCTACCGATTTACCTTTGATGTTTTTTTTGTAATTGATTTTTTATAGAGTCTGACTAGGTTGCCTAAAAAAAGTTAGTCCTATGTGCATTGTTAACTGCTTCCTCAGGGTCACCATTTTAGGTAGGATACCAGTTATTATTCATTTCACTCTTGTTTTGACTCCATCTGCTTCTCCTCCACTGCCAGATTGTCTTCTGATCAGGTACCTTTCCTTAAGGCTTTTCTGCTTCCCACCCCCATATGTAGCATATTTTCTCAGTAAAGTATAAGCTCCCTGAAGGCAGTAATTGTCTTCCTTCTTTGTATTTGTATTATTAGCACTTAGCACGAGCACACAGTAAGCAATAAGTGCTTTATCTATATATCTGTCATACAGTATTAAATAAATCAGTTCTTTTCCAAAGAAAATTAGGCATAAAGCCTAAAATATACAGTACTTTTAAATTTGCAAAGGGATTTGTCTCATTTGATCACCTTAACCTATGGAGTAGATTCTATTATTATTTCCATTTTAAAGATGAGGAAACTGAGGGTGGGTGGGTTCGGTTCCTGACCTAGGATTCAAATTAAAGTATTCCTGATTCCATGTTTAGCACTCTATACACTATACAGTACCTAGTTGCTTCAAAGGAAAAAAAAAGTAATAAAGCTATAGTTTCAATATATGTACGACATCAAATCCATGTTCAGGGTTGATTCAGGTTGAATGTTAAGCAATCAGGCATATCACTAATGAGGAAACAACATTAACTTTCAGTAATGGACCAATCACCGAATGCTCAACTATTTAAACAGAAGAAAGATATTGCATTAAGCAAAGAATCATTTGGGTCATCAAATAAAACAGCATTCTAGTGCTTTATTTCTATATAGCTCAGATTTATTTTTTGGCCAAATTTAAAAATATCATTTTTTTTCTTTTAGTTCCCTGACATTTGTAACTCTCCAAACTTCAAATTAATTCTGAAATTGATTATTATGGGGAAGTATTTCATGAAAATTAATTTGTAAACACACATATTACTCTAATAAGTTTTTCTCTTTGTACTGTGAATATGTCTGCAGCTTCTCACAGGAATTATTTGGAAGCAAATTATCTCTGCCAATTAAGAAGATAAAGCTATTTATAAGTAAGAACAAAAGTCTTTGGAGATTAGCATTCTCATTAGTATTGCACAAATGTGGTTTGGGCTTTATTAAAATGTCTTGACCTTTTTTTAAAAGTTTTTTTTGGTATATGAAGAAATAACTGTTTCTTATCTGCCAACTATTACGTCTTCCAAAGCTATCCAGGTCACACCACTGGTTCCTTTCCTCTCTTGCCAAAAAAAAATAAAAAATCATTACTATAAGGATATTCTGGGTCTCTCCTGGGACTGCTGTTATGTGGATTGCTCCTATTGCCTTTTTTCATTGTGGGAGGTAAGGTTTTTTTGAGGGATATAGGCAAACCAGTTTGATATCATAAAAAGAATTTTTTTTTCTCAGTCAAGAAACCTAGATTCCATCACTAAGTTTACAACAATCCTAGAGAGAAAACTTGTGGGGGGAAAATGAACAATTGTTTTGAACCACAAATTTTCTTTTGATTTTTTTTCCCTCAAGAAATCTGAAATGCCTTTTGTCTTTATATAATAGTCATTTCTCACCCCACTTCTTTTGACTGAATCCTTGTGACATAGGGGAAAAAATAAGTAAAGGCATCATATCATGATTTTATGTAATAATATATATAACATGTAGTCCTTATTAATTCTCCTAACTGACATGAGAGCAGAGATGTCTTATCATTTCTCTTGTCCTCTCAATAGCATTTGATGCTACTGACTATCTTATCCCTCAGGATATTCTTCTCTCTGAGTTTCCAAGATGCTGCATTCTCTAATTTTGAAAAAGTATCCCAGCGATACATTGATTGATTAAGCATGAAGTCTATAAAATTTGCTAGGTTATATTATCATTTTTAGTATGTCGGTTTGGTCATTGTTCATTGGAATGAACAGTAAATATTTTGAATTATTTTTCCCTTTATTTATGGAAAATGTTTATGGATATATTTATATAAACATTTCATTCATTGGTATGTTCATTCCCAGAAATTTAATGGAATTTCCCTTATTCCTTATTTTGTTGTTTTTAATATTTAATACCTCTTGCATAAAAATGATTATGGCATTTGTACATTTATTGTGTATCATACAACATCATTAAAGATAAAAAAAAAACTCAATTGGTTTCTTTGATGACTTCACATGTTTTCTAAGTATATAATCTAGCAATCTGCAAATAGAGATACTTTTATGTCCTCTTTGCCAATATGTATACATTTGATTTTCTTCTCATCTTATTGCCTATAATTACATAATAGCATGGAGAAGGGAAATTAACTTCTCCTTTGTTTGAGTATTATAACTCTGTTTGCATTATAAAGATGAATTTCTTAAAATCATCTTTATGAATTTTTTTGTTTTCAAAGGTATTAATCACCTTTTAAATATTAATAAAATTTACTAGTAAATCCATCAGCTCCATTAATGACTCAATCAATTTCACTTTCTGTGACTGAATTATTTATAACACCATAGGATCATCCCAGAAAAATGCTGAGGGCTTACTTGACCAATTTCACACAAGTTAATTAAAAGTGGAGCAAGAATTTCTCTTGTTTTGTTAAAGTGGGTACTTTAGATTTTGGAATAAATTAGTCAACGTCCTTTAAATTCTTACTTTGCTGGCATAAAATTATATATAGGAGTTTCTGTCAAATTGCTTGCTGTCCTCTTTGTTATAGATTCATCCTGTTCATTTTTTTTATTTTGACAATATGATTTTCTTAATAGCTTGTCAATTTTATTTTTATTTAAAGACTTTTTAAAAAATTTAGTGTATTTCTCTCAATCTTTATATTTTAAGGTGTCATTGTACTTCTTTTATGGTTAGCAATTTGTTTATTTTCTAGTCTTTTTAGTACCATTCAGTTAACTTGATTGCTTGTTTCTTTATTTTCAATAATTTTTACTTGGTGCAACTTTAGTTGTATCACAAAGTTTGCCATATTTTTATAGCGATAATTGTCTTTAATTCTTCATAGTTTCTATTAATTTCCTTTTCATCTATTTATCATTCTATATGACATTACTTATATTTCATTTAGATCTATGTCCTTTCCTTTATTACTGAATATACTGTGTTATGGTCTATAGGAGATAGATTAGTATATCTACTTTTGTATCTTGGTTTAGGATTCCTTTGGGACATAAGATATTATCAATTATTATAAAAAAGTCCATGTCTTAAATCCATTTACTCATTTTTAAATTTTCATAGACCAGTCAAATCTAGTTCATGCAATAATTTGTTAACCTCTGTATTTTCCTACTTGTTTCTCTCTACTTTGGGACATTAAAGTCTCCTGCTATTATAATGTTTCTTCCTGTCCTTCTCAAACTCCCCTCCCATTTCCTTTTCTTCTCCTATCTGTTCTTTTATTTCTCCTTCTCCTCTTTTTTCTTCCTTCTTTGGACTGGATTTTTAATTTCAGTGATATAGGGATGATGAAGAAATTCCCAGTGTAGGCAAGGACCTATTCTTCAAGTCATAGTCTTTGAGAATGCCAGGAGACATGAATCTTGCTGCCAGAATTCATCAGATAGGACTGGAACCTAAGCCTTCCTTCTCCAAGGAAAATTCTTTACACACACACACACACACACACACACACACACACTTTTTAGACTAGACATTCAAGACTCATAGTGCTGAAAATATTAATGCAAACGTTAATAAGAATACAAATTTCCTACAGACATATATGAGGAAACCACAAAATTAACAATTGCAACCATAAATAAGAATGGATTATATTAACTAATACAAAGAAAAATAAACAGAAGAAATAGCCTAGCTAAGAAAACAGAACCCAATTTTCCCCTTGATACATGTATAATATTCAAAACATATAGACATTTATAGAATGAAAATGAACTGAATATTACCTATCAGACAAAATATAATGCATATAGTCTTTTTATAGAACTAAATCTAATGTGTGAGGAAAATCTTTTAAAAAACTCACAAATTATAATCATAATACCAGATAAAGTAATAAAAATCAAGATAACCAAGAAAAGAAAGTAGGGAAATTACATTATGCTTTAGGCCATAATAGACAAGGAGGAAAAAAATTACATTATTAAATGTTAATGTTGCAAATGGTGTAGTGGTTATCTCAAGACAGAAAAACTAAGTGAATGGGAAAAGAGTAACATAGTAATAGCAGGAGGCTTTAATATTCCTCTCTCAGAGCTGAATAAATAAAAAATATAAAAAAAATATGAAGGAAAAAATAATGAACTGATTTTATACAGCATACATATAAGAAGTGAGGAAGACAATGAAATTCTATCATGAATTTAAAATTAGAAAGGAGAAAGGAGGTACTCTAATCTAACACCTTAAGGAAACTGAGGTAAAGAATATTTAATTAACTTTTTGTTACCCAGGTAGTAAGTGCAGAAGCAAAATTTGAAGCCAGGTTGTATGTCTCCAAATCTATA
Source organism: Gymnobelideus leadbeateri (assembly GCA_011680675.1). Classification (NCBI taxonomy): domain Eukaryota; kingdom Metazoa; phylum Chordata; class Mammalia; order Diprotodontia; family Petauridae; genus Gymnobelideus; species Gymnobelideus leadbeateri. The sequence goes on along the minus strand of WOXC01003954.1, from coordinate 39,479 downwards.
AATCTTTTATCCCTGATTCACATCCCATTTAATCCTTGCCCTCAGGCTATCTTTTCATTTGGCCAACTGCTGATACTTGTTTTCCCCATAGCACCCCCTGTAGCAGACCCTCAGACACTATACCCACAAAGCATGGGGGGGGGGTGGGGCATGTTATTCATTATGCTTTGGAACTGCTCAATCAATTCAGTCATGACTAATTCTCCACAATCTTATTTTGGAATGTTCTCATCAAAGATACTGTAGTGGTTTACTGTGTAGTTCATTATACAGATGAAAAAATTGAAGTTAACAGGGTTAAGTGACTTACCCAGGGTCACACTATTAGTAAGTGTCTGAGACCAGATTTGAACTCATGAAGATGAGTCTTCCTGATTCCAAGCCTAGTGTTCTATCTACTGAGCCATCTACCCTAGTACTGATCTGTCTTGAATTGTGAATACAAACTCCACCCAATATTTCTGGCAAGACTGTGAACCAAATGTTTCACATACCATCCATTTATTCACTTATTTAACTTTACAACTGTCCAGTTGCTATGTATTCCTTTACCCCCTTTCTATCACTTGTTCTGGGCAGGGTATTCAAATAAATTCTACCATTCCTTCTGGAAAATTTATGGCAGTAATTTGCCCTAAGGATTAATTTGCATTCTGATGCCCCATCCCCACCCCCAATACAAAACCTTTATTCTCTCAACATTACTACTCTATAGGTGTTCTTTTACGTTATTCAAACTGGGGGACTCTCATATTTTTATTTCATAATTAATTTTCTACTTATTTTCAACTTGCTACTTCTCTACTGCCTTTAAACCTGCATGGGTCTGCCCTATCCTAAAACAAAAACAACAGAAATTCTCACTAGACCTCACTTTGCCCTGTTCTTCCTTTCTCTCCCAAACTCCTTGAAAAGGTAGTGTTTACTTGCTCCCTCTACTTTCTCTCTTTCAGCTCATTCAGTGCTTGGCAGTCTTGTTTTTTACCTTATAACTCAACTGAAACTGCTTTTCTCAAAAGTACCAATGATCTCTTAGTTGGAAAATTTGATGTTCTTTCCATCTCAGTCTGTCATACCCTTTCTGTTGAGTATGACAACAGACCACTCTCTTATCTTTGATATTCTTTTCTCTGAGTTTCTGTGGTACTATTTTGCTTGGTTCTTTATCCCTAAGATTCCCTCTAAAATTTGGTATTGTCCAAGACTATGTCCTGGTCAACTTTTCTCCCTAGTATGTGCCCTCTTTCTTGGTACCCTTTATCAGTGCTCATAAGCTCAACTATGATCTCTGATAAAATGACTTCCAGACCTGTATATTCAGTCCTAATCTCTTACCTGAATTTAGTCCCTCATCACCAATTGCCAAATGAATATTACAAGGTAAAAGTCTTAAAAAGATCTTAAACTCAGTATGTCTAAAACAAAACCAATCCCTCGCCTTTCCCAAACTTCTCTATTTCTATTTAAGGAACTGCCATCCTTTTAGTGTCTCAAATTCAAAATCTTCATATTACTTTCAACTTCTCATCAACCTTCACATATTCAATCAGGTGCCAAATCTTGATATTTCTACCTTTACAATATTTCTTTTTCCTCTGACTCTTCTCCATTCACACAGCTGTCACCTTAGTTCAGACTCCCATAATCTCTCACATAGATTACTACAACAGCCTCCTAACTGCTCTCTACCTCAAATTTCTCCTCATTCAAGACTACTTTATATACTGCTGACAAAGTACTTTTCCTTAAGCTGATATGACCTTGTGACTTTTCTGTTAAACCAACATAAGTTAGAAATGCCTCTGTTTATCTTTTAAAGGTCAGTACAATCTTGCATCAACCCACCTTCCAAGCCTCATTTTACCTTACTTCCCCTCCCACATTCTGCCATCCAAATTGGCCTTCTCATTTTCCCTCATTCTCACCATTCCACCTCTTGTCTTCATTTTTTTGCACTGACCACACACCCTTAACTCTCCTCAGAGTCCCTTTTGTTCCTTTAAGATATCATCTTTTGCTTAAAGGCTTCCCTGATTGCTTGGTACTGCTGGTGCCCTTTTCACCCAGGCCAATTTATATAGAGCTATTTTTGTGATATATATATATGTATAAATGAAATGTAAATGTGTACATATGCACATGTTTATACATAGACTTTGTATTTATGCTACATAATTTGTTTTTTGTTTTGTTTTGTTTTGTTTTGTTTTGCTTTTTGGAAGGCAATTAACTAGTGACTTGCCCAAAGTCAAATGGCTAGTAAGTATGTCAAGTGCCTGAGGCAGAATTTGAACTCAGGTCCTCCTGACTCCAGGGGTGGTGCTCTATTCACTGAGCCACCTAGCCACCCCACTACATAAATTTTTATATGTACTTTTTCTCTCCCCCATTAAAATACAAGCTTCTTACAAATAGAAACCATTTCATCCTTTATACTTGGATAAAGTACTCTGGGCCTTGCACAGAGTAGGTACTTAATTAATATTTATTAATTATAGCATCTAGTGCATGGGAATTAGGAAGCACTTAATAGATTCTTTTTCATTCATTCATTCACTCATTCATCTGTTCTGACTGCATCCCCTAACTCAGCTACAATTAAGGAATATTTTTTTCTTGAGAATACAGTTGCATTTTTTTCTTCAAATGCAATCACTATTTATGCTTCTAAATTAGTGTGACCTAAAGTCAACATAGTCCTTAAAAATGTATTCACCTAAGAGAGCAGGCAATTGGTATAATAGTGAGAGTGAAAGGAAGAATCAGTTTTTGAATGTGAGTTAATAATTATAAAAAGATCTATCCATAACTAGTTATAATATATATTTGTATATATATATGTATATATATACTTACATAGTTAATGTTTTGATTACAGAAAATTACTTAAAATAATTTTCACTCATTTCCTTACTCTGCTTTCAAGATTTTTTTAGTAGCATATCTATACTAAAAGCTATTTTTACATTACCCTCTGGTGATTTTTCTCTCCAAGTAATGTCATCTTTAATATAGAGGTAGTTCATTTTAGGACAACTATATACTTAGAGAGATAACAAGAAATGGCTCTGAACATGTTTTTCACTACCAGGAAATCTGTTACTACCTCAAAATGATCCAACATTTCTGATCCTAGTTTCCTGTCTTTCTGCAAGTTAAAAAATCATCCTACTATTAAATTTTCCAGTTCCTTTAAATCTTAAATAGTGATTTATATTGTGAACTCTTTAAAAGGCCCTATAGAAAGAAAAGTATATTTTTATCTGATTCTGAGGTCATATTCTCAAAGAATTACATTTCAATCACAATCTCTATTTCCTGAATCAATTGTGCTACTTTCGAGCAAGAGTATATATGTCTAATAATTGTTGATAAGTTTTTATTTTTAATTATTATTTCTTTGAGAAGTAGTCAAGATATATCTTTAAAATAGGTTTTAAGATATTCCAGTGAATGGCATTAAACTTTCAGTATGTAGTTTTCTGCTATACATTTTGTAATGAATGATATTATACTGAAGGGACTTTTCATTACCAATCATACACACACACGCGCACTGTATGTATATATATATATATATATATAGAGAGAGAGAGAGAGAGAGAGAGAGAGAGAATGTGTTTGTGTGTATGTGTATATATATATATGTATATATGTGTATGTGTGTGTGTATGTTTATCACCATGGAGAGATATATATCTACATATACATATATAGATAGATAGATATATGTCTAATTTGAACCTCATTTTGACAGTTTTAAAAACACTGAATCCTTTAAATGAAATTTTAAGTCATAAGTATATCTTTTATCATTTGTTTATTCTCTAAATTCAATGAAATGAATTCCTTTCCTTCAATACTGCCAAGATCTGTTACTTTGTCAAGGAAATGCCTCCCTCCATTGACAAAGATCACAGAGAACAAGGCTCAGTGGAAAAATGATGGATCTGGTACAAGATAGACTGGGTTTAGATATTTTCTCTGCTACTTTCAATGTCTGAGATACTCAACAAATCACTTAACCTTCTAATGAAGAACCTTAGGTTCTTCATTAGAAATATGAATAGTGAAGTAGTTGACATCTTGAAGTTTCTTTCAATTTTAAATCTCTTTGTTCATGACCTTTGAGACATAGAATGTCCTTATGAATTGTTATGGCTTAAAAAAAAAAGAGCACTGCAGCTGCTTTGCAATTAACTAGGCTAGTTCTCAGGTAATAGAAATATAGTCCTTTGCTTGGCCTATATTCAAAGCATTTTCAGTTTTGCTGGCCAAACCAAGTTTATTCTCCACACCATAGCCTTCCATAACTTATAACCACCTCATTTCATGATGAAACAGTATTATCAACTGTTATTATTATTGTTGTTTTTGTTATCATAATCATCAATAACAATAATGGTGTTTATATAATATCTTAAGATTTGCAAAGTGCTTTATACAGATTATCTCATTTTATCCTCAGGATAACACTGGGAGGTAGATATTATTATTATTCCTGTTTTGTGGATGAGGAAACTGAAAAAAAAAGATTAAGTGACTTGCCTAGGGTCAGAGCTAGTAATTGTATGAAACAGGATTTCAGTTCAGGTTCTTGTCTCTAAGTTCAGTGGTCTATCAATCCCACTGCTAATTGTCATAGAATATTATTCTCACTTTGAAAAATATTAGTGGTTCTATTGTAAAATAAGCAAAAAAGAATACCCCTCTTTTTAATCCTTATGCATTCCACATATGGCCTTTCCTGAAAAATACTTCTAAGTCCACATTCAGTGTTTTTTTGCAACTTCAGAAAATGGAGTCTTAAAACTGATGTAATTTAATGGTTATCTAGTGAGTCCATCTTTCCATAGAATTCAGGAATCTCATTAAGCTATATCTTATAATTGATTAATGACTTGAACTCTTGTACCAATGAGAAGTTTACTACCTTATATGTCAGCTCATTTGAAAATATTTCCTTAGATTCAACAAACATTTACATTTCTAAACTTGGAGCTAGAACTAGAAATTCTACTGGCCAATGTATAAACATCACAAAATATGCCAGGGGTAAGCAGCATGAAAAGGTGGCTTCAAATAAACTTTTTTTTTTTTTAACAAATGCTTTATTAACTGCTGGTTTACATCATTCATTTCTGCCAGATTTTGAGTTACAATTTTCCCCCATTTTTCCCTACCCACCACCCCAGAATAGCAGTCCCACTAGATATCCCCTCATCTAATCTGCTCTCTCCCATATCTTCTCCCATATCCCGTTTGACTTTAGCATTAGGGCAAGGTGAATTTCTGTACCCCAATGCCTGCAATCTGATCTTCCAATTACATGCAAAATAGTATTAATGATAGTATTTATATACATTTGAAACATTTAATTTTAAAACTTCGAATTTCAGATCCACTCTCTTCCTCCCTTGTCACATATGAAGATAAGCAATTCAGTACATGGTATACATGTATAGCTATGCAAAACATTACCATAGTAGATATATTGTAAAAGATTGCTTATATTTCCCTCCCACCCATCCCACCCCCCACCTGGTCCATTCCCTACTTTGATATTGTCCCTCTTTGAAAGTGGGTACTTTCAACCTCCCCTCCCCTCAGAATGCCCTCCCCTCCATCATCCCCCCTCTCATCCCCCTTCCCCCTACTCTCCTGCAGGGTGAGATATCCCTTTAGTATGTATGTCATTCTCTCCCTGAGCCAAATTCAATGAAAATATGGTTTTGCCTTTTTGCCTTCTTGTTTTTCCCCTCCCCTGCAACTACTTCCCCTTGCCTCTTCTACATGAGATAGTTTACCCTACCCTGTCACTCCCCATCTCCTCTTGCCACTTTCCTCTCTCACCTCTTAACTTCACCCTTTAAGTATCACCCCTTCCCACCAAATTCAACCTGTGCCCTCTATCCATGTATACCTGTAAACATATATACACACATTCACATATGTATTCATATGCCAATATAGCCTTCTTCAATTATTGTCATAATGAGAAAGGTTTCATCAGTCACTGTTATTGTGTTTCCATGTAGGAATGTAAATAGTTCAACTTTGATAAGTTCCTTTTGATTTCTTTTCCCTGTTTACCTTCTCAAGCATCTCTTGCTTCTTGTGTCTGGATGTCAGATTTTCTATTCAACTCTGGTTTTTTCCTCAAGAATGCTTGAAAGTCCTCTATTCCACTGAATGACCATATTTTCCCCTGAAACAAAATACTCACTTTTGCTGGGTATGTGATTCTTGGTTTTAATCCCAGGTCTTTTGCCCTCTGGAATATTGTGTTCCATGCCCTTCGATCCCTCAGTGTAGAAGCTGCCAGGTCCTGTGCTATTCTGATTGTGTTTCCACAATATTGAAATTGTTTCTTCCTGGCTACTTGTAGTATTTTCTCCTTGATCTGGGAATTCTGGAACCTGGATATAATATTCCTAGAAGTTTTCTTTTTGGGATCTTTTTCAGGAGGTGAACGATTGATTCTTTCAACCTCTATTTTGCCCTCTGGGTCTATTTTCCTTGAGAATTTCTTGATGGATGATTTCTAGGTTCTTTCTTTGATCATGGCTTTCATGTAGTCAAATAATTTTTAAATTATCTCTCCTGAATCTATTTTCCACGTCAATGGTTTTTCCTATGAGATAATTCTTTTTTTTTTTTAATCATATTCATTCAAAGCAAACACATTAGGGAGCACCAACAAGAGAAAGTCAAGAAGATTAATACACCTCTAAGTTAAAATAACAATGTGTCATCATTGATGAAAATTGTTTAAATGAAAGCAAATTGTTTAAATGACAGCAAAAATATTTAAAACAACTGTTTTGATATACAGATATTAAGGACTACTATATTGCTTTCCAGTTGATTAGAACTGTGCCCAAGAATCCCAGCAGATCACAAAGAAATTCAGAGTTGGAGTTTTTGTTGTTATTGTTTTCAGTATCAGGAAATACAAAACACTGTTAAGAATGCCCCAAAACAATGTGGAGCCATACTGCTACACAAGCTTAAATTCTGTCACTGTAACCTAACAGTAGTATTTTTGGTATACTAACTACTCTGAAGTGCCCAAGTTTATTAAGGAGAACTTTTTAAATTTTAAAACACAGGTGGATTAATAGCTCCTTTTGTGAAAAGGAGTCATTTACAAATGGGTTACTGACAGTGTATCAAAATGCTGCTAAGAAAAATACAACAGCAAGGTATTCTGATAAGAGTACATTATTCCACATGGAATCCTAAATTATCTTTCCTCTCTAGCTCCTTAAATGAATCTTCATGAGACTAGAAATAAGCTTCTATGTACCACAGAGGTAAAGCAGAGTTCACATCAGCTGAAGAGTCTAAAAATTTTTAAAATGTAGAGAAGAATTAAATCCTAGTAAACCTTTGGTGTTTACCCATTAACAACATTTCCATTGTAAGTGACAATAAGATATGTATAGTTTGTGAAGAAAAATAAAAGCAACTTGTTCACACCATATTCCCACTGTTGCTAATTCTTTCCATGTGTTGTTCTAAGACCACTTAAATGGCTTTAAAACATTTGGTTATTCAGTGCAGAAAAGAAAACCACAGACAAAGTACGACAACTTTTAATACTCCATTAATGCTAATGATTAAAAATTATTGCATAGCCTTATGCATTTATCCTAAAACATTTTTCTGTAAAGTAAATGAATTATATAAAAGACAAGTAATCCCTTAAAATGTGGATGGCCTTTACTACCTCAATCTTCTATCTTTTTTTGCTTTTCAGTACTTTTGTCCATTGTTTTCTCATTATCTCCTCTGCACTTTGGGCAATACCTTTTTTCCCTTTGGTTTATGAGTAAATGAAACACATGAAAAATGAAACCATTCAATCCGACATTGTTCATTGTCGCATCCTATCATTTCCCCATGAGACACTTGGTTACATAAGCATTAAGTAGGTTCATTGGGATCTATTGCAAACTCAACAGGTGAAGCTTCCCTTTCCTGTTTGGCCTTTGAACATTTCTTTTTTTTTGGCAGATTTGGATTTCTTTTCTTTATGTGGTTGGTCATTACAGTCTTCAATCCCATTTGCTATGTGGCAAAAATCACGGCTTTCACTGGTCCGCTGTTGGCAGGGTCTTCTTGAAGACCTTTCTGGTTGACTAGAATCCATCTTTGTCTTATCTGAAGGCCTCTCACTTTCTGAAGCATCTTGAAAACATTGTGAATGCAACTCCATTTGCCTTGCATGGTTCTCTACCAGCTCAAGCATTTGTGTTACAATTTGAATTTTCTCATCACCCAGTTCCTGACTGTTGATTAATGCTCTCTGAAGATTCTGCTGAAGGCGTTTCTTCTCATGTGGATCATTTTCTTTCTTATATTTTTCACAGGCATCATCAATTTCCTTTAATGCTTCTGGGAAGCTGGCCACTTTAGAGGGAGTGCAGCGCGAGGAGGAGGTTTAAACAAGACCTTGGGACCTTCTGGAACCATTCTGGAGGAGGGCACGAGCAAGGCAAGGTAAGAAGGGGCCGTGCGAGATCTGCCCCCCTACCAGGAAGCTTGGGCCTGGACCACTCCCCAGACTAAGACCCCTGCCCAGGCAGTGCCCGAGGCGAGGGTAGGGGACAGGCCCCAATGACAGGGGGTTGGTTCTGGGCTCGGCTCCAGGATCATGGCCAGCCCCCTCCCCACTGTGAGCCCTGGGGGAGCCTCCACTCCCTCCTCCCCCGCTGACGCAGCACTGCGGGCAGAGCCCCAGGTGGTGCTCGGCATCCAGCCCAAATCCTGGGCTCTCCCGCCCCAGCTTCTGAGCCTGAGAAACCCGACGCAGCCCACCCCGGAAGTCTCCCATGAGATATTTCACATTGCCTTCTATTTTTTCATTTGTTTGGATATGTTTAACAGCATCTTGATTTCTCATAAAGTCACTAGCTTCCATTTGCTCCAGTCTAACTCGGAAGGAATGAATCTCCTCAGTGATCTTTTGAGATTTTTTTTCCATCTGGCAAATTCGGCTTTTTAAGGAATTCTTCTCCTTGCCTTTCTGAGCCTCTTTTGCCATTTGAGTTAGTATATTTTTAAGGTGTTATTTTCCTCAGTCAGGCTGTTGACAGTCATTTCATACTTTTCTTGCATCTTTTTCATTTCTCTTCCCAAATTTTCCCCCACTTCTCTTATCTGCTTCTTAAGGTCCTCTATGGCCTGTAGCCAGCTTGTATTTTCATTTGGGGCTTTTGGTGCAGGAGTCTGACCTCACAGTCCTCCTCCATGCTTTGAGCCTCTTTGCCCCTAATATAGGAGTCCAATGTTGAACTTTTCTGTTTAATTTTTTTCCTTTGCCTAGGCATGTTGCCACTTAATTACTTGATTTTGGGGCTTGTTGCCACAGTAGGACTCTGCCACCAGACAGGGGAGCTTCCATCTCAAACGTTGGGGTCTTCACAACTTCCACAGGTATTAGTTGGATGGCCTCTGTGAAGCCTCCATACACTCTGACAAGCTGGATGCCCACCCCAAATCTCCACCGCAGACCATAATCCAGATCCAGGGAGTTTAAAGCAAGAGTGAGTGTCCCCCAAGACTGATCACTGGATCTCCCTACAGTTTGCATGCCAGGAGCTGAAGCTGCAAAATGGCATCTGGGCCATGTCTCCTCAGCTGCTTCTTGCCCCCAGGGGAAGAACCCGACATGTTCCCCAAATACTGGTCCCAAAGTCTATAGGGCGCTATAGGGCGCTAACCTCTTACCTTGTCCTAGGTGTTGATAATTCTGGAATCGACACAGCTGCTGGGTGTTCTGGGGCCCTCCAGCCAGCTGCTGGTCTGGCCCTCCTGGGCTAAAACAATGGCTCACATGTGCTGTTGGCTCCCAGATTGCTGCGCTGGCCGCTTTCTGGAGGGCTGACGGGCTGTCCTCAGTAGGAGGTTAGCTTTTCTGTGTCATTCTGTGGGTGCTGGAGCTCCAGAAGTTGTTCAGAGGCCCCCTTTTACATGATTTTAAAGTGGTGTGGGGGAGAGTGCCTTGGAAGTGCTGTTTCTACTCCACCATCTTGGCTCTGCGTTCAAGTCAGCTTTTAAAGCTGAATTCAGCTGTGAAGCCTCAGATATTATGACCAAAAGCCTGTATCATCAATTCCTGTGGGCAAAAATGTTAGGACACCAGGCAGTTGTCATGATAGTCTGCTATTAGCAGAAACAAGGGGAAGCAACAGGACAGGTCTGGGCTAGGAGGAATTCTCCTATAGTGTAACTATGGTAGTAAAAGTAAACTCAAATATGGCATTTTTCTCTTTTATCTAATTAATTTTCCTAGAATGGTGCTAAGCTCAGTTATTTCTCTGTACTAAAGAAGCTCAAGTATTGTCAATGTACACCAAATCCCTCTGTTCTGTTATGAGAATCTAGGTGCCCTGCCTTAGTTATGCCATTGAGGTAATCTCTTAGTTTCTCCTTTCTGTCTCTTCACAGAAAGTCTAATACTTCTACTCTGCCAATCACTAAAGTCAGAAAGACCATATAAAAACATTTTTATCTAAACTCCAGCTGAAGAAAGGATCCTTTTTGCAACTATATTTAACAAAGATAAACCAATATAATGATCCAACTTGTACATAGGATATCTGATATTAAACATGTCTTAGGAGAAAAATGCTCATTCAGCCAAACCCTATACATGCACTGATCAAATAAGAGGTCAAGTCCAACCCTTCTGATACATTTAGTAATAGCTGAGAAGCTTGAACTCAAATCACAGTATCCTCTCAAGGCAAATCACAGAATGCTTATGAAGTTTGAACTTCTCTGTTTTCTTTGAAAAAATTCCCTTAGAAAAATATTTACTGTTGGTGGTAGCTATTGTAATGGTCGTGGTGATGGTTATAGTAGTAGTAGAAGTAGAAGTAATAGTAATAGTAATGGGGTGCTTGGGATATATGTTTGTAACATCAGTCTATAATATAAGTTTATAACATCAGTTTGTAAAATCAATTTGTAAAACCAGTCTGTAAAATCACCTTTCCCCTTCCCCAGCATGAGAGCATTAACTCTGTCCCTTCCCCCTGCTAGCATTCTGCCCAACAACTCATGAATTGTTTATCTCTGCTTGGAACAATAACAAGCTACACGTATGAATCCTTTACTAAACCTTCTATAAACATTTTAGCTTAGGCAAATATTATCTCCCCCTAGTATAGTGGCCAGCTGCATCTATGAATCCTTCAATGCACCATCTATAGGTTTACTCCTTAGCCAATTATACACATATCGAGTCTCCATTAGCCTAGGTTACCAACATCCATCTTGTCAAACATGATACTGATGGGTGGCAGACTAGGCACTTCTCAGTCAACCCTGACTGCTAGCTGACTTAGTGAAGTTTCAAGCCTAAAACCACACCTCCAGGTAGCCCCCCACTTGGGCTATTTCCCAGTGAATTATGGGCAATAAGCCTGCACAGTTTACATTAAAATTCATGTTCCTTTAAGCACAGACCACTCCTTAACTCCTCCCAAATCCCACCCTTACTCACCTAGTTAGCATAATTGACATCTGATTTACTGTCTTGACTCCTTAAAACTACATCTGTGAGTTCTTTAAGTTTGCAGGTTCCCTAAGAACCCCTGCGCACTGTAAAGTGTAACAATAAACTTTTACAGTACTGACTTCAAGATTGCTTGGGCCTGGGGGCAGCTAGGTGGCACAGTGAGTAGAGTGTCGGCCTTGGAGTCAGAAGGACCTGAGTTCGGATCAGACCTCAGACACTTAAAGCACACACAAACAAAAACCTAGCCCTGTGACCTTGGGCAAGTTACTTAACCTCAATTGCCCTCCAAAAAGCAAAAAAAAAAAAAGATTGCTTGGACCTACTGAATTCATTTCAGACTGTGAACTCAGGGATTCTGAGCCCCTGTAAAACCTATTGCAATTCCCCCCATCAATAGTGTTCATCATAATTTTCATTATCCCTCTTTATACAGATGGGAGACTAAAGGTGTTTGTGGTACATATAGTCAGTTGCAGAAAATATGTAAGCTGGTTATCTTTCCTCTCCCTCCCACTTTTTTAAAGTGCAGGTTCTTTGGAGAGGAGGTAGGGACATATTTTGAAGTCACTATAATTAAAAAACAAAAAAGCATTAAGAAGGATTTTCTTTTTTAAAAAGTCAGGCATGGTGTGGTGTGGCTCGTGCCTACCTAGAGTATTTCATTTTTAAATAGTTGAATTTTGGCTTTACATTTTACAAAATCCTCTACTAAAATCTTACTATAATATCTCATCAGATTTTGGAAGTGGTCTTGGGTTCATGAAGGCTATATCATAGGAGAAGAATTTTTGGAAGATTCTATCATGATAGCAAGATTTCAAAAATGAGGCCAAACAGAGACTGTCAGTTTGCTGTGAAAAGTCTATCTGGCTTACCTTGAAAGGCTTATCCCCAGGATACCTTGGGGTGGGGTGCTGGGATGGTAGTGGTGAAATTAAGCTTTTTTTAGCTGCAGGGACCCTAGAATACCACCTAAGCCATGGAAAGGGTTGCTATTTGTAGCTAGAGAAAAATTACTCACACCAACAAAATAACTCTTTGAAGCACTGAAATAAATATAGTATTAAAATGCATATTTAATATTAAATGAGGTCTCATTTGAAAATATTTCCTCACCTATTATAGAGATAAAATTATGCTTTTGCTATTTGCACTTTACAAATACATGTCTATACTTGGCAGAAATTTGAGATTTCACACTGTGCACTACATGTTTTGGATGAACAGCAAAACATTTAATTCATGCTAATTAGACAAAAATGAGAGAGGTCAAATGAATCTGACACATTAATTTGGTATTTTGCAAAATTTTCTGACTCCATAAATTTCAGGACACTAGTACACTCAAAATTTGCTTAATATTCAGCAACTAATAATTGTTTATATCTTTTATAAACCAATATTCAGGAGTGCCATCTGATCATGATTTGTGCAAAGCATGGCACTCCCTGATTATATTTAATTTAATAAGTAGTGAAGTGAATATGTGCAAAAAATTCATTTGATTGATTTTTTCTGTGCCATATATCAATTTCCATGAAACAGCACCTGTGATAAAACTGTTACAAATCATTGTTTTGTTTCTATTCACAGTTTAATGTTATATAGTTGAAGTGATATAGCTCCTAAAGAAAATGCTTCTGTGGAGTTTTCGCCCAAAGAGGATTTTGATCTAAGCAAAATTATATGTTTATAATTACTATTTTTTTGCCTTTTTTTTTTTTTGGAGGGCAATTGGGGTTAAGTAACTTGCCCAAGGTCACACGGCTAGGCTTTATGTTTGTGTGTGCGTTAAGTGTCTGAGGCCAGATTTGAACTCAGGTCCTTCTGACTCCAGGGCTGACACTCTACTCACTGCGCCACCTAGCCGCCCCTGTTTATAATTACTATTAATGAAATCACTGTACCTTAATTTTACAATTTACATATTTTTTCTGTTAAAAAAAACAAGGAAGTGAAATGCTCGTTTCACTTCTTCACCCTACCTCCTCTCCAACTGCTGCCACCACCCCCCACCCAAAAAAAAAAACCAAAAACTAGCTACAAAATTCAGATAAAGAAAAACTGGTCGTTAAAAAAAAAAAGCCTCTACAAATTTTTGTTCTAACATTTTATCATGGCAAGAAGAGGCAATCCTGAATTCTGAAACACAATGCTAGCAGAATGCAAGTTTTGAAAGATACTAGCATGCCCAGCAAGCTTTAAATCTGATACTAAGTATAGATTTGATCAATTTTCTGACATCCAGAATTGTTAGATGCAGTAACTTAGCACCAGAATTCTCACTATTTAGAGATGACTGTTTTGGCCAAGGCAATTCCTGGGACAAAGAAAAAGATAATATCCTTAGTCCTTGAAAATATCTTTCTACGGTAGAGCCAAGATGGTGGAGTTAAGTCAGGGACTTGCCTCAACTTTCCCCCAAATTCTTCCAAATGCATTTAAATAATGACCGAACAAATTCTAGAGCAGCTGAATCCACAAAAAGATGAAGTGAAACAATTTTCCAGCCCAAGACAACTTATAAAGTCAGCAGGAAAGTTCTGTTGCACCAGGGTGAGAGAGGAGCACAGTTCAGACACAGTTGTGTCTGTGTAGAGCAAGCCTTAGCAAACCAGGAACAGGCCTTGGGGCAACTGAATCAGCAGCAGCAGTGGTGGTTTCCAGACCTCTCAGGCTACAGATGAGGTAAGGGGATTGGAGAACATGTCAGAAGAAAATTTACAGGGGTCTGTTTGCTGGCAACAGGAGTAGAATTCTGTTGCATTGACTATACTTGGATTTGGGTCAAAATTCCAGCTCTTAGTCCCAGTGTGAGAAGAAGAGCTAGCACAGCAAAGTTATAGAAGCAGGGGAGCAGGGACCCAATGTTTTCTTTCACAGAATGACTTACATGGAATTGTGTTTTGCATAAGTACACATGTGTAATTTATGTCAAATTGCTTGCCTTCTCAATGGGGTGTGGCGCTGAGAGGAAGAGAAAATTTGGTACTCAAAAAAGGAAAAAAGGAATGCTAAAAATGTTTTTACATGTAATTGGTTAAAACTATTAAATAAGATGAAAAAAGAAAACATCTTTCTACTACTTCCGTAATGGTAGTACTATATTGGGGTGGGAGAGGAGAGCCAAGAATGCTAAAAATCACATAGTTTTTGTATATGCATAAAATTCACACAAGACAAAGACAGAAAGGATAGATACTAATCCAGTGATGGAGTCCTGATACTGCCATTTACAAGCTGTTTTACCTTTATCAAATCATTCCATTCTTTTGCCTCAATTTCTTCATTTGTTAGACTAAATGATCTTTAAGTTTTCTTTCATGTCTAATGTTATACATAATTCTTTTTGATATTGTGTCTTAGTAATACTGCCAGTCTATAATGTCTCTCCTTGATCTTCTGTCACATGTAAAAGGAAGAAGAAACAGAACAGAAGAAAAAAAAGATCAAAGAAAGTGAAATGATGAATATTAGTCCTATTTCTGATTAGTTGGGGAGCATATTCTCATTAGAGAGGAAAGTCATCAATACATAAAACAACACTGCTGGCAAGGAATTAATAGACCAAGATAGTTTCAAGCTTCTAAATCCTAGAATTGGGAACATAATCTAGACAATTCTCCAAGTCTTAGTCTATTAATGATTACCTGGAATTCGCTAGGCATTAGTTGGTAACAAATTGGTTTGACTTTTAGAGGCTACTTTCTATTCATTAGGTTTCTCTATCAGTTAAGAGGCTACTGCGTTCTATCATACATTTCATCAATGAGAAATGAAAACAACTATTTAAACTGTTCTTTCTCTTTTTTAATCAAGTGAAACATTTCCATATTAGTCATTTTGTACAAGGAGACTCAAATAAAAGAAAAAGAAAGAAAGAAAGTGAAAACAGCACTCTTTAGTCTGTATTCAAACAGTATCAGTTATCTTTCTGGAGGCAAATAGTATGCTTCATCATTAGCCCTTTGGGATAGTCTTGCATTATTGTATTGCTGAGAATAGCTAAGTCATTCAGTTCTTCATCATAAAACATTGTTTTTACTGTGTACAGTGTTCTGGTTCTTTTCGTTTCACTTTGCATCAGTTTATTTAAGTCTTTCCAGGTTTTTCAGAAATCATCCTGCTTGTCGTTTCTTATAGCACAATAATATTTCATCAAAATCACATATCACAGCTTATATAACCATTTCCCAGTTGAAGATATCCCCTCTGTTTCCAGTTCTTAGACACTATAGAAAAGCTGCTATAAATATTTTTTAAAGCAATTGGGGTTAAATAACTTGCTCAAGGTTATACAGTCAGTCATTATTTATGTGTGGGTGCTCATTTTCTGAGGCCGGATTTGATCCCAGGTCATCCCAACTCTGAGGCCGGTGCTCTTACTCACTGTGCCACTTAGCCGCCCCTGCTATAAATATTTTTGTACTCACAAATCATTTTCCCTTTTTTGGATGTCTTTGGGATATATATCTAAACTAACTCTTCAGGAATTAAGTCTTAAATTTATCATATGAAAAAAATTTAAATCTCATTAGTATTTGACCTAGACTCTCCACCCCATGCTTTTAGGTGATGACTTCTCCTATTGTTACCTGTTCAATCCCAGAACTAAATTCACAGACCTTATCAATACAGACCTAATGAATCTATCTTTCATGTGTGAAATGTGGATCATCTTTTAAAATGTATATAATACTGGAAAGGGTAGCATGTCAAGTCCCACACTATTTAGAATGAACCTAAAGCTCTTTCTGAGTCAGAATATCTGTGGTGGTATGAGAGTGCTGAATATCTGCTAAAAAGTATGGAAAAGAGAGGAGGGATGTAGCTGTCAGATGATAAAAGTTGTAGGAAAGGGAGGCAGAAGATATCAAGGACAATCTTTGCTTGTTACATACCTTTGTCTGACCTTTCAGATTACAAAACAAACACCTTGAGTTGCTATCTCTATATTCTGTTCATGTTCTTTGACAACCAGCCTAAGATATGTATTCTTTTACTTGTAACACTAGCATACATGGTGTTGTGAGACATTGGTCCAAATTCGGATTTTCACTGAAATATGATAATAATCAGTTGAAAAATTAATATTTTCCTGGATCTATCACAGTAGTGCCAAGAGCTCAAAGTAAGTTTAATTTAAATGCATATATTTATATGGAGTATTAAAAAGAATATAAAGTAATTTTATAATGAGATGGAAGAAAACTACTGCTTTTGCTCCTCTTCAGTGTCTAGAATGCAATCCAGTGCATAGCACAATGCCCGGCACATACTAGGTATTTAATAAATTATTATTATTGATAGCCAAGTATTTTATATGAACAGAGTTTAAATAAGTTAGAGATACCAAGTGTCATTGATACAATCAAAAACCAAGTGACTCTATTTAAAAACAGTAGTACTGATCAATGAAGCAAGCTAGGTGGAAGACTCATCTTCCAGAATTCAAAACCAAATTCAAACACTCACTAGCTGTGTGATCCTGGGCAAGTCACTTAAATCTGTTTGACTCAGTTCATCTATAAAATGAGCTGGAGAAGGAAATGGCAAACCAATCTGGTATCTACACCAAGAAAATCCCAAATGGGATCATGGAGAGTTATAAATGACTATACAACAACAAAGATGATGAGTAAAGTACTGTGGTACTATCTTTAATTTCTGTGGAGAAATGATAGGAAATGACCTATAAATGACCCTTTACTCTTCCCCCTCACGAACAAAAAAATTTTGTTTTTGTTTTTTAACTTTTCCTCTACACCTATGGTATAATGACAAGAATTCAGTTGAAGTGCATTAAACTCTTGCCATCCTTTTGTTCAAAAAGCATTCCTGTATACTGAAGTATCTATGTAGTTTCTCCAAGGTTGACAAAGCCTGAACTCATTCACATTAAAAAAATGTTTTTTCAACATAGAAGCATATATGCATACATATGTGGATATATCCACATCTATATATGTATCATATATATATATATATGTATATATATATATATATATATATATATATTTAACTGGCAGCTAGAAGATATACTCATCTTGAAGTCACAAAGATCTAAGTTCAAAACAAGCCTCAGACACTTACAAGTTGTACTGACCCCAAGAAACTCACTTAACCTCTATGTCCCTTGCTTTCTTTATCTATAAATTCAAAGTAACAACAGCTCTTGCCTTCCAAGTTTGTTGTGAGGAAAAACAAATTAATATTTTAAAGTGTTTTACAAACCTCATAGCTATTGTTATCATTATTTCTACTACTATTCATTATTAATATTTCAACAGATCATTGATGCCTGTATATTCTTCAGCTGTGCAGATTTAAATTAAATATATTAAGCATTTTTCAAACACAGACTGTGTGCAAGGAACATTCTTAAATTATAGGAATAAAAAGACAAAATTGAATAGTTTCCAACCTCAACCAAACAATCAATCAGCAAGCATTAAATTAGTACCTAGGAAGTGCCAGACTTGGTGCCAAGTGCTATGGATACAAATAGTAAAAATGAAATAATCAAAGAGTTTACATTGAGAGAGGAGGCAAGAGTATATGCAAGTATGATTGGAATAAATATCAAGAAAAAATGGAAACAAACACAAAATACATAAATGAAAGGTAGTTGGTGGCTGGGGTGGGGGTGGGGGTAATAACAAACTTGGACTGAGAGGGCAGGGGAAGGCTTTAAGGCTTTGTTTAAAGTAAGTCATGAAGGCAGACAGGAATTAGGAAGAAGAGTATTCCAGGAATTGAAAGCAGATGATAACAAGGCATAGAAATGGATTATTTTGTGGAAGGAACATAGAGGGGGCCAAGATTGCAGAGTGCAGAAATGGTGATCATGTTTAACAAAACTGAAAGTATATGTTGTGCCCTCATTTGTGAAGAGATTTTAAAAAACTAAACAAGAAGTGTTACATTTTATTCTAGAGGAAATGAGGGTAGTAGTGATTTAGGACAGATTCTGTTGGAGAAAATGGAAAAGGTGCATCTTGACAAGGTGAAGGTCTCTCACCTAAAACTGAAGGGAAAAAAAAAGTGTTGGGAGATATCAAAGGATTTTAAGATAAAGAAAAGACAAAAACACTATAAGTTCATGGTAAATTACTTCAAATTCTCCCATTCAGGTAAGAAGGAAAGTTTTTAGCTGCTTGAAGAAAAGAACTTGTAGATTAAAAAAATTAAATTTAAATACATACAAATTAATTTTAGAGTGGAAAAGTAACTTCAGTTGGAGACATCAGTAAAGTTTCTATGTAGGAGTTGATATTTAGTTAAGATATAAATGGAGCTAGGAATCCTGAGAAATCAGCAGTAGGGGAGAAAGCTTCTAGACATAGGATATTGTCTTTGCAAAGGCACTGAGACAGGAGGTGGAATGGCATATGCAAGTAGGCTAATTTGGCTGGAATATTGAATGTGCCTAGTAAAGTAGGGTGGAGTCAGATTGTAAAGAGCTCTAAAAGACAAACAAAGGATATTTTATCTTAGAAGCAAGAGTTAGTCACTGGAGTTTCTTGAATAGAGAAGTCATATGACAGAGAAAAGAGAGACTGGAGGCCAGGAGGACAAATTAGGGGGCCATTGCCTCTATGTAAGAAGTGATAAGGGTTTGTATAATGGAGATGGTTTTGTGAGTGGAGAAAAATGAACAGATGTGAGATATGTTGTAGAGAAAGAACTGACAAGACTTTCCAAATGGCTTAAATTTGACATGACAGTACGAAAAGAAAGTTGAGTGTAATGCCTGGTGCTGAAGGGGTAGGGGGTGTCAACACTCTAGGGTCTCATATCTTTCATACAGTTACTCACTCTCTGGGTTGACTTGTTTTCTTCCACTATTCTAACAGTGGCCAGAGAAGACCACAACACAGTTCCATTCAAATTCTCTCAAGAAACTTGGGGCAATCTAATTGAAGGGGAATATACACAACCTAATCATCACTTTTACCCCTTGAATCCCTGTCAATATGTTTCCATTTACACAGTCCAGTCACTCATAATGAAAACATTTTTAGACCACAAACATAACTATTTACTTAGCAATAAAGCAAAAGGAATAATAATGTCAAATGAACTCATTTAGTTAAAGCAAATTATTTAATAATAAAATACAACACAAGTCACATATAAGCTTGAGTCATATTCTCCCAATAATGTACTTAATATATATAGAAAAAATGTGTTTGTACCTAAAGGAACCTGGAAAAGAAACACATGAGAGACCCAAACCGAAGAGCTCAGAGTGACTCAAAATTCTGGACTATAGACTTTGATGTCATTTGGGTATTCAGGAAGATCTGTATCACATGGAGCCCCTTGTTTTTTTGTTTTGTTAATTGCTTATCTGCTGGTCTATACCACTCATCAACTGGATGCTTTTTCTTCTTTTTTTTCATATCCAAACTGAAGTAGCATTTATAAACTTTTTAAACTTATAACTATTAAAAATAGTTGAACAAGAGTTGTCTTTACTTCAGACAACTATATAGCTCATCAAGATGATTATCTCTGAGCAACACAGAACAAACCCAGCCAGCTACTCCATTACCATAATGCTGTGTTAAACAGTCAAATGGTTGCCAGCTAAACTCACAACAAAACAGCTCAACTAGACTCCTTGAGTAAGACGAACTTAGCCTGCTCTTCACTCATCAGTATATAACAGCATCTCATTTCATTTTAGTATCCTTTCCTATAGAATATTTTCCAAACCTTCTTTTCTTATTTTTGCTTAGGACTCTCAGATGAGAAGGGGAAGAGGAAAACAAAAGGCAACAGGTATTTCTGAGAGATATCACCTCCCTTTAAACTCCTCAGAGGAATAGCTGAAGATATGATCTGAGTTTGAAACATTTGTCCAATGAAGTTCCCTTTTTCTGATGCTGTACCTGAAGTTTTTTGTCAGTTGTCTTCTTTAGCTGCTGTGTCTTCACACAAAACTCCATATCATTGCTACTTCTTGAATTTGCATTTGACTGGTGTAATGGCAATGGCAGTTTGAAGCTCTTCCCTGCCCCTCAAAAAGCCTAAGGGAGGGGCAGCTAGGTGGTGCAGTGAATAGAGCACCACCCTGGAGTCAGGAGGACCTGAGTTCAAATATGGCCTCAGACACTTGACACACTAGCCATGTGACTTTGGGCAAGTCACTTAACCCCAATTGCCCTCCAAAAGAAAAAAAAAAAGCCTAAGGGAATTTGAAGACCTTCCCTGATTTGAAGAGTTTTCCTGCCCCCTAATGTAATCACATGCAGCCTGTGGTGGGAGGAGTTTGCTAAAGGGTGGAACAGAGTCCACAGGGAGCTGGGAGTCAGAGCAGTTAAAGCTGGAGGGAAGGGAGGATGCACCCAGGAAACATTTAGGCTTGTAAATGTTTAGCCTAAAAACATTTAGCCTTGTGGGAAGGCTAAAGGATTGTGTGGCTCTCTGTGGTGTTATGGCTTATTAACCTCTTTGTTACTATATGGATTTGGTGTCCTGGTTTGGGGATTTGGTTTTCTGGTGTTTGAATAAATGTTTTGCCTTTTTTCTTCTATACAGAGTCTGCTATATTTTTCAATTGAATGCTGTGCTGGCATATTTACAGTCGCCATTGGAACTATGACTATTATGTTGGCACTATACTTGTCATTCTTCATTTTCAGACTCAGGTTTCTATGTCCTATACATTTCAATGGTTTAAATCAATGCATTTATGACACATTTCATTTAAAAGGCAATGTTTCACCAAATTTTCCCCATAAAGTAAGTGGGTCTTTTAAAATAATATCTTAGTCTCCAAATAGCTCTAGGAGTCTCTTTTTTTTTTCAGATTTACTCTATCAAATCTAAAAATGGTTATATGAAAATTATCTGATATCTGAGATCACACTGCCTTGCAGTTCTGTCATCAATGTGGTCCAGTAACTCTGTTTCTTTATACTTGTGGTCTTCTTACTTTTAATAAACTAAAATTCTTTCTCTGCTCCATTAAGTCATGATAAAACAAGTATTATCTATATAGTTTTGTTTGTTTGTTTTCTGGATAATGCGCAGTTCACTTTCTAGCAGAGTCCCTCTTTGTGTTAGGGATCAAATACACCACCACAGGAATAAAGACAAAAATAAAGCTTGCAAATAGAAAAGGGAATTAGATTAAAAAACAATATTACCATATGATATTTAAAAAATGCCAGAAATTTATTACAAATACATACATAAACAAACCATCTCAAACCTAACTGTAAGAGTAACTAACTGTGGCCTGATCCAGGTTATCTAGCATGCTTTCATTGAACTCTAAGATTCCTCTGGATACAAATTTGAAAAATCCCATCCTAGATTTTCTCTGGAGAGGAAAAGATTTGCTTTTTTATTTACAGGAAAGACCATAATGTCAAACATGGACAGTGACACAGCTGCCAACTCTGGATAACACCTAGGTGATAATAATGAAAATGATGAGGATGATAATGATTTTGATGATAACATTTTTATAGTGCTAAGTTTAAGCCAGGAATTGTACTGAGTGCTTTACAAATATTATCACATTTGATCCTCAAACACACACAAAACAAACTCGAGAGGTAGGTTTTTACTATCACCATTTTACAGTTGAGGAAAATGAACTAAACAGGAATTCCCCGATGATATCCTTAGGAGTTCTATATATTTTGAGACCTGGCAAGATAGTTCCTTGGGCAAGGAAGTAAAGGGAGAAAAAAATGTTTAATTGTAATTTCATCTATTTTTTTTTTTACACAAACACAGTTGTGAAGGTATAAAACATAAATGAACATATTTCTGCTTACTTTGTAAAAATACATTTTAGGTTATACCATAAATAGAGCCATATTAAGGAGCTGAGACAGGATGGCAGAGTAAAAGGGGGAATTTGCTTGAGTTCCCACTCCAACAATATCCAATACCTGTAAAAAATTACTCTAAACAAATTTTAGAGCTGCAGAACCTACAAAATGACAGAGAGAAACAAATCTCCCACTGAAAGCAGCCTGACAGGCCAACAGGAAGGGTCTGTCACACTGGGTTGGGAGCTGAACACAGTCCGACATGAGCCATGCTGGCCCAAACTTGACCCACTGCCCAATCAAAAAGCATTCCCAAAACCAAGCCTCCTACCACAGGCTACAGGTGCACTTAAGCCTATCAAAGGGCCTAGGGGCAGGAAAGATCTTAAAGTTCCTTTCCCATAACAGGAGGGAAGAAGGCAAGGAATCTGGAATTCAAAGTTGTTTTTTTTTTTTTTAAAGCAATTGGGGTTAAGTCACATGCTCAAGGTTACACGGCTAGTCATTATGTATGTGCGGGTGCTCATTTTCTGAGGCCGGATTTGATCTCCAGTCATCCCAACTCCGAGGCCAGCGCTCTTACTCACTGAGCCACCTAGCCGCCCCTTTAGGGCAATTGGGGTTAAGTAACTTGCCCAAGGTCACACGGCTAGGTTTTTGTTTGTGTGGATTAAGTGTCTGAGGCCGGCTCCGAACTCAGGTCCTTCTGACTCCAGGGCAGGTGCTGTATTCACTGCGCCACCTAGCCGCCCTGGAATTCAAAGTTTTAAAAACAAATGTTAAAAAAATTGCTTTTTACATGCCTTCAGGAATACAGGCAATGGGCTATAGGACTCCATCTGGCCCTTCAAGAAAGTTAAGGGGAATGGGGGAGGATATAAGAGAACAGACTGGGGGAAGGGTTTCTCAGTAAGCTTGCTATCTTAGGGTAGGGAGTAAGGAAGAGATGGGGACAAATTTGTAACTCAAAATCTTGTGGAAATGAATGTTGAAAACTAAAAATAACTAAATTTTAAAAATAGAACCGTATTGTACTACACTTGAAATATGTCACTGCCTAAAATATAGGCAGATTTAATGAGGATACTGAAAATATTTATTACTCTTATAATGCTTAATTTGAATTTTTCTCATATTTTAAACCTTGTTTTGAAAAAATCAAGAAATACTCAAATCAGAAAAGCATGTTACATTTACAAATACTGAATAGTATCTATTGCATATTGAAACTTGAAATGGAAAGATTATGTTGAGAAGCTGAGAAGAAGTCTTGACTTTCAGAAACTGGTTGAAGAACTTTCTTGAGATTTACATATTTGTTGTCTTTTTGTTTATTCTTATCAATAACACACTTTCTTTTTAATATTTATAAAATTAAATTAATTTAGCTACTTTAAAATCTCTAGCATAAGAAGCTATGTTTTGTTGCTTTCTGTAACACATTGTCTTCTATTAAACATATTTCAAACTCTCTTTATTGTTCATTTTTAGTCTAGTCTGGCCATTTTCTTCTTTTCATCATCCTGTAGAATTAGTGTTTACAAATTGCTCTCCACACCATTAATAAGGCCATGATTTAAGAAAACAAGTGATGTAAATTCATTCTCATGCTGGCTACCTATAGATCCTGCAAATATTCTTTTATCAAAGAAGATTTTTCCTGGAGCAATCATAAATATGCTTTTATGTTTGTGAAGGAAAGGACCACCCTCTACCCCCACTAACTTCATTTAAAGGTGTCTATCTAAATACTGCCATGCCTACTGTTGCCATATCAATCTGATTGCTTTCAGAAGTAGAGCAGGTTTTTTTTTTTTCAGAAATAACTGACTCTCCCCAAGGACCTTACTTTTCTTACATAGCTCTCTCTTTTATATGTAGTGTGTGTGTGTGTGTGTGTGTGTTTGTGTGTATGTGTTTGTGTGTATGTGTGTGCATGTGTTTAGGAGTGGAGAGGGGCCTGAGTATGCAAGTGTCCAAGTACTTTTGACAGAGTACCTTGAGTTAAAGAATGCAAAGTTATTAGCAGAATTTGAGTATAGGCTTAAACACCAACTTAAGTAAACTTCCTTAAACTATTCACATGTAATTAGGTATTGTCATGTTTATACCTCTGTTACTGATTATAACTCTTTATTTGGACTATGTTTATCTTGGCATCCAGCTTTTATCCTCTTTTTCAGCTATTCTCCATTGCCCAGATCACAGGGTGAATAGATAGTCTCTTTTCTCACCCTGCTGTAATGCCTCAATCTTAGAAGAGCTACCACTCTCTCTGTTACACACCTGCACTACTTGGCAGTAGGTAGGGGCCAAAATTAAGGATAAACTTTCTTGGGCTGTGGATTGTTTGCCACAGGTCATGTGACAAACAGGAGGGTTCACTGTGGCAACCTTACATTTTTTGTAGGTCACCTGAAATCCTTCGGCCGGCTGGTCATATGCTGTGTATGCCTGCTCTATGAATTTCTTTTCTTTCTGGATAACACATATCAAGAACTACCACTAAAATGTGGACAAGAGTTATATATTTTTGCATAATCTAGTAGGAAAGATTTACATAAACAATTATTAAGGTATAGATTTGAACTTCTTGATAATATTGGTAATGATGTGGGTAAGTTGAGTTGTCCTTTCCCTGGTTTATCCTCTAAAGGTGCCCTAAAATACAGAGGTGTCCTAAGGGTTGAAATGCTCATTCCCTGGGGCCCTAAAATCTCCCCTTATCTTGAAATACCAGAAAATTTTCCCTCATCCTGGACCATAAAATTCCTTGTCTACCCCATCTTGGATCATAAAAATCCCCTTATCTCTCTTATCTTGTGTCATTCATTGTGCTCAACCTGTGTCCTTATCTTGCAAGCAAGACTTATCTTGTCCCTAAATCACCAACCCCCTTTAGAAATCCGAAAATTACATTATCATCCTACAGGCTGTATAGCTTTCTGTCTATATAAGTCTGGTCCTTGTCCTATATCAATGCCTTTTGTTTAGCTCCTTGCTAAATCTCAGGCCTGTATGCTTTTGCATCAACAAAGCTCCCACTGGCTAAAGAGAAGATCCCATTGAATACTCTCAAAACCTGAACCATCTCTCCCAACTCTGATCTCAGCAATAACATCAATAAAATAATAGAGCTATTAATGGAATCCATCATAATAACTACTCCTTGTGGACAAACATGCTCATCTATAAGCATCTCATAATCTAGACCATAAGCATATGTCATATACTTGGTTTAGTCCAACTTCATTTGAGTGGGTGGAGCTCTTATCCAGGAAGTTCTGCAGAGTTCCTGGGCATGATACTAGTATGATGTCACATACAAATCAGAAAATCTACATCTCACCAACCATAAAAATCTATATTCCTTTGGACTCATGCTGGATCTACTCCATGATATTGGATAATTTCTTCAGTGAGCAAATCACCCTATTTCATGTCCTGCCTGATAGTCATGATCAAGGGATCATTAAATATGTTATTCCTGTTAGTTTTCCAAGGAATCTTGCATATTTTCATGCATAGATGGGAGATACTTTGTAAGAATAATGTCTTGAAGGGGTCAATTTGCGTTTCTAAAATGACTCTTTTGAAAATTTTGTGAATCCTCAGACTATAACAAAACTGTATTCAGCCATGATTAAAAACATTTCAAAGTCAAAATATATTATTTTTGAATTATCTAGTCTTTTGGATTATTCATGTTGATTGGTATTGATAATCAAATATTAAATATAATTTTAAGGAACTTACAGTAAAAGACTAAAACAAGCTGCTCCTTAAAAGGCACCAAAGTAACTATTGGCTATAATAATAATACAATGCCAAAATTAATGGACTAATGTAAATTTGCAAAGATGTATCCAGGGGAGAGTCACAAGGATTTGTCTTTGGCCCTGAGCTGTTTGACATTTTTATCAGACACTTAGATAAAGACATAGATATCATACTTAATATATTTGCAGAAGATACATAGCTGGGAATAACTAGCTAACACACTGGATATAAAAAGCTTGACAGGCTACCATTGAGCTATATTGAATGAGATGAAGTGATTTACTCACTGTATTCTGATCTAGTCAGAACACATCTGAAGTACTGCATGCAATTCTGAGTTCTATATTATAGGAAGGAATTTGCTAAGCTAGAGAATATCAGGAAGAGTTTTATAAAGATGAGAAAGGCCCCAGAGGTCATGACATAATAAAAGATGTATATTGTCCATGTGTCTGTCCAGATGGGTTGTCTCACTATGGCTCAAAGGGAAGCATTAATAGAAATATCTAATTTTGTTCACTTCTCTTCCAGGGAGACTTTGATTCTTTCCTGAAAGGGAAGAGAATAGGCGACAAGACTGGATCTTCTGCTTTCTAAGAAAGGAAACTACAATAAAATTGTATCCATCTGCCTTCCTAAATGTTGCTGGTTTAGAAGTGGAATTTTAGATGATTTAAATGACTTTCTTTAGTCCCCTGATGCAGGGGAGACCTTGGTCTTTTAAAGTTAAGGTCTTTCTCAGCTTGTGTAAGGCAGTGTCCACCATTATATATATATATATAATTTTAACAAATGCTTTATTAACTTCTGGTTTACATCATTCATTTCAGCCAGATTTTGAGTTACAGTTTTTCCCCATTTTTCCCCTACCCACCACCCCAAAATAGCAGTCCCACAAGATATCCCCTTATCCAATCTGCTCTCTCCCATATCTTCTTCCATACCCCATTCGAATTTGCCATTAGGGCAAGGTGAATCTCTGTGCCCCAATGCCTGCACATCTTATCTCCCAATTACATACAAAAGAGTATTAATAATAGTATTTATATACATTTGAAACATTTAATTTTAAAACTTCAAATTTCAGATCTATTTCCTTCCTTCCTTGTCACCCACTCCCTCTGGGAAGATAAGCAATTCAGTATGTATTGTACATGTATATCTATACAAAACATTACGATATTAGATATATTATAAAAGACTGCTTATATTTCCCTCCCACCCATCCCACCCCCCACCTGGTCCATTGCCTACACTGATCCTGTTCCTATTTGAAAGTGGGTACTTCCAACCTCCCCTCCCCCCAGAATACCCTCCCCTCCATAATCCTCCCTCTCATTCCCCTTCCCCCTACTCTCCTGCAGGGTGAGATATCCCATTTAGTACGTATGTCATTCTTGCCCTGAGCCAAATTCAATGAGAATATAGTTTGCCTTTTTGCCTTCCTGTTCTTTCCCTCCCTTGAAACTACTTCCCCTTGCCTCTTCTACATGAGATAGTTTACCCTACCCTGTCTCTCCCCATCTCCTCTTGCCACTTTCCTCTCTCACCTCTTAAATTCACCCCTTAAGTATGATCCCTTCCCATCAAATTCAACCTGTGCCCTCTATCCATATATACGTGTAAACATATATACACACATTCACATATGTATTCATATGACCACACACCCTTCTTCCATTATTTTCATAGTGAGAAGGATATCATCAGTCACAGTTATTGCTTTTCCATATAGGAATGTAAATAGTTCAACTTTGATAAGTTCCTTTTGATTTCTTTTCCCTGATTACCTTCTCAGGCAATTCTTGCTTCTTGTGTCTGGATGTCAAATTTTCTATTCAATTCAGGTTTTTTCTTCAAGAATGCTTGAAAGTCCTCTATTTCACTGAATGACCATATTTTCCCCTGAAACAAAATACTCAGTTTTGCTGGGTAGGTGACCCTTGGGTCCATTCCCAGTTCTTTTGCCCTCTGGAATATCATATTCCATGCCCTTCGATCCCTCAGTGTAGAAGCTGTCAGGTCCTGG
Organism: Gymnobelideus leadbeateri; assembly: GCA_011680675.1. Lineage (NCBI taxonomy): Eukaryota > Metazoa > Chordata > Mammalia > Diprotodontia > Petauridae > Gymnobelideus > Gymnobelideus leadbeateri. The sequence goes on along the minus strand of WOXC01003954.1, from coordinate 11,347 downwards.
GCTATTCTGATTGTGTTTCCACAATATTGAAATGCTTTCTTCCTGGCTGCTTGTAGTATTTTCTCCTTGATCTGGGGATTCTGGAACCTGGCTATAATATTCCTGGGCGTTATCTTTTTGGGATCTTTTTCAGGACGTGATTGGTGGATTCTTTCAACCTCATGTTTTCCCCTGGGGCTTTTGGAGCAGGACTTCTGACATCACAGTCCTTTTCCTGCTCTATGCCCCCAAAATAGGAGTCTAGGGTTGCATTTTTCTGTTTCCTTTCCCTTGGCATGTTGCCACTTAATTACTTGGCTTTTGGGCTTGTTGCCACACTATGGCTTTAAGGCCAGATAGAGGAATTTTCGTTATGAAAGTGTGGGGGGCAACTTCCATTTCTGGCAAGCTGTAAACCAACCCACGACTTCCACCCTAGATCACAATCCAGATCGAGGGAGGTTAAAGCAAGAGCGATTACCCCCCAAGACTGATCGCTGGATCTCCCTACAGTTTGCAGTCCAGGAGCTGGAGCTGCCTCTGAAAACTACAGAATGGCATTTCTCCTCAGCGGCTTCTAGCCTGCAGGGGAGGGAGCTTTGTCCTACGCATGTCTATGTTGATAATTCTGGAATTGCCACAGCTGCTGGTGTTCTGGGGTTCCTCCAGCCGGCTGCTGGCCCTGCCGCCCTGGGGCTAAAACCTCGGCTCGTGGAGACCTGGGCTCAGCTTGGCTCGGCTCCCCGCGCTCTGCGCGCTATGCGCTGCCAGCTCCCAGACCACTGCACTGGTCCTTCCTGCAGGGCTGCTGGGCTGTCCTCAGTGGGAGGTTAGCTTGTCTGTGTCGTTCTGTGGGTGCTGGGGCTCCAGAAGTTGTTCAATGCCCCTTTTACATAGTTTGGGGGGAATCTGGGGGCAGAGTGGCTTGGATGAGCTGTTTCTACTCCAACATCTTGGCTCCACCCCCAACAACATCCTTTTAAATGCAACCTATATCAGAAGAACTCCAGAGCAGACTTAGTGAAAAGTCGCATCTCAAAGAGATCTCTGACATGCAGGTCTAATATAAGGGTAATTATCAGAGTCCTGGAACAGACCTCTTTGGCTCACCACACAAAACAAACTTTGGAGCTACAGAACCTACAAAATGACACAGAGAAGCTAACCTCCTGCTGAGCAGAGCCAAGCAGGCTGGCAGGGAGAAGCCAGAGCAGCACTATGGGAGCTGAGCCCAGGCCTGCATGAGCCCAGGCCTGTTTGATTATGAAGTTTTTGCCCCAGTGCGGCTAGACCAGCAACCAGCTGGAGGGACTTTAGAACACGAGCAGCCATGGTGTTTCCACAATTACCAATACCTAGATGCCAAGGACAGAGTGAGAGGTCAGTGCCCTGTGGACTTTGAGACCAGTACTGGGGAAAATGTAGTCCTCTTTCCTGGGGAAAAGAAGCCACAGAGTAGCCACAGCACAGGGATTGCCTTGCTGTGCTTCATCTCCTGGCTTGTGAACTGTAGGGGAATCTGGGAATCAGTTTGGGGGGTAATCATTCACTCTTGCTTTAACCTTCTTGGACCTGGATTGTGGTCTGGGGTGGAGGTCTTGGGGTGTGTGACCAGCTTGCCAGAGTGTGTTGGGGTTTCAGAGAGGCCACCCAAATAATACCACTGGAAGATGAGAAGACCCCAGAGTTTGGGACAGAACTTCACCTGGCTGGTGTCAGAGTCTTACTGAGGGAACAAGCACAAAAGTCAAGTAATTGAGTGGCAATATGTCTAGGCAAAGGAAACAAAATAAACAGAAAAATTAAATATTAGACTTCTATTTTAGGGGCAAAGAGGATTGAAGCATGGAATAGGAGGAGGACTGCGACATCAGAACTCCTTCACCAATAGCCTCAAATGAAAATATGAGTGTGTTATAGGCCATAGAGGACCTTAAGAAGGATTACAAAAACCAAATAAGAGAAGTGGAGGAAAAACTGGGAAGAGAAATGAGAAAGATGCAAGAAAAATATAAAATGAGAGTCAACAGCCCATCTGTGGAAGATAACACCTTAAAAAATAGACTAACTCAAATGGCAAAAGAGACCCAAAAAGCCAATAAGGAGAAGAATGCCTTAAGAAGCCAACTTTGCCAGATGGAAAAAGAATCTCAAAAGCTCACTGAGGAGATTCATTCCTTCAGAATTAGACTGGAGCAAATGGAAGCTAGTGACTTTATGAGAAATCAAGATGCTGTTAAGCAGATCCAAGCAATAGAAAGGCAAATAGAAAGAATAGAAGGCAATGTGAAATATCTCATGGGAAAAACCACTGACCTGGAAAACAGATCCAGGAAAGAAATTTTAAAAATTACTGTACTACCTGAAATGCATGATCAATAAAAGAACCTAGAAATCAGCCCAGGTCTGTGTGAGCCACGGTTTTAACGCTAGGGTGGCCCATGCCAGCAGCCGGCAGGAGGGTCCCCGAGAACACCAGCAGCTGTGGCAAGTCCAGAATTATCAACATAGACATTGCTAGGACAAAGTGAGAGGTTAGTGCCTTATGGACCTTGGCACCAGTATTTGGGGAACAAGTCGGCTTCTTCCCCTGGGGGCTAGAAGATGCTGAGGAGACACGCCATTTTCCAGTTTTCAGTGGCAGCTCCTGCTCCTGGCCTGCGAACTGTCGGGAGATCCAGCAATCAGTCTTGGGTGGTAATCACTCTTGCTTTAACCTCACTGTATCTGGATTGTGGTCTGGGGTGGAGGTCGTGGGGTGGGTATCCAGCTTGTCAGAAACGGAAGTGGTGAAGACCCCAATGTTCGGTACAGAAGCTCTCCTGTCTGGTGGCAGAGTCCTACTGTGGCAACAAACCCAAAAGTCAAGTAATTAAGTGGCAACATGCCATTGCAAAGGAAACATAATAAACAGAAAACAGGAAAATGACTGTGAGGTCAGAAATCCTGCTCCAAAAGCCCCAAAGGAAAATATGAGCGGTTTACAGGCCATAGAGGACCATAAGAAGGACTTTAAAAATCAAATAAGAGAAGTGGAGGAAAAATTGGGAAGAGAAATGAGAAGGATGCAGGAAAAGTATGAAATGAGGGACAAGAGCCTGACTGAGGAAAACAACACCTTAAAAAATAGACTAATTCAAATGGGAAAGGAGGCCCAAAAGGGCAATGAGGAGAAGAATGCCTTAAAAAGTCGAATTTGCCAGATGGAAAAAGAATCTCAAAAGCTCACTGAGGAGATTCATTCCTTCAGAGTTAGACTGGAGCAAATGGAAGCTAGTGACTTTATGAGAAATCAAGATGCTGTTAAGGAGATCCAAACAAATGAAAGAATAGAAGGCAATGTGAAATATCTCATGGGAAAAACCACTGACCTGGAAAACAGATCCAGGAGAGACAATTTAAAAATTATTGGACTACCTGAAAGCCATGATCAAAGAAAGAACGTAGAAATCATCCTTAAAGAAATTCTCAAGAAAAATTGTCCTGATGTTTTAGACCCAGTGGGGGAAATAGAGGTTGAAAGAATCCACTGATCTCCTCCTGAAAAAGATCCCCAAAAGAAAACTCCTAGGAATATTATAACCAGGTTCCAGAAGTCCCAGATCAAGGAGAAAATACTACAAGCAGCCAGGAAGAAACAATTTCAATATTGTGGAAACACAATCAGAATAGCCCAGGACCTGACAGCTTCTACACTGAGGGATCAAAGGGCATGGAATATGATATTCCAGAGGGCAAAAGAACTGGGACTGAAACCAAGGGTTACCTACATAGCAAAACTGAGTATCTTGTTTCAGGGGAAAATATGGTCATTCAGTGGAATGGAGGACTTTCTCGCATTCTTGAGGAAAAAACCAGGACTGAATAGAAAATCTGACATCCAGACACAAGAAGCAAGAGATGCTTGAGAAGGTAAACAGGGAAAAGAAATCAAAAGGAACTTATCAAAGTTGAACTATTTACATTCCTACATGGAAAAACAATAAATGTGACTAATGAAACCTTTCTCAGCATGAAAATAGTGGAATAAGGGTGTATGGTCATATGAATACATATGTGAATGTGTCTATATATGTTTACAGTTATACATGGATAGATGGCATAGGTTGAATTTGGTGGGAAGAGATGATACTTATGGGGTGAAGCTAATACGTGAGAAAGGAAAGTGGCAAGAGGAGATGGGGAGAGACAGGGTAGGGTAAACTATCTCATGTAGAAGAAGCAAGGGGAAGTGGCTGCAGGGGAGGGGAAGAATAGGAAGGCAAAAAGGCAAAACCACATTCTCATTGAATTTGGTTCAGGGAGAGAATGACATACATACTAAATGGGATATCTCAACCTGCAGCAGAATAGGGGGAAGGAGGATGAGAGGAGGGATGATGGATGGGAGGGCATTCTTTGGGGGAGGGGAGGTTGGAAGTACCCACTATAGAAGAGGGACAGGATCAAGTAGGGAATGGACCAGGTGGGGGGTGGGATGGGTGGGAGGGAATTATAAGCAGCCTTGTACAATATATCTACTATGCTAATCTTTTGCATAGCTATACATGTACAACCTATACTGAATTACTTATTTTCCCAGAGGGAATGGGTGACAAGGGAGATAGGGAATGGACCTGAAATTCGACGTCTTAAAATTAAATGTTTCAAATATATATATATATATTACTATTATTAATACTCTTTTACATGTAATTGAGAGATAAGATATGCAGGCATAGGGGGCACAGAGATTCACCTTGCTCTTATGGAAAAGTCGAAAGGGGTATGTGAGAAGATATTGGAGAGAGCAGATTGAAGGAAGCGATATCTTGTGGGACTGCTATTCTGGGATGGTGGCGGAAAATGGGGAAAATATTGTAATTTAAAACCTGGCGGAAATGAATGAGGTAAACCAGAAGTTAATAATGCATTTGGTTATTAAAAAAAAGGACAAGGATTGCATCAGATTTCACTAGCAAAAGAAACTCTAGCATGACAAAACTCTCTTTTCCCAGTGCAGATCAACACCTTCTCTGAAAATTATAGTCTTAGAAAGAATTGTCTAGGCAATGGAAAGATTATTTTTTAATTCAGTTTTATTACGTTGGAATAAGTATACACTCTCCAAAGTAGTTGTTAATGAATTAATATCAAATAATTGCAGCATTAGGTCAGCTTGTGTGATGACAATGATGATTATCATGTTAACTTACATTTACTTTGCACATTACCACTAATAGAGTGATTAAAATACATCTCATATGTTCTTTATAACAATCCACTGAGGCAGATACCATAAGTATACTTCCCCCATATTTCTGATAAAGAAACCAATGCCAAAGAGCTCAAATATTCCATTTGGGATTCATGATTTGGGAAGGGCTTCAACTAGATAATCTTGTTGTTCCAGCTCTAAAATTCTATTATCTGTTCAAGATCAAATAGCTAGGAAGTGACAGAACTGGAAAATGAACAAGGATCTTCTGACTTTAAGTTCAGAGATCTTTCTGCTAAGCCTCTTGAACAACCTTTATAATTATTACATATTTTAGATTAAATAAATGTTATCAATAACATGAAAAAATCTACTTGAACTCCCCACCTTATCTGTCAACCACTGATTTATTAACATAGTAGGTAGTCCTCACTCACTCCCAACATCATTTGGAATATAGTAATTTGTCATTATAGGTGAGCTCAAGGTCTCTCATTGGCCAGGTATCAGCAGTTGGAGGTAACTGGTGATAAAGAGAGAAAGAAACAGACTATGGATGAAAACATTCCTTTTTTTATTTGGCTCTGTTCAGTGAAGGTGAGGGAATTAATTAGCAGCCTTCCAAAAACTATTTATATGCCCAAGAGGTTTGGATATTAGCCTCCCTACTGACTGTGTTAGGAGCAATAAATTAGTAACTCTGCAATACATGTTACAATTCCTTTAGGATTAGCAATGCCTTTTCTATATGAAAATAAACTTGTTCATATCTGATTCATTTTTACATATTGGGTACATTTTAAAATTCCCTTCTTTCCCCCCAAACTAGCCAAAAATACTAAACTAAAACCAAATATGAAATCATCATAGAGATAAAGAAAAAATTAATATGAGAATTGAGGATCTACATCCTTATAAGGAAGTCACCCTCTACATAAATGAACCTGGTACATAACTGCCTGGCTGAGTACAATGCAGAAAGACAAGGGTCCCTTGATTCCATACGTATCCCCATAGTGTCTGCCCTTAGTGCTTATGATAGACATCTAAAAATCTTATTTTTTTTGCTAATGTAATGGTCAACTTGAACAAATTTCTAACAACTATCATCCTAGAAAAAATGCCAAATTCATGTTTCAAATATATATTAATGTTGACTTCTCTCCAGGACAGAACACCTTGTATTAAATAAAATAAATCTAAATTAAAAGTACCTTGTAGTTGTAAAAGAAATATAATATTAAATACTTATATAAAAATTTATGATTATATTATACTGATTAAGTTTCCACTAAAACATAGATAACATTACATTTTAAACTAAGTCAATATGTAGCCTGCAGGAATTTTTATGTACTGGACTATGTGACCTCTGAGGTCCTTACTACTTCTAGATCCATTATCTTTTGGTGCTACTCAATAGTCAATAAACATTTATGGAGCACCTACTATGTTCCAGACATGGTGCTCTAAGCACTGGGGACAGTCAATAAAAATTATGTCACAGTTATATTATCACTGCATTTCTCACATTCACTTTCCACTGCATGTCTGTATTTGTGCTGCTCCCTTTACATGGATGCTCTAATACCTTCCTCTCCCACCTATCATTTAAGGTCCAATCTCAATTGCTTTTATGAAGCTTTATCTGACTGCTGCTGTGTTGCTTAGGGCATAGGAGGTACTCAATAAATAAACAAATAGGCATTGTGCTTTAAAGATGCAAAGCATTTTACACTTTTCCTCATTTGATCTTCACAATAATTCTGCAAAATAAGTACTTTTATTACCCCTATTTTACATACAGAGGAGCCAATTGAGGACTACAACAATTAAGTGACTTTCCTGAATTGCATAGCTAGTAGGTGGGTGAAGTAGGATTTAAGTTTGTTTTTTTTTTTTTGTTTTGTTTTGTTTTTTGTTGTTGTTGTTGTTGTTTTTTACTCTGAAAGTATCTATCCACTGTCCTGGTTAGCTGTCTCTATGCTTAGCATAATCAGAAGGCAAGAAGTGAAGAGCACATCACATTGACCAAGTCCCCATATACCTAATTATGTATAAGCACTCTTTTTCCATATCTCTATAAATGATATGTAATTAGGAAACATTTTTATATGTGCAACATCTGGTATTAGAAGGCAGAAACCAAACTCTTGGTAGAATGGAGTTTTCCTAATATTCACCTTTCTATTGACAGCCTTTTATGGGTAACATTTCTATGCGTAATATATCTTATTGGAAATAAATTTTAATAATACAAAAATGTCTCTTCCCAACATAAATCCCTCTCCAAACAACTCATGTGCAATGCGCTAGATTAAATGTGAGGTAGATGTCATTCCACATCAGGCTATACTGATGTTTGAAAATTCCTAGGTATATAAATTCATTTCCCTTGCAGGTCACGTTATCCAAAGTTGACTAAATGGCCCTACTTTTCAGGGATTTTTAAGGCTATAAAATTGCTGAGTCCAGCAAACTGGGAATTTCACCATGATCACAAGCATGAAACCATCTGTACAAGAGCAATCTGGCCAGGCCGCAAACTTTAAGATATTTTTTGTGGGTTTCAGCAAAAGTCTACAGAGTATTTCGTAAATAATGAATTCAGTTAAAAGGGAACAAAGAATATAATTAGCACCCTGTTTATACTATTAATTTTACTTGCTATAGAGGAAACCAACAAAGAGATGGTAAGTTTTTCCCTTCTTTAGAGCTAGAATGGGGCTTGGGAATGAGTATATGTATGTGCAAGAGAGAAACTGTTGGAATAGAAGAGGTACCTTATGGGTGGGGACATAATAGACAGATTGAATTAATGCTAAGTAGATTAGAAGGTCACCAGACACTGGGGAGAACCAGACTGGGAGAGATGCCACAGGTATTACAGAGTTCAAGGTTATATTCTTGTTCTCCAAGCTAAAGGAACCAGAGTTAAAAAGGCATGCACTGGGGCAGCTAGGTGGCACTGTGAATAGAGCACTGGTCCTGAAGTCAGGAGGACCTGAGTTCAAATCCAGCCTCAGACACAACACAAAAACTAGCTGTGTGACCTTGGGCAAGTCACTTAACCCCAATTGCCCTCTAAAAAGCAAAAAAAAAAAAAAAAGCATGCATCTTGGATATGTAGACAGAACCCAATGAGGCTATTTAACTGGCAATGTTATAAATTGAAAGAGTGCCTTGTGAGAAGCAGGAGTATATTTTTCTTTGGGGTTGACTGTGGGAGAAGGAAGAGATAAGTATAACAAGGTCACAAATCTGGTTGTCTCTAAGAATGGTAGTGCCCTCAATGGAGGTTGGGATGTTTAGAGGAAGGGACTAGGATTTGGAGAGGCAGAATATGAGTTGTTTTGGATATATGAAATTCCCAATGGCCTACTATACATATAGGTGATATTTTTTCAGGCAGTTTTGTATACTGGGGAGTTCAGGCACAGATTAAATTTGGCTTTTGACATTTAGGAGTCACAGATGAATTTTTTGAAAGTCTTGTTAGCCTGAAGGCCCTTTTCAGAGGAATAAAATAATCCGGCTATTAAAGTGACTAAGGTTTCTCTCAGTGTGGGGTACAAACTAGAAAGATTTTGTGAGGCAACCTCAGAGTTGTGCTCAGATACTCCTGGGAAGTTTTCCAGTCAAGTGAATTTAGAGTTTATTAAGTGCTTACTGTATGCCAGGTAATGTGGTAGACACTGTGGATTTAATAGCAAAGAAAAAAAAGGGGGATTCATGCTTTCAAAGACTTTACAGCCAAACAGAGGAGACAAAATCAAACAACTGTGTAAGAAACAAGTCATTTATAGAATAAATTGGAGATGTTAGAAAAAAATCACTAAAGATTCAGGAGGATTGCAAAGGGTTTCTTTTTATTTTTTAAACAAATGCTTTATTAACTTCTGGTTTACATCATTCATTTCCACCAGATTTTGAGTTACAATTTTTCCCCCATTTTTTCCCTATTCGCCCTCCCAGAATAGCAGTCCCACAAGATATCTCCTCATCCAATCTGTTCTCTCCCATATCTTCTCCCATACCCCCTTCAACTTTGCCATTAGGGCAAGGTGAATCTCTGAGCCCCAATGCCTGGACTACTTATGAAAAATGTAATTTTACAAATTCGATTTTAAGATCCATTCCCTTCCTCCCTTGTCACCCACTCCCTCTGAGAAGATAAGCAATTCAGTATGTGTTGTACATGTATAGTTATGCAAAACATTACCATAGTAGATATATTGTAAAAGACTGCTTATATTTCCCTCCCACCCATCTCACCACCCACCTGGTCCATTCCCTACTTGATCCTGTCCCTCTTCTATAGTGGGTACTTCCAACCTCCCCTCCCCCCAGAATCCCCTCCCCTCCATCATCCCTCCTCTCATCCCCCTTTCCCCTACTCTCCTGCAGGGTGAGATATCCCATTTATTGTGTATGTGATTCTCTCCTTGAGCCAACTTCAATGAGAATATGGTTTTGCCTTGTTGCCTTCCTGTTCTTCCCCTCCCCTACAACTACTTCCCCTTGCCTCATCTACATGAGATAGTTTACCCTGCCCTGTCTCTCCCCATCTCCTCTTGCCACTTTTCTCTCTCACCTCTTGACTTCACCCCTTAAGAATCATCCCTTCCCATCAAATTCAACCTGTGCCCTCTATCCATGTATACCTGTAAACATATGCCCATATACCCTTCTTCAATTATTTTCATAATGAGAAAAGTTTTATCAGACAAAGTTATTGTTTTTCCAAGTAGGAATGTAAATAGTTCAACTTTGATAAGTTCCTTTTGATTTCTTTTCCTTGATTACCTTCTTAGGCATCTCTTCCTTCTTGCGTCTAGATGTCAAACTTTCTATTCAACTCTGTTTTTTTTCCTCAAGAGTGCTTGAAAGTCCTCTATTCCACTGAATGACCATATTTTCTCCTGAAACAAAATACTCAGTTTTGCTGGGTAGGTGACCCTTGGCTTCAATCCCAGCTCTTTTGCCCTCTGGAATATCATATTCCATTCCCTTCGATCCCTCAGTAAAGAAGCTGTCAGGTCCTGGGCTATTCTGATTGTGTTTCCACAATATTGAAATTGTTTCTTCCTGGCTGCTTGTAAGTATTTTCTCCTTGATCTGGGAGTTCTGGAAGCTGGCTATAATATTCCTAGGAGTTTTCTTTTGGGGATCTTTTTCAGGAGGTCATCAGTGGATTCTTTCAACCTCTATTTCCCCCACTGGGTCTAAAACATCAGGGCAATTTTTCTTGAGAATTTCTTTAAGGATGATTTCTAGGTTCTTTTTTTGATCATGGCTTTCAGGTAGTCCAATAATTTTTAAATTATCTCTCCTAGATCTATTTTCCAGGTCAGTGGTTTTTCCCATGAGATATTTCACATTGCCTTCTACTCTTTCATTTGTTTGGATCTGTTTAACAGCATCTTGATTTCTCATAAAGTCACTAGCTTCCATTTGCTCCAGTCTAACTCTGAAGGAATGAATCTCCTCAGTGAGCTTTTGAGATTCTTTTTCCATCTGGCAAATTCGGGCTTTTTAAGGCATTCTTCTCCTCATTGCCTTTCTGAGCCTCTTTTGCCATTTGAATTAGTCTAGTTTTAAGGTGTTATTTTCCTCATTCAGGCTGTTCACTATCATTTCATACTTTTCTTGCATCTTTATCATTTCTCTTCCCAATTTTCCCCCACTTCTCTTATCTGCTTCTTAAGCTCCTCTATGGCCTGTAGTCAGCTTGTATTTTCATTTGGGGCTTTTGGAGCAGGAGTTCTGACCTCACAGTCCTCCTCCATGCTTTGATCTTCTTTGCCCATAAAATAGGAGTCCAATGTTGAACTTTTCTGTATATTTTGTTTCTTTTGCCTAGGCATGTTGCCACTTAATTACTTGATTTTGGGGCTTGTTGCCACAGTAAGACTCTGGCACCAGAAAGGAGAGCTTCCTCCCAAACGTGGGGTCTTCACAACTTCCGCAGTTTGGGTGGCCTCTGCAAAGCCTCCACCCGCTCTGGCAAATTGGATACCCACCCCAAACTTCCCCCCTCCCCCAGACCACAATCCAGTTCCAGGCAGTTTAAAGCAAGAGTGATTAACCCCCAGACTGATTGCTGAGTCTCCCTATAGTTTGCAGACCAGGAGCTAGAGCTGCCACTGACTTCTGCAAAATGGCTTCTGT